>OZ024746.1:68999383-69011883 GCA_964016885.1 Eledone cirrhosa | reverse complement strand
AAAGACTGTTTATCAATAAAAAAAGAAGAAGAAAAACTGCGTAATAAAACAACTAATTTTAAAAAAATTTACCCTATCTAAGATTAACGTAACAATGTCGTAGGAAAAAATAAACATGTTTGACCCTTTATTAATTGCAGAGAAAATAAACTAATGTAATGTATATATGTTTATGTGTAATGTGAAAGCATGCCAAACCAAATTATAAATACCTTGTTAGAACATAATTATTTGTAACAGCAACACAACATTCTTAGTGGCTAAAATAATATATATAGCACAAGGAATCAATGGCGGAAAGAACCCGTCATAGCACGATTCCGGTTGGGGGTTCTTGAAATCAAGAGAAAAATTGATAACTTTCTCGCTGATCTAAACTTTTCGTCCCATTTTTGTAGCTTACCCAATACATGAACGCAAAGTTAAAAGAGTGTGAAGTGGGATTTGATGATGGACGAGACCATTTGGTGCAAGGGTTCCCAACCCTTCTTTGCGTCATCGTCCACTTTCACATGGAAACATTTTCCACTGCTCACCTGTATAGTAAATATTCAAAAGCATCCGTTATTTCCATTTAGCATCGTTTTGAATATTTTTTCAGGTAACATATGTTGAAATACCTTCTTAATACTCAAAATTCTATATCATCCACCAAAATTTCCAATCGCCCAGCTTGGGAAACCCTGATTTAGTGGGTACAAAGTTAGGGTGAGCCTATTCTGCCCCCCCCCCCCATATATATATATATATATATATATATATATATATATATATATATATATATATATATATATATATAATTTGGAAATTTGATGCCATTTGTTAGTGTTTATTTATTTATAGTGTCTCGTTTAATTCTTGTCTCGTCCCTAATTGAGCAGGTTTATCAAAGACATTATAATCGTGTGACCGACCATCTTATCTTTCTTTTTACATATATAGTGTACTCCGGACGATAGGATGTGGTTTATGGGAGATTTAACTGTTATCTCTACCATGTCAAGTGACTTCAGTGACTTACCTAATTCGTTGGCTTCATCGAACATTGATATTGTAACCCATTTTAACTCTTATCGAAAGGGTTTCAGAATCCTCAAGTTCTTTTTTTTTTTTTATCATTTTGATGCTTTAAAAAATAACACGTCTGTGTGATAACTTAACTACTCACTCAGGATGGTCATGACTGGAAACGATTTGGAACTGGGCAATAACAACATAGTTTTTAATGCAAGATTTGTATTTGGTGTAGGTAGGTAGGAGGTATATAGTCGATTATATCGACCCCTCTGAAGAAGATAATATTGATTAGGATTAAATTTGTATGAACATAGATCTAAATCAATTATTCAACTAAATTACAATTTGCTTAGAAAACCACACCATCATTTGTAATATTGATTTTTACTAACCAACGAATAACAACAACAACATCAACGCCAACAACATTGATCTCTCAGATAGGCACAAAACCTAACATTTTCAGGGAGGAAGTACAGTTAGTTTAACAACACAGTAGTACTTCACTGCTGCGGATTATTTTCAACCTCAGAAGGAAATAGTTGATCTTGATGGGGTTTCAAAGTTAGAACATAAAGAAATGTAGAGCCTCGCGAGTTAGATTGGCTCTTCCAGCACATCTCCCTTACCATCCTCCGAGGAAACGCCTTCCCCATCCTATCCGCCTGGGCTGTGGGGAGGTCATAAACACTACTTTCACTAAAACACTCCAAGTCATTTTGTCTGACGTCATGTCGATTCTGTTAAACATTCAATATCCCCTGGTTTAAGTGTAAAATAAGACATTGTCGTATATGCGTGTGATTTAAAGATAGGTGGGGAGAATCTAATTAACTGTGAATAAAATATTTTATGTGGAAATACTGCGACGTCAATTAGGGTGAACAACAGGATATGTGGAAATTCTGCGACAGGATACTCATACATCCTCGACATCAAAGAGTGCGCACAACATTGATCAATCTAAATTTGTTGTATGGTAGTCTATATACATTGCAAGATCAACAAGACCAGTTAACCATTGCAACGAAGATAAAGGTTTATCTGTTTTCTATTAACTGTAAGGTTTCTTTTTTAATAGGAGGGTAAGAAAGAAAAGCAATGGAAGTAAAATATCAAAAATTGTGCATTTTATTTTGTACTTTGTGTTGACTTCTCAAGCAGACCGAGCGTGTCTTAGAATCTGGCACTTGGAAATAGGTCAAAGCATGTGGCTTAGTCGTTAGGAGGTTTGTCTCGCAACCGTAAGATTGTAAGTTCGATTTCAGGCGCCACGTTGGTCCGTCAGCAAAACATTTTATTTCACACTAGCTGAGGTACCCAGCTTTGCCTGGTAAGAGAAGACTGGTAGAAGAGAAAACGACTGTATTGTCTGGTATGAAGCGAAGCCGTGGTGTGTCGACAAAAAAAAAAAAAAGTAAAAAAATCTTCCAGATACACCAGATTCTTCGTTTTTACCGTTCGTGCATAGTATTTGAAGATTTCTAGGTGTCCCCATTCGTGAACAACCTACATATAACTGTCCATGAGTAAAAACCGATTCTCTTATATGCAGTCCTACGACTGAGACTTTATTTATGGTCATAACAAAACTGGCTCTAACAGGGAACTGAAGTCTTGAGAATTTGAACGACAGCTCGGTAGGAGAAAGGGATAAGAGGAATCTTGGGAATAAATGCATTTTCTCTTTGATTGCCTCCAAGAATAGTGACCCCTGGGGGGGGGGGGGGTTCATCATCCGCCTGACTGTTAAGCGTGTGTCATTGCATAGACGTGGCGGGTCCAGGTTTCACTAAAGGATAATGGGAGTTCCAATCTTTTATATTAATATAGATAAATATATATATAACTGTGTGTGTGTGTGTAAACCAGTGTTCGAATCCGCGGAGACGCTCGCTGCGAAACACGAGCTGACAACCTGCTAGAAATAGCAGTCGGGTTGGTTAGTATATCTGGCATGTTTTTCTTCTTTGATTTTATAAAATGAGTACCAATAAACCTTCCTGGGTATACACTTATTCCATTGCTGTACTTACATTTCGATTGTCAGTTTTTGTTTTTGTGTGATGCACGAACACCAACCAAATAAACCAACGAACATCTTTCTTAAGTTATACTAGCCGAGGCACCCGGCTTCGCCCAGGTAAACAGATGATAAGAGAAGACCGGTAGAAGAGAAAACGTTTGTATTGAATGCGTTGTCTGGTTTACAGTATGAATGTGTGTATGTGTCTGTGTGTGTATAAACCAGCGTTCGAATCGGAGATGCTAAGCTTGAAACGCGATCATCACTGACAACGAACGGGCATAGAGAATCCCTTATGGTTGTCTCCTCACCGGCTAGAAATAGAAATCAGGTTGGTTAGCATACCCGGGATGTTTTTCTTCTTCTTTGATGTTATAAAATTAGTATCAATAAACCTTCCTGTGTATCCCTTTATTCCATCACTTTTCGATTGTCAGTTTTTATTTTTGCGTGATACGCGAAAGAACCAACTAACGAACACCTCTCTTTTATATTATGTATAGATATAGATTGTTCCACTCTACTAAGCCGTGGTTCAACGGTCTAGCCTTGTCACATCGCATTAAGCTGAATCTCCATGACAATTACGTTCGGGATACAATGCTCAGCCGCTTGCACGTTAATTTCATGAGCAACCTGTTCCAATAGAACACCCAAGGAGTCTCAAACTCGCGGCCAGCAAACTACTTTTTCATGGCCCGTGGCAGAACAGTTTTCATGACTAATATTCGTTTCTTGATTTGGATTTAAAAGATATCTTTTATTTCTTTAAATGTGATAAACCTTTGAATTTTGCTTTTGTTTTCCCTGTTTTAATAACATTTATTGTACACTTTATTTTTATTTAATCGACAAATTTCAATTCGGTTATATAATGTTTGCAATAACAAAAAAAAAAAAGAAAGAGGGAAAAAATTAAATAAAGAAAGTAAGGAAAAGGTTTAGGGGTAGGGAAGGGAGAAAAGAAGGAATACCAAACAGTACTAAAACAACAAACAAACAAATCCTCGTTTAAAACAAAGAAAATCTGAAGGAAGGGGTGAACAACCGAGCCAAAATTTTGTACTAATTCACATATCCGACTTACTATCATTCGTGGAAACTATCTTCTCACACCCCATCTCACCTTTTGCCCGCTGTGCATTTCCCCAGGGCTTATGAGAAGGGGTTCGAGCCGGGGCCCAAGAGCTAAGAAGGCCCCCACAGCAACCATACAACATCCATTTTGAGAAAAATCTTTGCCTGCTTCGGGCCCTAAAGCAGGTCTTGTACCGCCTTGCAACATTTTTCTTGGAGGCCCTGCCTCTCCCTCATGACATAATGACCCTTTTAAGTCCTTGAGTTTGAGACCCCTGGTGTAGGGACCATAATCAACTAATGATAATTCGACCCAGATAGAGATGACTTATGATCAAGACATTCCAGTCGTAACCATCTTGTCAATTGTTTTTCGTTAGCAGTAATACTCTGACTATTTCATCCAGTATGTCCTCCTCTTTTAGAGACGGTTGGGTGTGATTTGAGGGATATTTCTAGCTGGTCCACCGACCACATAGAAGCACCATCAATAACGTGATGTATTTGTTTGTATCAGTCCCGTCGCCAGACTGATGTTAGAAGGGTATTTAGAAGATTCTGAATTTTAATTCGCAAAAATTCAATAGCAGTTTTCAGTCAGAAAAAGCATATCAACGTAATTTTTTTTCTAAATTTTTGAAATTAGTGGGGAAGGGGGAAGTGTTTACCTCCATTGAGTTTTTTTTTTTACTGAACAATGAAATCGAGATGTTTTTATTTCGATATATAATAGACACATGCGAGTGACTATACATCTGTGTATGCATATATATGTTGTTAGCAATTCGTTCAGGGTTAATTTTAAAGTATATAAGGGGGATTATGGGTGAAACTGGGGGACTTATAAAATAAATTCTTATAAATAGAAGAAAAAAAGTATTTGAAGTATAGGTCCAATTTTATTTGAAGGTTCACTATATAGTTTCTATATTAACATTAATAGTGTTCAATATATATGTATATAGAGCCGTGTAAGATAGGAGTGCCGTAATATTACTGACAGATGTTACCACTTTACAAACGCCGAAATAAACGTTTTATTTATATTTTAATAGTTGAGAGAGAGAGAGATAAAGTTACGTTCGGGGGTGAGAAAGAAATAGAGCGAGAGAGGACACAGTAAAGTGTGAGAAAGAAATAGAGCGAGAGAGGACACAGTAAAGTGTGAGAGAGAGGGGGAGAGATATATAGAGAGAGAGGAAATAGAAAAGAGGGGGAGATATATATATATATAGAGAGAGAGAAGAAATAGAAAAGAGGGGAGAGATATATATAGAGAGAGGAAATAGAAAAGAGGGGAGAGAGAGATAGAAAATATAGAAAAGAGAAGGATAAAGAAAAAGAAAGGTATGAATGGACAATTAAAATAGATAAAAGAGAGGAGATAGACAGAACGTCAGCGTGTGTTGTAAACACGAACAGATTAAATAATTATTGAAAGACAGCATTTCATCCAAACACGGAGTGTTTACTGTATTAATGAAACTTCAGCAAGTTTATCGAAGTTTCTTTTTAAGAGTTTTTCATTGAACAGTAGCTTATCAACCAGCCAGATATTCAGATGGTCTATTTTTTCTCTTTCACGACGACAGCTTAACACAAAATAGAGAGAAGTTTATTTACATATTTGTTGAGAGCAACAGCAATTCTGTCAGCAAGCAAGGGTGATCCTTATGTGTAAATACAAACGTGATTAAGTGGAGGGCATAGTCAACAAGAAAATTTGCCTTACTGCCTCATTTTGTTTTAAAAAATAACAAATTTTACTACTTTTCTGACTCCAAAAGGCGGGAAATTAGGCGACAGTGATTTATCGGGAGGAAAAGATAAGAAGTAAAGTCAAGAGAGGAATTGCAACTTAATATTGTGAAAAGATAAAGAGCTTCTGGATAGCAGCTGGCTTTTTCTTATACAGAGAAAAATCAAGTTAATAAGTTACATGCAAATGAACTTCTGCATCCCAAGGTAAATGATTTTTATCACATTTTCACATTTGATATTGAAGTTCTGCGCTAGTTTTATAGTTCTTAGTCTGTTTATTAACAACTTTTTCTCTTCTAAATGTCTCATATTCACCAGTTAAAAAAGAAATGACATATATGCATCGTAGTACGTTTTGGTTTTATTGTGTTTTGTGAAATAAGATATCACTCAGAACTTACTAAACTAGCTTTATATATAATATACTATATACTATACTAATGTGTGTATACATGTGTGTATGTATATAGTTATATATCTACATATAGGTTCCCGAGTGGCATCGAAGGTAACCACAGTTTAAAAAAAAGTACTCAATACGTTGGTATAACAAGTATTTTTATTATATATAGAAATGACTTTTACAAGACTAGAACTGCTTCATTCGTATGAAATCATCAGGAATGTCATATATATATATATATATATATCTATATATATATATATAGATATATATATATATCTATATATATATATATAAATAAATAAATAATTGTGTGTGTGAGGGATAGGAGAGAAGGTGATGTCTTCAGTAAGAGTTTGAAGCTGTAATCCTGAGTAACTACTGTGAACGAGGAAATCGTTACCTGATTTTTTACATGCTAGAAATAGCAACTAAATCGTCCTTAAATCACACACGAGAAGAAAAAAAAGAACACGTTAAATAATGTAATCCGAATCCTCTGCATATAAGTGAAAGCCAGGATGATAAGGTTTGATTGCCTTTTGATTATAGGTCTGATCGATCATGACCGACCTGGGGGCTCAGCAGCAACGTCTGTGTATTGTAGACATTATATGTGTCTGCGTGACAGAGAAGTGGGGATAGCTAATGAAAAACCTGTTCAATGTTTGTCACCAAAATTATATTACATGATTTTTTTAAACGTACGTGTGTGCATCATGCATGGTTTGTATCTATATGTAATTGTACCTTGGTTGTGTATTCACCTGATTGTATCTATATTTAATTATATATCAGCATATGTTATTGTACACACACATGATTCAATATAAGAGCATATATAGATGTATATGTATATTAACATTTCTGTAATTTACTGTGTGTGTGTAAAACATCTATGTAATTTGATGTTTGTCAGTGAGTATCAATGTGTGTATATTAAAATATCTTGTAATTTACATATGTATATATGGCAATGAGTACGTGTGTGTGTGTGTATATTAAATTCTATATAATTTACTGATGTGTGTATACATTTCCAACGTGTCTGTGTTTTTAAATTCTCCCACCTTCAAACAATATCTCTTATTTTTAATTACTTTCTTTGTACATTTACTTGAATCTATGATTCACTCGATATTTTCTGTTTGTCTTCCACGAACATTATATATATATATATATATATAAATGATGTAAAAACAAGTCCATGTCACCATGTCAACGGCAAGTTGTCTATCCTAGTAACATCGTTAGAATATTATGACATGACCGAGTTTGATCAAATCAGCCAGCGGATTTACTAGTTGGACAAGTTTATATCACTCAAACCTTCCTCGTATAAACAAGGAAGATGTTTTTTTAAGAATGGTATTTTTGTTGTTTAGCCCTAGGTTAGCTTTGGTTAAGCAGACCTATGATCAAAGGCCTTCCAGTTATGAATGCATCTTAAGAACTACACTCAATGTCCTATGTATCATTTCATTTTTTTTAAAAGCCGGTTGAGGAAAATTTGGCTGCCACTTTTAGCATTTTGAATGACTACATTGAGCCCCCCCCCCCCCCCCCCCCCTGTGATTTTGTCATGTAATGAAACTAAACTCCATAAAAGCCGATAGGATTGTCATTACTGAAATTCCTTTGATCATACGCCTAACACGATGACTACTGAACTAGAACGTTGGAGCCCGTACGTGCTTGTTCGACTTACTAGAAATAACAGCTAAATCTCTCAAATCACACCGTACCGGCTTAAAAAAAGTCACTTTAGATAAATTCGCGATAAATTATGTTGGAAAAGATGCGATGGATTTTGTGCATGATCAAATTCTAGAGATAGTCCCGTCATTTATTTATTTGGTAATTACTATTAGCTATATATATAATATATATATATTTCGTTTCTGAATTTGTTTAGAAAGATTCTTTATCTGAAAACGTGTGTTGAAACCGATATTGTTATACTTTTTTTTTTGGGGGGGGGGGGATCATGTTGCCAATAAGAAACACACGCACCAGTTGCTTTCACTTCAATTTATTATAAATTAAGGAATTTATAAATTTCCGGTTGGTTGGTTGGTTTCACAACCAGGCGATTGTTCATATATTGTCAAAGTTCTTTCGTCACACATTCTGTGACCTCTTCAGTGACTGGGGATTCTTTTCTTTGTTTTTGTGCCTCTCCTTTGTTTTGTCCTACGCCATCTTGTTTTTGTGTGTGTTGTGTGCTTAGTTTGCGCATGTGTTACATCCAGGTGTCTGTGTGTGTTTATATTTGTTTATTTATTTGTTTATTTACAAGTTACTGGTTGGTTGTTTGTTCTATGTGTATGTGTGTTTTCATTTTGTCCTGAATTGTAAGTTGTGATGTTGCTATTCCATTTATGTTTTCTATTTAATTTTGGTTGGAGTTCATTTATGTTTATTGCCTCTGTAATTTGTCTAAACATTGCGTCTATATATATTGCTATTGTTTAACCCCAGGTTAGCCCTGACAGAACAGGCATGATAAAAACCATTCTTGTCATGACCATTTCTTTTTTTTTCTTCATATTCAACGTGTATTTTAGTTTGAGAAAGTTTTGGTTGCTACATCAGGCAGATCGGATGAGCATGTAGAGGTTTCTTCCTCTTCTTTTTCGCCCACTTATTACTGGGAGGGTCGTGGGGGAAGAGTCCTCAAACACTAATTCCATTCAGCAAGGTCAAAATTAATAATGACTATAGTGAAGAATTTAGTGTGCATGTCGGTATCCATCAGGGCTCAGCCCTCTCCTGTTTATTGTCGTCCTGTAGGCTATAACAAGAGTTTAAGACTGGCTGCCCATGGGAACTTCTGTATGCAGATGACCTAACCCTTATAGCTGAATCTATGGCAGAATTAGAGGAATAATTCCAAACTTGGAAGTATGGCCTAGAATCAAAAGGTCTTAAAACTATCTTGTCAAAGACTAGAGTCCTAGTATGTAGAAAAGAAAACAGGGCCCAGATTCCGTTAGGGAAATGGTCTTGCTCAGTGTGCAGAAAAGCAGTAGGTAGAAATGCAAACTATGGGTACACAGGAGATGTAGTGGGATCTCTGGCAGGCTAGCAAAGAATGTAGGTTTTACATGTGGCCGATGCACAGGTGCACTAAGTAGCAAGAGCCCACAGGACACTAGCTCCCTAAAATGGCCTGAGGACTCTGTAGAAGTAGTAGATAGTTTCTGTTACCTGGGTGACCAATTCCATGCTAGCGTGGAAAATGGACATTAAATGGTCTTGATGATGATATATATATATATATATATATATATATATATATATATATATATATCTGTAAATGTGGTTGGTGTTAGGAAGGGCATCCAGCCGTAGAAAACCTGCCAGATAGTCGTATATGAGCGAGACACGGTCACCCGACCAACCTTGCCTCAAGTGGGACAACTCCCGTCTAACCCATGCTAGCGTGGAAAGTGAACATTAAACGATGATGATGATGATGATGATGATGATGATGATATATATATATATATATATATATATATATATCAACCTTCTTTGTATAAAAAAATCTGCTACTTTTGAAACATTTTGTGCTACTTTTTTTAATGAATTGATCTAGTTAACCTGTTTAACATTGTCAGTGAGGGCCTAAACTTGTGCAGATATTGTATAGAGAGCCTACAAATCAACAGTATTTGTTGGAAAGTTCTGCTTGTGATATTTTCATTACATATTGATTTTTACTATTTAAGTTATTGTTAACAATATTGAATACAGGAAGCATCAAAATGCTAATCAGAAATAATAATTATGCAGTGAAAAAAATACATTAGGTCATTGACAAATATCATTTTAATGATTTTGTCAAGTATGGACAGCAACTCCAGTCATGTTACAATTTTATTAGAGCTCTTCAGCCAAAGCATAGACTTTCTGAAGTAGTGATGAGAGAATCATTATGTAGATGTACAATAATGTACCTGAGTAAGCTTGAACAATTAGCATATTTAACCCTTTAGCATTTACATTACTCTATATATTCTATTGTACTTTTGTGGTAAAGGCTTTATCTTACATAATTATCTCACATAATATCGAATCTGAGATTTTGATATTTATTTTGAGAACAATGCCATAAAATCAGTATGAGTGGCTAGTTAAAACCAGTTTGAATAGGTGAGAGAATTCTGGCCAGATATAGCTGGTTTAAAGGCTAAAGGGTTAAAGATAAATAAATCACTAAGGTTAATGACTCACTATATCTATCTGCATGTAAATCAATTGTTACGTTAGTGTTAACATTTCATGTAGGAAGGTTAAAAATTCTAATTAGAAATACTTATGTGGTGAAAAAAATACAACCTGAACTGAATGGCTCATATTATTTAAATCATTTTGGCATGTACAAAAGACAACTCCGGACATATTTTGTTCTTCTTAGACCTCCTTAACAAGACATTCTTGAAAAGTACAAAATAGCAATATGACTGTTACATTCAAAATTATAATCTTGACTCTAATGTTGCAATTTTTCACAACTTTCTGCTAAATCATTCATTCATCTATGAATCCCTAACAGAATCTATCCTTTTCTAAGTCTGAACTCAGCCAATTTCTTCCAGAGAAAGAAAGGGATGAAGAAAGAGATATAGAAGAAGAATCAATCCCAGTACTGGACTGTGTTTTTTTTATCAACCTTGCAACGATGAAAAGCAAATTTAACCTTGGCAGGATTTGAAATCACAGTGCAGAAAGCTAGAACAAATACCACTAAGCATTCTATCCAATGTTCTAATGAACTCTGTCTGCAATTTGCTGCCACTAAATCATTACAGGAAGTTAAGAGTTAAAGAAGAGGCCTTAATTTCAGCATCTTCCTATAATGTTATGTAGGCTGACTCCATCTGGTAAATAATTGTAATTCTCTTGTGATGAGCTGGCAAGATGGATGGCAGCAGGTTAAGACTGGTACAGTAACAGCTGATGTGGTGAGAATGAGAATATGATGATGATGACTAACAAACAATTTTGCGAGTCATATGTTTCTTTGTCTAATTTTGTAAAGCAACAAGAACATTCTGGTGTGTAGACTTCAAAATAACAATTTAAATCCTTTCTACGAAGCATTACCGTTATAGTTGTTGCTGTTGTTTTAGTTCCCCGGTCAACCTTGATGAATTGGATCTGAGATCTAGAGCAGAACAGAGGTGGGGTGTTGGTGGTAAGGTAAGCCAGTTAGCATGGGTCTTCAATTTTGAGGGAGCACGGCCTACATCCCTTAATCCTTTAGCATTTAAACCAGCCATATCCGGCCAGAATTCTCTCACCTCTATCAGTTCAAACTGGCTGTAACCAGCAACTCATACTTGTGTAAAGGTATTGGCCTCAAAATAAATAATATCAAAATCTCATAGATTCGATATTGTGTGAGATATTATATGAGATAAAGCCTTTACTGCAAAAATACAATAGTAAATATAGAGTAATGTAAGTGTTAAAGAGTTAAGCTTTAGTTCTTTTATTCTGTTCTGTTAACTCGTAATCCATACATAAATAACACCAACATTTCCATTAGATCACCATTTTAATTAAGGAACAAACACATTGGAAAATGTCCTACATAATCCCAAAGAGATGGCATGGTTACAACTGGATTATAGGTCAACAAGAAGGCTTACTTGAAGCTAAACAAAACCCACAGCTGTCACTAAACAAACTTGCTAGGGAGACACTACATAGTTACTGGAGCTGCTAAAAATAGCAATATTTCAAATACTTTCCATGTTCTTAAATGAAGAACAGACACATTGGAAAATGTCTTGCATAATGTTCTATATAGCCATAAAAAGATGGGATGTTCATGGCTGGAATGCTTTTGATATAAGGTTGACTTAATCAGGACCTATTAAAGGTTATATAACAACAAAAACTATAACAACAACTGACTTAAACAGTTTACATTGAATTCGAGATTGGCATTAGGAAGGGCATCCAGCCATAGAAACCAAGCAAAAATTCAGATCTGTATGAGTAAGAGGTAGTCACCTGACCTGACTTGTCTAATAACATGACAACCTGTATAACACATGCAAGCATGAACAAATAAACGTCAAATGGTGATGAGAATGATGATGATAATGATGTCCAAAATAAAGAGAAACATCTATTTCAGATGAAAAAACAAAAAGTATTTTTGTATATTTTGGAAAATATGTAAAATATTTCATGGTTTAT
>OZ024746.1:68984383-68986883 GCA_964016885.1 Eledone cirrhosa | reverse complement strand
ACTGCCGTAATGGATTTGTGCCGAAAAATAGAAACACTATTAATGTGCAATAAGAGCAAAATATAACGACATTGCTCAATTATTTTATCTAATGTTGTAATAACACAAGGAAATGTTGTTTGTGTATTTTTTTTTATATTTGCTCATAGGCTTTTACAATTTCGCTCAGCCAACAACTATTAAAAAGTGAGTTGCTTAAGATAACAATTTAATCACAAATTGTTGCTATCTTTTAATACACTCCAACAAGTCATCAAATTATGTACAATAAAAACAAATCTTATTAATTTGCTCAGGGAATATAAAGAAAATGTATATACACTGATAATTGCAATTGTATGTAAATAATATTTTGTTTTTGTATTGTTTATTTTATGTTTTCTATTATGTATAATATATTGATTTAATATTGATTGTTTTTTGTAGTTGTTTATATTAAAAGTCTGAAAATATTTTTATACATCTTACACTAATATTTATAAGATAATTTATAATACCAATTACATAATCTAATTACATTACAACGATAATTTATTATTAATATATATCCTGTTTAACTAGAGTTATTACAAGCGTTGCCTTAAAAAAATATTAAACTAGACATGAAAAATGTGCAAGCTCAAAAGTGCCACAGAATGTTATAATAAACCTTCAAAAGTGTGGGACTAGAGTTGTTGCTAAAAAATATTGTAATCATTATATATCGTACATTCTGTGGCATCCTTTATAAAAATAGCTTAAACCAACGAGGCCTTTATTTTTATGCTATTTCACTTAGTTAATTCTATATGTGTATATATATATGTATATATATATATGTGTATATATATATGTATATATATATATGTGTATATATATATATATATGTGTATATATATATGTGTGTATATATATATGTGTATATATATATATGTGTATATATATATATGTGTATATATAGATATGTGTATATATAGATATGTGTATATATAGATATGTGTGTATATATAGATATGTGTATATATATAGATATGTGTATATATATAAATATGTGTATATATATAGATATGTGTATATATATAAATATGTGTATATATATAGATATGTGTATATATATAGATATGTGTATATATATAGATATGTGTATATATATATGTGTGTATATATATATGTGTGTATATATATATGTGTGTATATATATATGTGTGTATATATATATGTGTGTATATATATATGTGTGTATATATATATGTGTGTATATATATATGTGTGTATATATATATGTGTGTATATATATATATGTGTATATATATATGTGTGTATATATATATGTGTGTATATATATATGTGTGTATATATATATGTGTGTATATATATATGTGTGTATATAGATATGTGTGTATATATATGTATATATATATGTGTGTATATATATATGTGTGTATATATATATATGTGTGTATATATGTGTATATATATGTATGTGTATATATATGTATGTGTATGTATATGTATATGTATATATATGTATATGTATATATGTATATGTGTATATGTATATATGTGTGTATATGTATATATGTGTGTATATGTATATATGTGTGTATATGTATATATGTGTGTATATGTATATATGTGTATATATATGTGTATATGTGTATATGTGTATATGTGTATATATATGTGTATATGTGTATATGTGTATATATATGTATATATATATATATATATATATATGTGTATATGTGTATGTGTATATATATGTATATATATATATATATGTGTATGTATATATATGTATATATATATATATATGTGTATGTATATATATGTATATATATATATATATGTGTATATATATATGTGTATATATATGTATATATATATATATATGTGTATATATATATGTGTATATATATGTATATATATATATATATGTGTATATATATATGTGTATATATATGTATATATATATATGTTTGTGTATATATATGTGTATATATATGTGTATATGTATATATATATATATGTATATATATATATGTTTGCGTAAAGCAAACAATTATTATTGTTATTGTTATTATATACAAGCCGAACTGGACTGGGAAAGGTCAACAGTTGACATGATAGTGATTTTGACGATTTTGATTTTGTATCAGTACTGTCGGTAATATATGTATATATATATATGTGTTTGTGAGTTGTGTGTGTGATTGTATGCATGAATGAGTGTTGGTATGTGTGGTTGTGGTTTGTATGCATGAGTATTGGTGTGTGTGTCGTGTCAATCATTTTTTTTTTTTTTTTTTTTTTAATGACCATGCTGTAAAATGGAGGGGTAGAGAGGGCCCTTGAGTCTAGTAAGACATCCTCTCTAGTGCTGGTGGCACAAATAAAAGCACCCAGTCCATGCTGTAAAGTGGCGCTGGTGTTAGGAAGGGCATCCAACCAGTGTATCAATGCCAAAAGCTTATCAGCACAGCAACAAAACAGCATAGAAAAATATGAAGACGTCGCATCT
>OZ024746.1:68916883-68959383 GCA_964016885.1 Eledone cirrhosa | reverse complement strand
ATGTCAGCACACATGCACACATAATCAAAGAAAAACATTGAAGAGAGGAAATTAGATTTTTCTGTGAAAGTCAGACAGAAATGAATAGGACAACTGAAGGAAAAGAAAAACAATTATATAAATAGGTTAGCTCTATATGTTATTTGGGACAATATGTAGATGTGTTATTTAGGACAAATATCTATATATAGATATGTGTTAGGACAAATAGCTAGTACAAATTGTAGGGGAACACATTTTCATTAATTTGCCATGAAAATTGTTTTGCTGCAGGTCATAGAAAATTAGTTTGTGGGCCACATGTTTGAGACTCCATATAATGTAGTTTAAGGGAGGTTTGGTTGCTGGTTCTAATAAGTCAACCAACAACTACAGGTGTGGATCAGCAGTATCAGTAGAGCGTCAGACACCATGCTTTGTAGCATAGTTATGGCCCTTTATGATCTGAGTTCAAATCCCGTCGAGGCTAGCTTTGCCTTTCATCCTTACGGGATCGATAAAATAAAGTACCAGTAATGCACTGGGGTAATTGCTGGCCTTGTGCTAAAAATAGAAACAATTATTAGTTGTACACTCAATGTCTTTTTCTTGACATGTTGAGTGTAGTCTCTTATTAAATTATTCATCAATAGAATTCCTTCCTTCATCCATCTCTTCTTCTATGAAATATTAAACTGGTATTACTACTCGTCAGTAGAATTTTTCCATACATCCATCTATCCATCTATGAAATATTAACCCTTTAACATTTAAACTGGCCATATCTGGCCAGAATTCTCTCACCTCTATCTGTTCAAACTGGCTGTAACTGGCCACTCATACTGATGTTAAGGTATTGTTATTGAAATAAATAATATCAAAATCTCATAGATTCGATATTATATGAGATAATTACCACAAAAATATAATAGTATACATAGATTAATGTAAATACTTGTTTCTATTTTAGGCACAAGGCCAGCAATTACCCAGTGCATTACTGGTACTTTATTTTATAGATTAATGTAAATACTAAAGGGTTAAATTACTATTATTACTCATCAGTAGAATTTTTTCATACATCCATCTATGAAATATAATTGTCTTTACCAGAATGAAGTAAAATATTAATGCTGAAGAAGATTTATCCATATTCAATCTTGGCCCAAGAAAAATGGAATATCATCATCATCATTGTTTTTACATTGACTTTTCCATGGTAGCATGGGCTGGATGGGAATTATCATAGATCTCTCTATTGGATCAGGGCTGCCCTGGGGCTAAACAACAACATCAGTGATGTGTTTGTTTTCTTGACAGATGTTAAAAATGGCAACTGCATGTATTATTTTATTTTAAAAACATTGTAGTTGCCATGAGATTATGTGGTTAACTTGCTCTATATTTCTCATGGGATTATGTGGTTAATTTGCTATACATTTCTTATGGGATTATATTGATAACTCAACCATTTATTTGTGATGGGATTATGTTGATAACTCGGCTATTCACTTTTGACAATAGTATTAAGCTAAAATTTGGTTAATAATGCCTTGTGGGTAAAATTTGGTTAACAGAAACTCTACAGAAGTCCACTATATGTATATATATATATATATATATATATATATATATATATATATATTTATTTTTTATGTGGATTTAAATCCTTGTTAATTTTTACTCTTTAATTGATTAATGACCATTTCATTATACGAACTACATCTGACACAAGGCCAGCAGTTTGAAGGGGAGGGCAAAGTCAATTAAATCGACTCCAGTATGTTGCTGATACTTTATTTTATCGACCCTGTAAGGATGAAAGGCAAAGTTAACCTCGGCAGGATTTGAACTCAGAACATAAAGAATCATAACTCTACGCTATATAGCATATTGTCCGATGCTCTACGGATACTGCCTGACTTTACATGCCCACACACTTACATAACCACACATACATATATATGGATTAAAAATTAGGGTTCATTAAATAAAGAAGTCTAAAAGGGTTTACATAAAAATGTATAAGATAATTTAACCTAGAGGTAGAGTATAAAAGACATATGGGGTGAGGGGGGCGCAGAAAGACTGAATGATATAAAACAAAATTAACTTTTACAAACACATGGTTTTTTATTATTTTATTTGGAAATATAAGTAATGGATTTTTTTCAGTATTATGTGTGAAAATAAAATAAAAAAGATTGAAATCGAACAAATTTTTCAGTGGCCTCCCTCTATAAGACTAATATTTATATATAACTTTGCCTTTCATCCTTCTAGGTTGATAAAAAAAAAAGTACCAGTCCAGTACTAGGGTCGGCTGCCTACTTCCCTGTTTCCCTTACTTTCATACTGAATGCTTCTATGGATCCTTAACAGTGGTTCAATTGTAGTATTTAACAACATAGCTAAGAAATAAACTAAGCTAACAAAAATAAAACATAGAGGGGGGGGGGTAAAGAGTGCTGACATAGCCCTTATAGTGTAGAGATAAGGGGCTAGCCTCATGCATACCACCCCACCTCGCCTATATCTGTATGTTTCAACAAAGTATCCTCTTACATGGTTGTACATGTCAGAAATAGCAGCCAAATCTACCTCAAATCACATCTACCATATCTTAACCCTTTTGACACTCTATCATGTAATATACTGCCAATGTTTTTCAATTAATTGTTGAAAATAACAAAATTTAGAGGGATTTAATAGTAACTAATTTCCATTAAGATATGTAAATTGTATCCAACAAACATTTGTGTGTATCAATAAAAAAAAAGACGAAAAATAATAGAAGAAAAAAGTGGAAAAAGACAAACACCTACTCATATACCACAAGGGGCACTGCAGTTTCCCTTTAATACTTTTTGAGGCAGCCAACACACAGCATTGCCACAAGTAGTAATGAGGTTAAGATGACAAAATAACCAAGCACCCTCATGGTTCTCACCTGAAACATTTGTAAGGCAAGCCCCCAACAAGGGTGAGAATTTCATTGTCAGTGGCCCAGCTCTCCCAAAAGTCCTAAATGCCACAGGCTGATAAAAAAAAAATAGTTTGCTGATAATTCCTTGTATTTTAGAAGTTTTATTCCATTAGGCTATTATGAATGTGATGAAGCTCACCTTTGCTGAAATATCCTGGATGTTGGTATTTAGAATATAACTTAAGAGAAAGTTCTTACAAAAAAGTATAATAGAAAGATTAAATTTTGACATGTACACCTGTAAATGGTAAAATAATTAAAACAAAAAAAACAAAAAAAACATGTACACTATAAAATAAATGGTGTTTTCATCATAGAACCATGGGCAATTTCAGGCGAGTTGGTATAAAAAAAAAAGGAAAGGGCAGATTAGATAATGAAGCTCTAGACACACTGTGTCTTTAAATATTTATATGTAAATGTTTTGAGTCCACACATCTGGAGTCATATCTATCACATCAACATAGATCTTGAGTCCACACATCTGGAGTCATATCTATCACATCAACATAGATCTTGAGTCCACACATCTGGAGTCATATCTATCACATCAACATAGATCTTGAGTCCACACATCTGGAGTCATATCTATCACATCAACATAGATATTGAGTCCACACATCTGGAGTCATATCTATCACATCAACATAGATCTTGAGTCCACACATCTGGAGTCATATCTATCACATCAACATAGATCTTGAGTCAATCTGTGAAACGTATATAGCGGTTGATAAATAATAATTAAAAAAAACATTTTAAAGGGAAACTTTGTCATATCAAACTTCACATATATACTCTGCTATAGCATTGAGTGCTCACATTGGTTCCACCTTCAGCAATAATAATAATAATAATAATGAAATTATTGTGTACAGTGCTCAGGTGCACTACAACTCATCAAAGGTGCATGTATAGTACATAGAATGAAACAAATAATCACTAAATTATATTTGGGGATGGTCATGTTGCCAATTTTGCCAATAAGAACACATACACTATTTGACTTTTACTTCAGCTTTATTATTATTAGTTATTAGGGCAGTGGATTGGCAGTATGAGTAAAGCATCAGACACTATGCTTCACCATGCTTCTAATAATAAATAGGATGTATAAAAAATATACCCACTACACCCTATAAAGTGGTGGGTATTAAAAAAGGTATCCAGCCATAGAACACTTGCCAAACAAAGAGTTAAGAGGACTCTTCAGTTGTGTCAAGGGCATAACAACCTCCCTATCCTCCCTTGCAAAGTGTTTGGTGATATAAAGGGTATCCAGCCATAGAAAACTTGCCAAAGAAAGGGTAGAGAGGATTCTTCAGTTGTGTCAAGGGCATAACAACCTCCATATCTTCCCTTGTGCTGGTACCACAATAAAACACACCCAGTAGACTTTGTAAAGTGCAGGCACACATATAAACAAGATGTGGCCAGTAGCTTCCATTAAGTGATGACTTGGTCCCTGACAACTCATTTAACCCTTTAGCATTTACATTACTCTATATTTACTATTGTATTTTCACAGAAAAGGTTTTATCTTACATAATTATCTCATATGATATTGAATCTACGAGATTTTGATGTTATTTATTTTAAGAACCTTAATGTAAGTATGAACGGCCAGTTAAAGCCAGTTTGAACAGAAAAAGATGAGAGAGGTCTGGCCGGATAGGGCTGGTTTAAATGTTAATGGGTTAACCCTTGATGGGAGGGAAAACTGACATTAAATGATGATGGTGATGAAGTTAAATGATGATGATGATTGTTAATGCACCAGTAATTTATCAGCCAGGTAATGGACATACTTGTCAAATTGTATTTAGGTTACTGATATTTATCTGAGCTGCTGTGTTTCTAGGTTATAAGTAGATATTTAATCTGTGGAAACTCACTACTTTACTGAACAGGTAATAATGACTGATGTCAACAAGACACCATCTATGTAGTCACTCTACCGACCAGTCAGAAATATCAGCCAAATTTCCCTCAAATCACATCCAGTCACCAAGAAAGGAGGTCAGTGGATGCCACTGCCAATCCTGCTTATCAGTGGTGCATCCACAGATTTAGAAACATTTATAGTGATATGTTTATTCCAAAACCGCCACCTTAGAATTATTGTGAACTAAAGTGACCATCCTGAAAGTCGCAACCCTATTTCAAGCACAAAAGCCTGGCCAGGGGCCTACCCAGCTGTCTTGATTATATATGGATGTATTGTAAGTTTAGTGAAATACACAATCACTATCAGATATTAGCACTAGCAAACACAGACACACACAGAGAACATAAACAAAGAGTAAACATAAAAAGGGCATAGGCCCACAAACACATACATACAATACACACATACATACACACACACTCACTAACTTATGGAACATGAACAAAGACATAGGCACACATACTGTTATAAGAATTTAGTAGTAAAAAACTTCATGGTTTAAACAAAATAAGACCGAAAAGAAGAGGAGGCACAGAGAAGAACAGTCACTGAGGAGGTCACAGACTGTGACGAAAGAGCTTTGGCGAACTAACAAATAATCAATAACTAATAATAATGATTTAGGCACAAGGCCAGCAATTTTGGGGGAGGAGAAAGTTGATTAAATTGACCCCAGTGCGTGACTGGTACTTTATTGTATCGACCCTGTAAGGATGAAAGGCAACGCTAACCTTGGTGGGATTTGAAATCAGAATGTAAAGGGCCATAACCACATATCACAAAGCTTGGTGTCTGACACTCTACTGATACTGCCAATCCACCACCCTATATTCCATAATAATAACAGCTTATTATATTAATTGAATATTAGCAACCTTAAAATTAACATTAAGGAAAATAAATCTAGAAAGTCTGTGATAAAGAATTTTTCAATCTAAAAATTGCTTTCCTGCTGAAACCTAAAATTTTACTCTCAGGGAAGCGGAGTTCATTTTCCCCAGATTAAAATTTACGCCCTTAGAGAAATGTTTTTTTTTAAATATAAAGGAATGTTTTATTGGAACTTAGTGAATTCTTAAAATTCTTTATTGAAATGTTTGTTTTTTTATCTTTAAAAAATTTGTGTTTAGATGTTTACCTGATGAGTATATGATAAAGCTGACCTCACAATTGACAAACATACAATTTGATATAGTTGTTGTTGTTGTGTTTGTTTAAGGACAGATCTTTGATCAAAAGCAACCCAGCCATGACCACCCAATAATTTCTTTTTCAGACACCATTATTAAATAATGTACTCCTAGATACAAAAATATCCTTTCTACTTTTTAAAATGGTAAAGTGTGATATGAATGAGGTTTGGCTGCTGTTTCTAGCAGGTCAAGTGACTCTGTATAAGCTCCTTGTTGTTTAATCCCAGCTCAGGCCTAATCTAGTAATTTGATCAAAGACATTCTAGCCATGACATTCACATCTCTTGGTTTTTTTTTCAAACATAGTATATCTTGGACTGCATTATGCAATGCATGGTTCCTATTTTAAGACAGCAGGGTGTGATATGAGGGAGATTTGCCTGTTGTTTCTAGCAGATTGTATGACCATGTAGAAGCTCTCTTGTTGGTTTGTAATTAAATATATTCCTCATCAAACAATGATAATAAGATGAGCTGTCTTATCTCTATTTCAGATTAGACGAGATGAGTGGGAAAGAACAACTACAGAAGGAATATATGCTTATGCAGCAGAAACTGAAAGCTGCTGATAGTAAGAAGGCAAGACTCTGCAATCTTGTAAAGAATTTAGAATCTACTTACCAGCGATCAAAGGGAAGCCTTATGAGATACAATCAGATGAAAAACATTATAAAAGAGACCATTGACGACAAAAACATACTTTTTCTTCAAGAATGTGTCAAGCGAGATCCATATGATTTACAGAAATCTCAAAGTATAACTGGTGGCTTATTGCAACGCTGTGCAGAATTTGCTGGAAAGTCATCAGAAATAGCAGACAAAAATACTCAGATAAATGCAATTACTTATATTCCATCAGGTGAGTGTGTTTCATTTTCCACTTTGGTATTAAGACTGGGATCCAGCCATAGAAACCATGTCAAATATGGAATATATGATAAAGATGAGGTACTCTCTCTTCAATATAATCTTGGACAATGACACCCTGTGTAATCAGAAGTGGCATTAATTTTATTCATCGCTCATTCTGCTTGATCAACAAGATCCCAGACCTCATTTGCTTGCCAAGTGGGGTGGACCTTGTCAAATCGGACCAAGGAAACAATGGTTTCGTTGGTCTTTCCATTGCTCACAAAATCTACCAGTCGCAATTCCTAGTAGAAAGAGCAACATGAAATAAAGTGTCTTTCTGAAGGACACAACGCATTACTCGGTCTGAAAATTGAACTCGCAACCTCACAATGTGAATCCAAATCTCTAACCACTATGGCAGGCACCTTCATAATTGGGGTGTATATATATATAAATATAAAGCGTACATGATATATTTATGTATAATAAACATACGAGAGTTACACTATGATCACAGCTTTTCAAAATTTCACATCATTTAAACATCTATTTTTTTCACTCTAGCATGGGTTAGTCAGATCAGATAACTGTGTCTTGCTCATACAGATCTGTATTTTGGTTTGGTTTCTACGGCTGGATGCCCTTCTTAACTCCAACCACAATGCAGTGTGGACCGGGGGCTTTTTATTGTGGCACCAAAACAACCACCTAACTGTGAGGACTTTTTTGTTGTCACCAGCAAGATCACCTTATATTTTGAAGATTTTCACCAACTTCAAATTCTATGTAAAAAATAGTTTAAAACGGCACCCATCCAATCCCTTCCAGCGTAGTAAAACAGATGTAAAATGATTATTATTATGATGATGATGATGATGATGATATCTGTATATATTGTTTTTGTTTTATTATATATCATCATAGGGTGGTAGATAGGAGGTATTGGACAATATGCTTTACAACATATAGTTATGTCCTTTTACGTTCTGAGTTCAAATCTCGCTGAGGTTAGTTTTGCCTTGCATCCTTACGGGAGTTGATAAAATAAAATACCAGTAATGCACTGAGGTCCTTTTAATCGACTTACCCTCCCCCAAAATTGTTGGCCTTGGGCCTATATCAGAAATAATTATATACCATCACCATTCTCATACACAGACACGACACACCCATTTTAAATTAGAACACTTGCAGTGTTATTTAGAAGTTGTTCTGGAGGAAAGCTGATTCGACATCTTACAAGAAAGCAACAGGAAAACTTGAGCAGTTCCACCTACAACTGCTGCAAAGACTCCAAATAAATACTGCTTCTTCCTTCTCTCATTCTCTCATTCTCCACAGTCTTCTTGCCTCCTTCACATACACACACATATGCATACTTACTAACACACACACACACACACACACACACACACACACACACACACACACACACACACACACACACACACACACACACACACACACACACACACACACACACACACACACACACACACACACACACACACACACACACACACACACACACACACACACACACACACACACACACACACACACACACACACACACACACACACACACACACACACACACACACACACACACACACACACACACACACACACACACACACACACACACACACACACACACACACACACACACACACACACACACACACACACACACACACACACACACACACACACACACACACACACACACACACACACACACACACACACACACACACACACACACACACACACACACACACACACACACACACACACACACACACACACACACACACACACACACACACACACACACACACACACACACACACACACACACACACACTCTCTCATACACATACTTATTCCCCCACACACATACATGCTCACTTATACTCACACACATGCATGCCCACTTATTCCCCCACATACATGCTCACACACTCACACATGCTCACTTACACATACATGTCCACTTACATTCATTTGCGCACACACATACAACTCCACTTACACTCACACGCACATACCCATTTACACTCACCTGCACACACTTGCTCACATTTTCACACACCCTCATCCAATTACACTCGCACACATCCACATACTCGCTTACACTCACGTGCATACTCACACACATACATGCCCACACAGATACATATGCCTACTTACACACACACACACACACACACACACACACACACACACACACACATGCTCATTCACACTCACACTCACATATGCTCACTTACACTCATATGTAACATACATATAAGTTAAGTTGTTACAAAACATACTTTTTAAAGATTTTAGATTATATCTTTTTAATACCAAAGATGTTTTTATTCTGAGAAGAAACATCAAATTTTTTGGAGTGTTGTTGGTGATGGGAGTGGGGTGTAGTTTGGGGGTGATGGTGGTGGTGCATGGAGAACAATAGAAAGGTTAAGAATCTCTGTTTATCAAATCAGTAAAGAAAGGAAATAGTGGGTGATAGAACAGAAAACAGAAGAAAGAGGGGAGAACATTTTCTCTCTTTCTCTTATTCCCAATTTCTCCCCATCTCTTAATTTCTTCTTCAATGTCTTTCTTTTTTCTTCAAATTCTTCTACAATTTTCTTTTTCTCTCCCAATTTCTCCCCAAGTCCCTCTCTTCCTATCTCCCTAAATCTCTCTCCATAAATCCCTCTCTTGCTTTCTCCTTCCTATCTCTCTTACTCTCTCCCTAAATCCCTCTCATCTCTCCCAATTTCTCCTTAAATCTCTCTTTCTATTTCCTTCCCATCTCTCCCTAAATCTCTTTCTTACTGTCTCTCTCAAGGGACATAACCTAACATATTAGTTTACACAAGTAAACATAAACATGGACATATGCACATATCATCATCATCATCACAATCACTATCATCTTTTTTACATTTGCTTTTCTATGCTGGTTTGAGTTAGATGAGACATTTTAAGGCAGTGTTTTATAACTGAATGTCCTTCCTGACAACAACTCCCAACCCTTTTAGTTGGTTCTTCACAACTTGTAAGGGGTATTTTTATTTACCCCAAGGAAAGCAAAAAAGCCACTAAAATGCAAGGGGTTACTGAGAGAGAAGGACAAGACAGAGAGAACAGTTCAAGGAGAGAAAAGATGATGATTGATATTGTTTTTGAATTTGTTCAAATTGTAGTGGTCATGAAAGCAAGAACCTCAAAGAGAATGTGTGGGGGAAGAAACTATCAGAATAGGCTAAACAAGACAACTATACCATGCATGCTATGAGTTGTAAACTAGTCGTAACTAGTGTACCTTCTTTGTGGTTTTTGTTTTTGTATTATTTTAATGTGAATCCTTCCATGTTAATCACTCTCTTCAGAAACTTACACATGTAAATCGTTTCTCTACTAGTAAACACAAGAATCTGGTTTCTGAAAAGTTATTTGAGGAATGAATGTTATTTTAGAGAAGGTTTATGTTCTCTTGTTCTAGATGTTGGTAAACTGTACAGCTACTTGGTAAAACTATCAATACTACTTAGGACTACATAAATATCCTCATACTTTGTAATAGTTCGGCAATTTGATATGATGAGAACCAGCTGAAAAATATTCTCTAAACTACTGACTGAAACTGTATCACTAGTTTTGCTTTGAGAATCTTTTGTCTGTAGTTAGTTTTCAAATACCAAACAATTATCTATTTGTCTACATTGAGTAGGCATGTGGGTTAGTGTGTTGGCTAATGACTAAGGTTGTCACTTCAATTTCCAGACTGGTTGTCACATTGTGTCCTTAAGCAATGTATTTCATTTTGTTCCACTCTACTAAGCTGAAAACATGAGTACCAGCACCAGTACCATTGACAGCTATAGCAGCAACAGTTGGGGGTTAATTTTACAAAATATTGGCATACCTTCCAACTGTCAGTTACTTAATGCATCATGAAACAAATATAAGTGATGAACCTCTCTATTCAAGACTAACTTTTTAACTACATTGAGCATTGTATATATTAGACAGACAGATAGGCAGGCAAATAGATAGACAGATAGAAAGACTGACAGATACATAGGTAGATAGACAGACTGACAGATATATAGATACAGAGATTGACAGGTAGATAGACAAACAGACAGATAGATAGACAGATACATGGATAGACAAATAGATAGGAAAACAGACAGACAGTTAGATAGACAGATACATGGATAGACAAATAGGTAAATAGGCAGACAGATTGACACCAGTATTTGACCTGTACTTTATTGGCTCTGAATGGATTAAAGGCCATGTAAGATTTGAACTGGGAGTTGAGAGAGACAGAACAAATACTATGAGACATTCTATTTGACTTTAATGTCAGTATTGTCATTGTTATATGAGCCAGTATCATCATCATCATTTAACTTCCGCTTTCTCTATTGATAAGAGTTGGGTCTTCATAGACTTAGTCAGTACTGAAGCGGGTCTACTGACCTCCAGACAGGCCAGGAGCTCAGATTCTCACTTATGTACAGTCTCATGTTCTACCAAGTGTATTTTATCATTTCACAAGCACTAGGGATGTCGTCATGTTTAGACAACTCTGAAGGGGCCTCCTAACCCTTTACTTGGCAAACTTTCTACAACTGGATGCCCTTCCTACCATGAACCACTTTAAAAGTTTGTGTGTGTGTCCTCATTTCCCCTCCCACTCTGTCTTTTCTTATATATAACAATCTTTTGTTTCCCATCCCTTCTGACTCTGCTTTTTACTTCTCTTCCCATAACTCATTCACTTTCATCTATCATTTGCTTTCTCTCTATTGCTATCTATCCCCTTTTTTTATCTTCTCTTCTTTATATTTCTTACAAGTTTACTAACAAACGCTCTTACAAATCTTCAAAGTTGTTATGTAACTGCTACCATTAGGAATGCTTCTCTTCTCCCTTTCTCCCTCTCCTTTCACATTTTTATGTACCCCCTCCTCTTCTGCCTTAATTCAGACTTTGTGCTTTTTACCATTCTTCCCATAACTCATTCACTGTCATTTATCATTTGCTCTCTCTCTCTATTGCTGTCTCTCTTTATACCTCCTCCTCTTCCTTTTCCTCAGATGCTCTGCTGTTGCCATAACAAATGCTCTCTCTTACTATCGCCTTAACTTTGATAATTTTGATAGGTTTCGGCCAGTATTGGCCCAGGCCATGTCTAACTTAATAGCACCACCCATCACTTTCAATATTTTAGAACATTTTCCTTATTCCACAGTTGTCATTTAGACAATTTATTGTACATCAAATGTTGTTTCATAAGGTTATAAAAATTAAAACACAGTCTATGTATATCTATGTACATCCATATATACATATGGATGTAAAATATATATGTACTCTACATACATATTTTACATAAGTATGTAAAATGTTTTTGAGTGAGATTGATGCTTTCAATGTGAAGATGGTGGTAGTGTTTTTATGTGTTGATGTGTTGGGGGTGTAGTGGTGATGGTGTATTGTGTGGTGGTTGTGGCGTGTTGGTGTGGTGGTGTTTGTGTGTTGGTGGTGCAGTGGTGTTTGTGTATTGTGTAGTGGTGATGACCTGATATGTGTTGGTGCAGTAGAAGGAGCAGTCTGTTAGATGCAGTTCTAGCTATGTTTAGGATGTGCATTTACCATGAGAGATCCTTACTGAGTGTGAAGCCTCGCATTTGGATTGAATGTGAGGGCTCTTCTAATTGTGTGGTGTTCATGTTTAATGGTGGTGAGGCACAGTGGTGTTTTAGTTCCATACACATACAATCAACAAAGTAAATGAAAAGACTGCTCAACATATACTGAGGGAGTGCCCATCTGAGTGCCCATCTGAGAATGTGGACCTCACTCTAATTCCACTACACTTGGGGGACATCTTGTAATTGCAACTGTTTCATACGCAAGGGCAACAACAACAACAATAAAAATGAATTAGATCTTTCACTGATTTGGTTTCATTCATTTGACAGGTCTCTGGTCATACTGGGGCAACACCTTAGAGTTTTGGTGATCATAATGATATTAATATTTATTTTAGTCTATTACTTATTATCAATATCTATTTGCCGAACTACTGTTACGGAACAAAAGCAAGAGCACGCAACTGTATAAGAACATGCTTCAAATAATATATTTATGTAGAGTTGCAATTATTATTTTCCAAGTTGGTTAACTTTGCCTTTCATCCTTATGGGGTCGATAAAATAAAGTACCAGTAATACACTGATATAATTGCTGGCCTTGTGCCAAAAGTAGAAACAATTATTTTCCAAGTTAGTGACATGAGAAAAAAAGCACCACGTTAAATGGTGATGATGATATTCATTGATTGAGTTATCTTGTTACTGAGCAACATCGGGTACAACTGCTTGTTATTAATAATAAACCAGTATTCTGAAAAATATTTTAAAAATAGAACAGGATAAGGACTGCCAACTACTAAAAAATAACAAAGTTGTTTATATTATGAGGCATATTGTGTTAAATCCTGAATGGCATCGGGACATTCTTTTGTAGGAGTGTAAAAAACATTTATTTATTTGTGGAATCAATAAAAAAAGTTTAAATATATCATGAATGTAGAAGGATATGGTTTGGCAGCAGTGGGTGTAAATTTGATTTGGCAGTTTTGTATGAGCAAGACACAGTCACCTAACCCTAATTGCCTCTAATGGGATAACCCGTCTAACTCATACTAGTGTGGAAAATGGACATTAAACAATTAAAAACACCAGGCTACAAATTTTAGGTTTGTAACAACCATTCCTAGTTGTTGATTATATTTTTTTCAACTCCTGAAGAAATAAATAATTGTTTCTACTTTTGGCACAAGGCCAGCAATTATCCCAGTGTATTACTGGTACTTTATTTTATCGACGCCTTAAGGATGAAAGGCAAAGCTAACCTCGGCGGGTTTTGAACTCAGTCCGTAAAGGGACGTAACTGTGCTGCAAAGCATGGCGTCCGACCCTCTACCGATACTGCCAATCCACCACCCTGAAGAAATAAATAATGAAGTCAATCTCAGAAGGATTTGAACTAAGAATGTAATGAGATATTATTAAGTACAGCACCTCAAAACAGTGAATTTCACAGAAGAGATTACAAACGAACACAATGCATGGAGAGAGAGAGAGGTTGTGCTGAAAAAGAGATGTCCAATTCATGCAAACATGAAGAAACGGACATAAAAAGGATGCTGTTGATGATGATGATGTCTGCCACTTTATTGATTCTGCCATTTGCTGTTGATTTCGGCACAATGTCAACACATTTGAGAGAAGGGCAAAGGCAAAGTTGATTAAATCAACCCCTGTACATTGGTACTTTATCTTATTGACCTCAGAAGGACGAAAGGCTAAGATGACCTTGGTGGAATTTCAACTCAGAATGTAAAGGGCCAGAACAAGTGCCACAATGTCATTTTACCCAATGCTCTACCAATTTTGCCAATCCACCACATTAACCCTTTAGCATCTACATTATTCTATATTTACTACTGTATTTTCATGGTAAACACTTTACCTTACATAATTATCTCACATAATATTGAATCCATGAGATTTTGATATTATTTATTTTGAGAATACCTTAACATAAGTATGAGCAGCCGATTATGGCTGGTTTCAGCAGAAAAAGATGAGAGAATTCTGGCTGGATACTGCCGGTTTAAATGCTAAATGTGGAGTAATACTAATGCCAGACTTTTTATAGAAGCGTATGTCGATTTTACTGACACTAAAATTTGACTGGTATTTATTTTATTGACCTTGGTAGGATGAGAAGCATAGTTGACCCTGTTGTGGTTTGAATATAGGATGTAATTAAATGCTGCAAGAAATTTTTCCAACATTTTACTGATTCTCCCATTTTAAGAAAGGAAGAACATATTTGGACAATATAATCCTAGATATACAAAGCAATGTGTCATTGTGTCATGGTTGGAATATTGTTGATCATAGACCTGTCAAATCAAGGCTGTCCTTGAGCTAGACAAAAATAAACTGTTTTTAAAAACATTTGATTTGTTGCATTATCGACTGAACCAGTTCTGAAGTAGGGCTACTGACCTCCTACAGGCCAGGAGGTTTGCATCTTGCTTAAATATGGTTCCACATTCTACCGAGTGCATTTTATTGTGGCACCAGCACTAGAGAGGTTGTCTTCCCAACTCTTTGTTTGGAAAGCTTTATACAACTAGTTACCCTTCCTTTCATCAACCACTTTACAGTGTGATTGGGTGCATTTATCATGTAGATCACCAACACTAGGGAGGTTGTCAATTGTTATTAATTTTTTTTAATAAATTTAATAAATTTGAAACATTTAAATATTTTCTTTTTGTTTTTGTTTTTGCAGAGGTGAAAAGATTAGACAAAACAATGCTAAAAAATGGTATAGAAGACACAAAGAACATTTTGTCAAACTACCAGAAAGCTTTCAGGAATATAAAACACATAATTGAAGATTTGAGAAAGGGATATGAATCATCCAAGCAATATCCACCAAATGTACGATATAATGAACTAAAGAGGATGATTAAGAGTACAATAAACGCAGCTGAAAAACAGTGGGTGTGAGAGATAAATAGGAGCTGTTCACCTGAACTTGCTTGTTTGTGAATGTGTGATCAATGTAGCAGAGATTGTGGAAACAACACAGACTTATTTTTGATTATTTGATCTATCATTCCATTTTATATATATATATATATATATATATATATATATACAATGTATATTTTCGTTTAAGATTTGTAATATTTTAATGTATTTTTCTATCCATAATTATAAATGTATGAACATCAGCTGGGATTTGAAAAAATGTTTTTTCTATGTGTGCATGAATGACAAAGCATGGATATATTGAGATAGAAACTGGGTATAAGAGGAATCAGATGTAAAGTGCAGTAAAGGAGACTGTGATGGTTTGGACATGTGATGCACTTTGATGAAGATCGCTAGGTGAAGAAATGTCAAAAAATCTCAGTGGAAGGAAGCCACAGTAGAGGAAGACCAAAGAAAAACCTTGATGGAGGGGGTGAGAGGTTATCTCAAATTGGTGAAGCTCACAGAGATGATGAGTAGAGAGATACTATGCTGAAAAAGACCTATCTAACTCATGCAAGCATAGAAAAATGGCTGTAAAAGCAATGATGATTATATATATATATAAATACATAAATATAGGCTCTAATGTCTCATCCACAACTACCAATATTTGCAATGAGTGATTGGTAGATTAGCTTTAGATGTGGTCACCTGATTTGACCAGTTAAGCCCCAGGATATTACAACCCATCTAATCCATGCAAACCTGGAAAATAGATTTTGCATTTTAGCTGATGGTCTACAAATTCCACCAATCCACTACCCCTCTCAATGTGAAATAATGTATATTTTAATATTAGAATATGGAGAATCACAGTTTAAACTAAGGATTAGTTTTATAATTCTGAGATCAATTGCAGTTCACTTGATAAGAAAACCATATTTTAATATCGGTGTTGTGGCATCTTGAGTAAATATTGTTTACTGGGTCAACCCTTACCTTGTGAGTGAAACAGATGGACTGTACACGTAATTTAAGGCCAGCTTTATCATGCTAGATCTCCCTGAGAATTACGTTAAGGATACATTTGTTTCTAGAATGTTTGACCATTTGAACGTTAATTTCATGGACAGGCTGTTCCATTGAATGAATAACTGGTAAACACATTGTTGATTCCATAGCTAACCATCAGGGTCTCTATTTTGTCACAATTACCTACTATAAAGGAATCTCTTCTGAAGTTACTTTTACCGTCACACCCCCAAACAACTATGATCCTGGGCCTTTACATGACTGCTCGACCTGATAGAAATAGCAGCAAATTCACATTTACTTAGAAAAAAAACAGGCCATATTAGATAATGTAGTTGTGAAGAAAAGATAAGATAAATAGTCACAATGACTCTTCATAATTGTCCAATCTGAATTGAAGAAACCTCTACATGGTCCCTCAATTTTCTAGAAATAGTAACCTAATCTGCAGTAAGTTACATTACCAGTAAAAATAAAAAGGACACATTTGATAATGTAGTCTTAAATACAGATTACCTGAAAGTAAGATGAGATGGTCCTGCCTAGAATTCTTTTGATTATAAGCCTGCTTGACTTGAGTTGACCCAGGGTTAAACAACTGAGTATAAATCATTCATCTTGTTAACACGTTTTGCTATGGTAGCCTGGATCTGTTGTACATATTACTACTCTTGATCTTTTATGAAGCCTAAAATTGGCTTCATACCTCACCACTTTCAGCTATTTATATCACACGTCTAGACTAGTGTAGTTATCTCCCCTGCATTCGGCATTCAGCCTCCGGAACATAGGCCATTATTGACTCTCCTCTATTGTACACGATCTTGCCACTCCCCTCTAGTTGGCTTCCAGTTTTCTTAATTCAGCCTGTGTCATGCCTCCAGCTGCTGTGGTATCGGCCACTCTTCCTCTTATCCTGCAGGTTCCAGGTCAGGGCTTGGTGTTGGATGCTGGTTTCCTGAGGGTATGTCCAATCCTGCTCCACAGAATCTGCTTTGCCATTTGATGTTGTAGTTGTACTTGAGACAGGTGTTGAAGAATGTCTGGATTTTCTTTGTTGTCCTTATTGGAGTTGAAGATGCAAAGTTTAGTTCTTGGGCAGATCTCTTTTGATGCCCAGACGTTCTCCCCCCACACTTCCCAGGTAGACAAATGACTCCACCGACTGTAACTGGTGTGTTGATCTTCATCAGCTTATCTTAAACCCTGTCCTGGCTGACATCGTCTCCAAGCGTGAGGTCTTGTTCTGTATCTGGTCATAACTGTGTGACAAGAGTGTCAGGTCATCAGCAAAATCGAAGCCAGCCAGTTGTGTTCAGGGTGTCCACTCTATACCATTGCTCCTGTCTGTTGTAGTGGTTTTCATTATCTCGTCAATGACCAAGGAGGAAGAGGAACAGTGACAGCAAGCACTCCTCACAAACTCCTGCATACATTAACCACTGTTATTATTGGCCAGCTGGTCTCCCCCATAACACATTTTCAATAAACAATATTAGATTAATTGAACCACCAATAGGTTGATATATTGAAACTGATTGCAACCAATTCTACTTCTCTCAGGTAATTTAAGTGAACAAGTTGCAGGCATGGCTGCATGTTTGAAAACTGCTTCTCAACCATGTGGTTTCGAGTTTTATCCCTCAGCATGGCACCTTGGGCAAGTGTATTTCTTCTAGTATAAACTCGGACTGACATTGTGAGTGAATTTATTAGATGGAGACTAAAGAAACCTGTTATATATGTCTATATACACACTCGCGTGTGAATACTTCTCATGCTTTTGCTTTATATTTGACATTACTGCAGGTGGTGACGTTTCTTTATGTCCAACAGTTCACTGGTTTGACCTACTCTCGATTATTCGAGATCCGAATGTACTTAAAAACAAAGAAGCAATGATGCCTGTTTGTAGAATACTGCCACAAAAAGCCATCTAATTTGCTAGAATAGATAATAAACAATACAAAAACATCTACTCAATTACAAAACTTTTTAAAATGGTTATTTTTTTCAATATATAATTTTTAATTACATTTTAAAATTATTATACACATTTAAATATTTGAGTCAACTTTTTACAGTTTAAATGAAATGAAATGAAATGTTAAAATTCTTGTCGAAAGCTACTTAAAAACTTAAAACAAATTTATATACAATGTAGTAAAACTTCCGATAATTTAATTTGTTTTTATGAAGCTGAGTGAAAAACAATTTAAAGATTTATTTGTTATATTTTCTTCTCTTACTTAAGAAACCTGCCACATTAGAGTCAACACTAGCTTTCCGTTTACAATGCTTCAGAACTGAAGTTTCGCTGTCAGTATCCAAATGTAAACATCCTTTTGGTTTACTTAAAACATCAGATGAATGGTTAACGTGAGATGATTTATCCTTGTGATAATAGTTCTTTTTACGTTTCCATTTGTCTAATGAATCTGGAGTAGAAGACTGTTTTGAAGGCTTTGGAGAAGGTGTCTGTAAAATCTTTGTTGGTAAATTTAGCAATGTCGGGACACAATTCCTATAAGCATCATCTTCTTCAGAAACTAGCTGGGGGATTGTAACAGATTTTCGTTGTGAAACTACACTGCTATTTTCTAGTAAACTATTCTGTTTTTTTACTGGAGTTTTTGTAAGAGTTCCAAGAGTCCCTACAGTTGTAATAGACTCTTGTGGTTCATGTACAGTGTTAATGAAAGACTTATTTTTAACAACAGTACTATCTTCAACTAATATGGATGCATCACAACTAATTAACTGTTTATTTTCTGGAGTAGTTATTACCTTTTCAGGAGTTTCCAAACAAAGAGGAGTTTGTTTTGTAGGAGTCTTAAATATGCTGCTATCTAAGTTTTCTAACTTACTGGAATTCAAGTTGTGCTCATCATTACTGCAGTGAGCTGTTGTTTTAGATGATGATGATAATGACAATATTTTTTCTGGAGTTGTAAAAAGGGCTTGTTTAACAGAAACATTCTCCAAAGACCTTTTTCGGATTCTTGGGCTTCTACTGAAAGGAAAGGTTTCAGTTTCGGGGTTTGGAGTATATTTTACTGTGTCGTCAGATTTAGGACTGGTGGGTGACTGAAAGCCCATAAGTTGAGATAGAGCGAATGTATTTGGTCGATCCAGTGGTGATCGGTTGCCCATTTCCTGTTGTGAGGAAAAAGTGATAGAAGTTAATTTGGCATAGCGGTCACTGCGACCAGCAATACGGTCAGCCAGCTCCATATATTTTGCAAAATTCCTGGATTGTATACGAGTTCGGCTTAAGCCATAGAAGCCTTTCCTGATCAAAACTTTTGTTTTATGGTTAGATTCTGATCGTGAGCTATTATCAACTGATGGTTCTGGAAAAGAAGAAAAAAAAACAAAAAAACAAACATTAAAAAGTAATTAAAAAAAACCAAACAGATGTATTTAATTATTTTTAAGTAGCGTCATTGTGGAGACAAACACACACATGATCATCACCATCATTTAACATCTGTTTTTCTATGTTAGCATAGGCTGGACAGGTAGTTACAGACCAAGTCATCACTTAGTTGGAGCACAGCATCTTTACAGAGTGTACTGGCTGCATTTTATCATAGACCATGTTACAGAATCATTAAAGACTTGCAAAATGTATTGCTACATCATCATCACCATTTTTGCACCTGAAAATCAATGGTGGTGTGTGTTGGACACGATTTTCGAGGCAGTTTTACTACAGTTTAATGTCTTTGACACCAATTGTTACTTTATGTACAACTTGGTCGATACAAAGATGCATATGGTAAACTGGTACACACACACACACACGTGTATATACAACTATTGCAAATTGACTCCTGTAGGAAATACACGAGCAGAGGGGACTGGATATATTTAGTGCAGGGCCTTAGGAGTTTGGCACAATATGGATGCTGAGAGAAAGAGGGATATCGGGAATACTAGTGGAGATAGTACAAGACCAAGCAACTCCAAGGAGTGGAGGTCATTATAGTAGCAGTAGCGATAGCAGAAAGTGTGTTTGTGGAATAAAGGCTGAAGTGTGTCCCTAAGTGAACTGGGGCTAAACTACAAATTTAGTCTATAGGTATGAAGAACATTTATAGAAAACAAAATTAAGAAAGGAATAAAGTGCTTACTTGAGCTTGCTATTTCTTTCATGGGTGACTCTTCAATAACTAGTGTAGATGTAGGTTTAGATGGTAGATTATTGTGGTGGTCAGTGTTGGAGTGGCTCTTTGCTGATGTTTCTAACGGCTCTGTAAGTCTACTCTGCAGCAGGTGCCAACGTCTCATTACCTGAGACATTTGTTTATGTGCAGGAGTCTCAGCAACAATCGTCTTTCTCTTATTATTGACTAAATCCCTATGAGCCTGCCGTCTCCGATGATAATTCCTGTGACCATGAGATTTCGATTTCTCTTTCTCTGTTACAGCAAATGAACGATGTCTCTCTAACTTCCTGCTCTCACTTGTAAACAAGCTGCGCCTGGCCTTAACAGTCTCTTCACTAGTATTTCCCTGAGCCCTTTTCTTACATGAAGCACTAGATTTCGATGTACAAAGACGTTTCTTTATTGCCTGTGCATTAGATTTTTTACCAATAACAATTTGTCGATTGAGTCTTTCACCGAGACCTGGCAGCACTTGTTTGGTTTTAGATTTCTTGCTTTGTGTTTGAAGAATTGCATTGGTGACTTCTCTCACAGATTCATCTAAGGTAAAACTATTCACAGAAGGACAAAATGTTGAAGGAGCATCTGATTCAGGAGACATAACATCAGCCAGAACACTAGGCACTGGTTGCATCAATTCATCATATATATTAGCTACAACTTGTGGTATTAAGTGGCTGTAATTCTTGAGTAATACGTCTCTGAGAAAGAAGGGGACTAAAGTGAGATCTGAGATAAAAGACAGGGTACGTAACATTGTAACTATATCTTCTACAGAAGTTTCAATAGAGTGAACATCATCTTTTGTGTCAACAGTTTCAGTTTTCTCAGGCATTAATTTAAGGCACTGGATTTCCATTCGAAGAATAATTTGAAGCTTATATTCTTGTATTTTTGCTTCTTTTCCTAATTCTGGATTCCTGTATTTATGACGTAAATCACTACAAGAAATAAACAAAAGCTCCACCAGCAGCTTCCTTGTTTCTATTTCTGCATTGTCTGTGTTAGCTTTCATATAAAGAAGAACTACATTTACAATCTCATACATCTGCTTCCAAGAATCCAATTTCTCTTGAAGTGCTGTCTCATAAGCCTGAGTGATAAAATCAGTGAGATCACTATTATTAGCAATATACTTAACAATTGAGTTAATTTTATCACTAATCTGTTTAGATTCTTCATTCCCCTGTGTACAAGAAACTGGTTCTTCACACCCAGCCTTACTCAACTCTTCAACAACTTCCATGCTTTTGGAAAGAATCATTTCTGCTCGAGTAGGACCAAGAGTAAAACTACGCAGTTTCTTCAGAATTTGAGGTTTCCGATTATCTGCCTTTTGAGAAACGCTGCTTTCACTTGGTTGGCTTGTATCAACTTTTGAGGATTTTTCATCAATTATTCCCTTGTCAACTAACCTAGAAGGGCTGTCTGCTTTACGATATAACTGTTTTAGTTTCTTCAACAATTCTATTTCCTTTGTATGGAGCTGTGTTTTACAGAATAATCCAGACATCTTTATCATTTCAGAGTTTTTAGCATTAGGAATTGTCCATTTGTTTAAAATAGAGGCATCAAAAACATTGTAGGAAGACTGCGTTTCATGTGAGGTTTTATCTGTGAGAAAGGAAAAACGAAAAAAAAAAAAAATTTTATTTCAACAATTTTAGATCCACTTTCTGTTGAAAAGTGTTTTGTAAATACATAATGACAGTCTAAATAATTGTTTCTACTTTTGGCACAAGGCCAGCAATTACCCAGTGCATTACTGGTACTTTATTTTATCGACCCCCGCAAGGATGAAAGGCAAAGTTAACCTCGACGGGATTTGAAATCAGAATAGAAAGGGCCGTAACTCTACGCATCAAAGTATGGTGTCCGATTCTCTACCGATACTGCCAATCCGTCTTAATAATAACCATTTATTAGAAGAGTTGATTGAAGGAAGTATAGTGGTAAAACAATCTTTGATTTATCAATGGGATGACCTCTATACTAAAATTGTTCTGGCTCTTAATGCACTGTGATAAAGTCTTGTTATGGTCAGCTTCACCTTTCATCTTTCTGAGGTTGATTTCATCCTGACTCCTCCCTCAACTTTCTGGCCTTGTGTCAATGCCAGATGCAGTTATTACAAGAAGAAATTCATTCATATTCAGGTGTAACCACATTTATTTACTATCTATATCTCTGATACAAAACTTTATACACCCTTTTGTCTGTGAATTCTAAGATATCTACCCCTTTCCATACCTACTATTTTACAAAGACTACACTTTTCTTGTGCATTGGTGCAGTCTGCATTAGTGTATAGATTTCATGTTTATTATTGTTGCAAACATGGCTGTGTTATGAAGAAGCTTTGTAGCCATATAGCTTCATGTTCCATCTCACTGCATAGCACTGTCGACAAGCATAGACAATACGGTGTGATTAGGCTGATATTTCTACAAGACTGACCATTATTAGATTTCTTCATTACTTTGAATTTCTACAAGTATTAACAGTTCTCACTATTAACCAACATTGTAATCTTGGCCATATTCACCTAAACATCTACTAAAATGCTTTCTTTCCCTCTAATTATTAACCTTCTCTCTCACACACACACAATGAATATCAATGTAGAAATACGGTTAAATTAACTGTATCATACGTTATTTTTAATGAAAAATACTGCCTACGATTTACAAATAAGTTTGAAACTAATTAAGAATTTAGAGGGATTGAGTAACATAACTAATTTTCTCATTAATTTGGTGTTTGGAGCATAAGTTAACAAAGGTTCTTGATGGAAGGATTTTAGATAAATATAAACACTTTAAAATAAACTGATTTGTATTGTAGAACCGGGGGCAATTTCAAGTGGTTTGGTATTAATAAGGTTAAAGTGAAAAATATTTACCTGACTGGACTTTGGTCAAGGATGAGTAAGAATGCAATATTTTGGCTGAATATTGCTGTAAAACAGAATCTAGTTTGTCAGAGTCACAATCTACAAAAGTTTTTGGATTAGAAGTATGTCCATAAATTGGAAAAACAGGGAAAATCTCTTTCAATTGAATATTGAGGCCCATTGGAAGAATTGTCAGAGCAGCAAGGTTGATAGTGATAGGTTGTAGGATACCTAGATAGGGTGTTTCCTGGTCGTTCTTCAATTGTACCATCTAGAATTTAAAGAGAAGTAACCTGTATTAATAAGTATAAACAGATAAAAAGTTCTTATTTCATGTCAATATCAAATCCCCCATCAGTCTTTCCTTCCACAGCAAATAGTGTTAACACTATTTTCAATCTAATTTTCTATGCTATGAAAAAACTACAAATAATGATTGTAATCTACATACAGCAACTCCCATGTTAAACCTTCCTTTATACTTTGGGTTAGTACCTTCCGTATAAATCCAGTTTAGAATTGTATCATATGAATCTATAACTCCTGATGGAAGGGTTAGGGTTGCAGTAGTGACATATAGTGCTTCTTGGGCATTTTTAAAACCTGGTGAAGCCTATCCTTTCTCCAAGTCTGTACACAGACGATTTCTTCTCCAGAAAGAATCGACCCCCAGTACTGGACTGGTACTTTTATTTTTATTGACCTCAAAAGGACGAAAGGTAAAGTTAATTTATTCATGCATTAGGGCTATCTCTAGAAGACTATGTCTCTGGTTTGAGAATAACTTCTCTTCCTAGCACTAGTCTGAGGACATAAACGAGGTCATGGAGAGTCCCATTCTCTTCTTAACAAAACAATAGAAAACAGATACATGGAAATAAATACACAAAGAATAAATATAATGTCAAATAACATACCAAGTGCAAATTACTTTTAGCCAAACTGAAGAGTAAATTTTGGAACTTGGCTACTTTTGGAGATGATATTTCCTCAGTGGGTTCTGTGATGCCAGATGGCTTATTTTTGTGCACTGTACTTAAAGTAGATTTGTCTTGGGTAGAACTGAATGAACGTAGAGTCAGATTTTCTGAAGGTGCTGTACAGAAAAACACACAATCAGAGTAGTTATTGAGATCAGTAGTTTGAAGATATCCATATATTTCCATTTGTAACGATAATGAATGTTGTGTTGATTGAGTGGAGAACTTAGATTTAAAGGTGGAAGATGAAGAATTAGACGCCAGTTTTTCAGAATTTTCAATAAAGAATTCAAAAGTAGAAGCCAATTTATCTGAGCTGTGTTGGTTGTGTTTGTCAATAAAAGACACATGAAGATTTTTGTTGACAGCACTGCTAGTTTTGGACAGATGACCAGTTGAGTTATTTCTATTAGGTAAAAGGAAAAAAAAAAAAGAGAAAAAATGTTTATAGTTTTAAAGGATTAGTAAACACAATCGACAAATACAAAAGAAAACACTAAAACATTTTTAGAGCTGTGTAAATATACTACATATAGTTAACTATAAAATTCTACAAAAGTTGCTTTTAAATATAGCAACTTTGGACAAGCTCCCTTTCAATTTCTGAAAACTCTATTAACCACAGATTTTCCACGCTGGCATAGTTTGGAATAAGATTTTTGAGACAGTATTCTACGACTGTACACCTTTCTTGATGTCAATGCTTACTTGTTTTTAATGATATTCACTCACAAAACCACTGGGCTGCAGGGTACATTGCTTATATGAGAAACAAATATCATCACCAGCGGTGCAAGCAGTGTCAAAGTAAAGGCATGTCAAGAGAGAAATACACACACAGACGTTAATAGACTTCTGTCTCCTTTCCTGTTGACTAAAACTTTTGTTTTTGATAGAATTAGTTTAAGACCTCTTAATTTTAAACTTTGCTTCCAAGTTTGGGATTTTTTTCTTTAATCTTTAGATAAATTCAGCTAAGTCATTGGCACACAAAGATGCCATGGACAGCCAATCATTTTCCCCTGTTAAGGCTTGGAGAATTGCTAATTTCCAATGTTTTCAACACTAGAAATAACCAGTGAGAAGTGGGATGAAATGTGGTGATCAAGGAAAATACTAGAGGTTAATTTGTATTATTCTTTGACCAAAGAAGTAAGGGAGGCAACTCCAAAAGATTTTGGAGTTATTTCACTTGAATTGAAGTATGGCCTTCCCTTGAAGAATACTAATATTGTTGATTTGATACAGTGAATAGACATTTTTTGTTAAATATGGACTAAATGAAACTAAAATATACACAAGCTGAATCATAGAAATTTACAGCTGCACGAAGAATGGAAAACGGACGTTAAAGTAAATATACGAAGCATAAACGAACTAAGGGAGAAATTAGGAATAAGAGGGATCAGATGTGGTTTACTCGAGAGAAGACTACGTTGGTACGGTCACGTGATGCGCATGAAAAACGACAGCTGTATAAAAAAGTGCAGGGCGATAAAAATAGACGGTAGCCACCGAGTAGGCAAACCCAGAAAAACATGGGACGACTTGATAAATTCCGACCTTACACTTACACCTCTCCAAGACAATGTCACTGGACCGAGATCTTTGGCACTACACAGTAATACAGAAGACCCGCCTTGCCTAAGTACAAAGCGAAACCTAGTCAGTAGGCACCTCTAACAAAAATACACCCCCGTCCCACTACCCCCACCCCATCCACTGTAAAGTTATGTTGGTACCACAACATCCAAGCCGAAACAAATGAGGTCGTGTAGGTGTCACGACAAAAAAACACACAGTCCACGCTGTAATGTGGCCGTGTATATAACACGGTAAAAACCTCCCAGTCCACACTGTAAACGTGGTTGGTGTTAGGAAGGGCATCCAGCCGTAGAAAACCCGCCAGACAGTCCTATACGAGCAAGACAACCAATCTTGCCTCAAGTAGGAAAACTCCCGTCCAAACCCATGCAAGTGTGGAATATGGACGTTAAACGATGATGATGATGATACATATATATAAATTTAATGTAGTTTACTCACAATAAAGTTTGCTTAAAAGAGTTGCTAGATGGTACAAGCACCAAAGAACACAAGTCTTGAATTTCTTTATCTGGAAAAGAGAATGGGAAACTATAGCAATAAATTTTGAAGATAAGGGTAAAACTTTAAAATTTTAGAGTTAAAGCTAAAAAAAAAATAGTGAAAAACAATTTGATTAGAAATAATCATAATTGTTTATTAAATACAAAACAAATGAAAATATATTACATTATAAGTGATGGCACAGGATTATAAGATATATTATGTAGGAGCTGTTTAGTTAACAAGTTTGCTTTGTAACCACATGGTTTCAGGTTATGTCTTATTCCATGGTATAATCACAGACTGACCAATGCTTTGGGAGTGAATTTGGTAAACAGAAACTACAAAGAACCATGTATGTGTGTGCCAGCCACCACAAATGTCACATCAACTCTGCTTATAACGCCTGCAGTGACAGTTGTTTATATCTCACATAAACAATATATCCTCTTTATATAGTGGCTGGATAAGTGTAAGTGGCATGTACTACCATGCTTAGTAGGGTATCCAGCCATAGGAAACCTGCAAGGAAATGACCTCCAAGCATTGAAAAGTGGACATCATAAGCATTAATAAATATTAAGACAAGGATTATTATTATTAAATCATTTAATAGATTTCATGACTGTTTCACTAAACTAACCAGGAATAAAAAAAAAGTTAATTCCTGGCAGAATAACTCATCAGAGTCCAATTAAATGAAAATAGTTTACCTTACATATTTTAATATAGCAGTGGGAGAGATATTTTGACTTTGTGAGCAAAGTTGTAAATACAAAGCCACAATATCTCTCCCACTGGTAACATGTAAGTTAAATTATTTATAAATTAATTGGACTCTTCTACTATAACACCAGGCTGACCAATGCCTTTATCATCAAAATCAACTTCATCCACATTGTTTTCTATGTCTACTTTTCCATGCCAGCATGGGTTGGATATGGAATATTCTGAGACAATGTTTTACAACTGGATTCTCTTCCTGACACCAACCCTTTTAGTTGCCTGTTGTGATATGCAGGGATATGGCATATCTATTCTAAAAACCGAGTGAACATGGTAGGTGGAAAGTGAGTGGAAACCCATTGTATGTATATGTGTACGTACACGTGTTTATCTCTATTTGCTCATGACATCTTTCTCAGCATTTCAACAAGCAAAGATCAGCATCTTTTCAAAAGTCTTGTCCAACTTATGCCGACAGACATAAAACCTAAAAAAACTCATTTTATTGATTCCATAAGAAAAATATTTAAGTAAGAAACTTACCTTTATGATATGTTAATCTTGCCTGAATGGAGATTTTACTTGGGTTAGTAATTTGGCTGGAATTGTTAACTGATGTGACACTACAATTGGTTGGTTTCGAGATGAAATAGTCAAGTAGACAAGTCAGAGGTAGAATACATCTAGATGGTTGATTATTACATTTATCTGGAGAATGATCCTCATCTTTTGATGTATCTTCCTTGACATCTGTACTACTACTATTGCTTATACTTTGTTCATTTACATTTGAATGTTTATGTTTTATTAAAGAAGACCTTTCCTCAGTTTGCCTTAATATAGTATGGAGAGAGGACCAGTATATTTTACCAGTGTTTACTAAGGCATCTAAAGGCATAAGTCTTCCTCCTAGTTGTGTTAAAGCATCAGATACAATATTGATTGATTCTACCATTTCACTGGAGACCTGAAAAATTAAAAGAAACTTTCATATAAACATTTCCATTTCCTCCTCTTCTCGCTCTCAGCTATCTTTCTATTCTTTTATTTCTCATTCTATCTTCTGACGAAGGACTAACGTCCGAAACATTAATAAACTTTTCCTATTAAATCAAGCATTAAACTAATATATATCTTCATTGTACTGCATCGTTTTGCTATGTTGTTTTCTGTTTACCTAATCAAACAAAAACAATTATTTTATTCTCCACGTGTTGATCTCACAATAAACAAATTTAGTTGTTTTTGCAGATTAACTGAGTTTAATTTGATCGAAAAGACACATCAAAGACATTCAGGATGTGACCAACTCGTCTTATTTTTAAGCTATATTATTCGATGAACTCTTTTCCTTTTTTTTTTAACGACGATGGGGGTGTAATTTAAAAAAAATTTGACTCCTATTTCTAGCAGGCTGAACAGTTACGTAGTCTCCCTAGCTGACTCGTTAGCAATCATGAACAGTTGAACTAAAAGATAATTAAAAAAAAAAGAAAATATGCTGAATAGAGGGCGAGGGTTGGGGGGTGATGATTAACAATCGATTTATCATTATATTGGCATTCAAAGGTAAACAAGATAGACCAATAGTTTACGAACATTATGAGAGGGATTTAAATCTGGTACAGTCATAGATAGATATCAACAAACCGATGAGGTTATCTACGTGGTCATATGATCTGCTAAGAATTGCAACTAAATATTCCTTAATAACATCAATATTAAAAAAAAACAAAACTTGCATGTCATTGATGGTAGGTATTCAGTGAGAGACGACCTAGAGTTAAACAACATTTAGAATGGGTTATTTTACGATCACACATTGTGCCAAGAAAGCCTTTATAGACGTTTCATCTGTTAGAAATAGCAATCAAATCTCCTTCGAATCTCTCTACTGAAGAAATGACACATTGGATAATATGGTTCGATATACACTATTCCTGAAACGAGGTGGTCACGGCTAGTATGCTTTTAAACGTAGTCTTGCTCAATCAGGTGTGACTTAGGGTTAAACAACAACATCTATCCGATCAGGGTTTAAACAATATAAAAATGTTGCTTACAAGGCACAATGCCAGAAATTTGAGGAAAGATGGTAAATCGATTAAATCGACCCTAGCACGTTCACTTGTATTTTATTTTATTGCTCCCTCCCCGACGGAATTTGAACCCGGAATATAGAAAACAGGAACAGATGCCGCAAGGCATTTTGTTCGATGCTTTATCGATTCTGCCAGTCAACATGAACAATAACAATAATAATAGTGATTTCTTGCCTTTTCTTCATTCTTCAGCCAATCTTGGTCAACCCAATAGAGCGATAGGTTTCGATTTACTCGAAATTCTCTAAACAGAGCTGGAGGCATGAATGAATCCAAAAACACTTCTGAATCGACAACAAGTTTAGCTGCAAATTCTTTAAATTCCATTTTATTGGTTGGACATCTCTGGAAAAGAAAAACCAAGTTGTGTGGAGAAGTCTCACGTGTAGTAATGTCCTGTTTTCTCGAAGATCGAATACTGCGCCTTCCGATCTTCCTGATAGGTGATGTGATATCTGGACTTTCCCAATGAAAGTCGTAGACGGCATAAGATAAAGTTCTTTTCAAACATTCAGCTGCCGATGGAGTGTTGGACTTTCTCCGGTCGGAGGAAGCTCCGCTGTTGACTTTATTATTGTCAACTTTACTACTTGGCTGGGTCGATGTGCTGGAACCATCATCATCTTCGAACTGTCTCTGTAATTCTTTCTCGAATTCTTCGAAATGTCTAAGTTTAAAGTCGTTGAATTTGTGATGTTCGGTCTTACCAATGAGTTTTCTGGAATCAAAAAGTTTATAGCTCCATTGAAGAGATGCTTGTTTTCGCTTCAAATACACGATCTGTCGACTTTGCTCCTTCAAATTTTCAGCGGAACTATCACTTTGGTCATTACATTGGTTACTGCTACCAACTAAATGGTTCACAGCACCACTTAAACGGCTGTTTAAATTTGAACTGACATCATTTGAAAAGTTTGAAGTGTCGTGGTCTGAAGCAACGTGAGGTTGAATTTGCGAAAACAAGTAAGAAAGAATACGGAAAGACGATACAGATATAGACTGCCATGTATATGATTTCGGTGGAACACCGTTAGACTCTCGATTTTGAGATATAGACTTAGGAGACGACAAAACTTCACTGGATTTGTGTGCAGAATTCCTCTCTTGTTCTCCTTCATCATTGTTGGTTGCAGGACGAAGATTTTTCAATGATTTATCAATAAGAAAAACCACTTGGTATTTCTGACGGCGATCGAGATACATTTCTTTCGGTTTATCACACATGCAGACATTCAAAATTTAGTTTCTTCACACAACATCTCTTTATCTACATTCATATTAAATAATACATTTTCACATAAACAGGAACAAACAGACGATATTCAGTAAAATTCCATAAATTCCAAATTCAAGAGAGGAAAGTTCAAAAGTCCAACTATAAACATCTTTCACCATCTTCCCGCTGTTCAACAATACAAACACCAATCCCATAACTCTTTGCGAAAAACCTAGCAACCAATTTTCAGCCGCTGTATTTTCGTATAAGACATGGATAATTTAAGCCATTTAAAACGTAGATTAAATAAATATATGATGGTGATTGAGTGTGCGTATCTTCCCCACTGTTATTTTTTAAATATAAATTGTTTATATACTAACTGATATATATATTTTTCTTGTTTTATTTTTTGTAGTAGTCATCTTTATTTTTAAGACAGGAAAATATTATAGTTTATATATTATTGAGTTTCGAGGTAATTTTAGAAAGCATTGTGACCATATAATAATTGCTTTTACTTTTGGCACAAGGCCAGCAATTAATTCAATATATTACTGGTACTTTATTTTATCGACCCCGTAAGGATGAAATGCAAAGTTAACATCGGCGGGATTTGAAAGGGCCGTAACTCTTTGCTGCAAAGCCGTCCGACCCTCTACCGATACTGCCAATCAAGCAATGTGTTATTAAAAATTAAACGTAGTGTTTTATTCATAAAATGTTCAACCTTTTATTCACACTTAGGTGAGGAAAAGGAAAATATATACCCCAAAATCTATAATCTGTTCCTTCTATTTTAAACTGCTTTGAGGATAACTTCAACTAAAGCTTATGTTTTTTCAAACTTTGGCCGATAAATCATATATTCATTGATGAGTGTCTTTTAGACTGAAAAAATATAAATAAAACACCATATTTAACCCTTTATTATGCATGTTTGGGCTTCAATCATTTGAAATTATTATAGATTATATATTTTTATACATAAGTGATTAAATTAAAATAAATTATGATACCTATTTCAAACTAAGTGATAATGCTTTCATACAATTCCCCACTACACACACAAACAATTTCTCTGCGCTGAACTAACAAGAGATCCTCTATATCATTCCTTACTCTGTGATGGGGTTTTCACCATTACTGGGTACAACCTTTTCCGCAAGGACCGCATTAACCGCCGTGGTGGTGGTGTGATGGTCTACGTTCGTTCAAACTTTTCGGTAATTCCTTGCGTTGATTTGAACGAATCACAGGAAGAAGTTTTTTTCTGTGACATACGTATGACCATGTCAACACTTCTGCTTGGTGTTGTTTATCGCCCCCCCCCCAAACTACCATCAGGACACACAGGTTTGCGATATCCTCAGAGTTGCTGCCAAGAAAACAGCCACTTATGTGTTTATTGCAGGTGACTTCAATCATCCTGAGATCGATTGGGAAACCTTTCGTTGGCCACAGGGTGCAAACGATTTCCTTGAACTAGTGCTGGACTCAAACTGGTCACAAGTAGTCACCTCTCCAACAAGAGGTGACAACACTTTGGACCTGATCTTCACCACTACTCCTGAAGTGGTTATCAGTTGTACTACTGAGGAACCTCTAGGCGACTCTGATCATGCTATGATCATTGCCAATCTGGCACTTGAGGGCAGCAACAAAAACCAGAGCCATCTCCAATCTGCTTGCTTTGATTGGAAGAGGGCGGATTGGAACTTGTACTGCACTGAGCTACAGCGCCCAAACTGGCATGAGATGTATAACTCTGGAGATGTGAACTCTATACTCCAGAGCATCCTGGACTCAATATGGATAGCGTGTGCAGCATCAGTGCCACGGAAGCGGAAAAATAACCACCCCAAAAGTGCAATCTGGGAAACTTCAGCGGTCCGACTTGCCAGGAAAGAACGTCGGAACGCTGAACGGGAATATAAACTGCATAGATCAGATGCCAACAGAAAAAAGCGGAATAAATCTTCTAACCATCTCAAGCAAGTGACAAAGAAGGCAGTGCTTGAATTTGAACAGTGCATCGCAACCAATCCTGACAGTAAGGTGTTCTGGAAATATGTTCATTCAAAGCAGAGACCTCACTCTCCAGTTGGTCCTCTTCGCAATCCCCACACAAGCCAGATCACTGGACGATCCCAAGGAATGCGCAGAACTCATTGCTGAGTGCTATGCAAGTATTTTTACTGTTGAAAACCAAAATGTACCATCTCCACCATCTCTAACATCAAATTCCATAACAACTATTGAATTTACACCTGCAATGTTGCGACGTCACCTTAAGAATAAGCGCAACTATGCCTCCCCTGGTCTTGATGGTGTGACATACCTGCTTCTCAAACGTGGCGGGGATTTCCTTTTGCGCCAGCTTTCTTTTTTCTTTCAATACTGTCTCAGCAATGGTACTACTCCGGAGCAGTGGAAAACTGCCAGTGTCATTCCCCTGTTCAAAAAGGGCAACCGCATGTCACCTGTCAACTATCGTCCAGTCAGTCTTACTAGCTGTATGGCCAAACTGATGGAATCCTGTGTCAGAGAAACACTTTGGAACTTCTGGAGCTCTCACAGCCTCATCCGGCCCTCACAGTTTGGATTTATCCCTAACTCCAGCTGCTGTGATCAGCTTATCGAGTTCCTTGAGGACATCACCCGGATCACTGACAGCGGCTCATGGGTGGATGTTGTTTACCTTGACTTTGCTAAGGCTTTTAATTCTGTGCCACACAAAAGACTTATGGCAAAACTCTCTGCAATGGGTGTGAGGGATGATCTTTTCGACTGGCTGAAATCCTTCATTCTCAGCCGAAAGGAAGTAGTCATGGTTCTAGGACAGCATTCTTCACCATATGAGATGTCATCTGGTGTACCACAGGGATCTGTTCTTGGTCCTCTTTTGTTTGTGGCATATATTAATGACATAGATGCCAACTTACAGAATGCCACGGTACTAAAATATGCAGATGACATCAAGCTGTACCTTGAAATCAAAAGGACTGATCCTGAAATTTACAACTCTTTCCTACAATCAGACCTGGACACAATGCAGCAATGGATCACAGACTGGCAACTGAAGCTGGCTGTGGACAAGTGTACCACCATGCATTTTGGAAGGAAAAATCCAGCGTCCACATACTCCCTCCACAACACTGACATCAAAAAGTCCTCTTGTGAATGTGACCTGGGCATTACTGTCAGCAACGATTTGCGTTGGACAAAGCATGTCTCTAAGATTGTCAAGAAGGCCGAGGGTGTCTTGGCATCACTCAGCAAGACCTTTGTTAGCCGCTCTCCAGCCATCTATTTAAAACTGTATACAGCTATGGTGCGACCACACTTGGAATTCGCATCATCAGTCTGGAACCACTATCTTGCTCGGAACATTGACCTCCTGGAAACTGTTCAGAGACGTGCAACCAAGCGCATACCCTCCATCAGACACCTACCATACTCTGAACGCCTTGCTTCCCTGGGCATGGATTCATTGAAGCTCCGACGTCTGGCAATGGACTTGGTGAATACCCACAAAGTTTTTAACCATCTCGCCAACTGCAACCCTGAGCGCCTCTTTGATCTCCATGTGTCTAACACACGTGGAAATGCCTACAAGATAAGAAAACAGCACAGCTCCCATGACTTTCGCAGACATTTTTTCACGCTCAGAGTTGCTGAAGCATGGAACAAACTGCCTGCGTCAGTTGTTAGCTGCCGAGACACTGCATCCTTTAAGACACTCATGCTTCCCGAAATACGCCAAAACTACACCTGATGTACCCCTTCCATACACATGAACACATGTGTGTATCATGACTCGTGCACTGTTCATTTTACTGATGTTTGTGCATTGCCCTATGTACTGTACATGCACTTTTTTGATGAGTTGTGGTGCACCTGGGCACTGTACACAATATTTCATTATTGTTATTGTTATTATATCATGACTCATACACTGTTCATTTTCCTGACATTTGTACATTATTCTATGTACTATACATGCACCTTTGATGAGTTGTAGTGCACCTGAGCACTGTACACAATAATTTCATTATTATCAGTGGTTTTCAATGTTTTGTGCCTCATGCCCCATCTCACATCTCAAAATTGTTTTGCCCCACATTGATATGAAAACAGCAATGATCAACTGCAAAGATAATCAAATTGGCAAACAGAATGTGCCAGATGCACAATAACCTGAATAGAGGAGGTGAGACAAGAGTTACTGACAGTAATGTGTACCAAAGTTGCCTTGGTGTAAAAGTAATAAAGTAAGACCTGAAGTTTGTTCTCATTAACATCATTTTCAAACTGCTCCCCTTAAATATTCAAATAACTCCTCTGTGGAGCGTGTTCCCCACGTTGGGAATCACTGCTCTATATTGTCTCTCAACTTGCTAGAAATCACACCCTACTGTTCTAATGATAGGAAGGACACATTAGAAGATATAGTCCTAGATAGACAAGGTCTTAAAAATATGATAGGATAGTATAAAGCTTGAATGCCTTTGATCATAGGTCTGATCAGTGATGGTTGATCTGGGGCTAAACACCAACAAGGGCACCACAAATCTCTAGCTAGTTATTTGAATATCTATTACACAACTTCAAGCAACATTCATATGTTCACAGCTCAATGTGGTCATTCAACTTGCTAAAAATAGCATCCAAATCTTTCCAAATTGAAAATGTCACATTGGATAATATAATCCTATGATGAACAGAAATAATATAACAGGAAAAAGTCATGTCTTGATTTTAAACCGGAATTTAAGTATTTTCTGTGCATTTTTCTATATCTTTATAGATATGTATTTCCATTCTTTTAAACATATTACCCCACCCCCATTTTTTTTACATTAAAAAAACCTTTTTACTTAAATTTTGAGCAGATTTGGTTAAAGATGATCTCAAAATAATTGTATATAGAGGGCTAAGACTAACTATGTTAATGCTGTGTATGATAGTGGAGTGGATAGCTTAGCCAAGTCACTATAGCTTTGATGACACACACACATTTGGTTGAGAGTTATTATAGCTTTAAGGTCACATAGACACACACAGAGAACTGAAGACAATGTCATAATGTTGATCTTTGGCCTTTAAATCACTTGATTAACAGTATTCACTACTCCATTTTGTAATAATTCTCTCTTTCTCTCTCTCTCTCTCACTGCCTCCTTTCTCTCTCCCTTTCTCACTATTTCTCTACAGTGTATGCATGCATGTATGTATATATGCATCATCATCATCATCATCATCATCGATTAACATCTATCTTCAAGACTAGCATGGTTTAGACAGGTTTGTCCCATTTAGATACATATATGAATGTATATATGTGTGTATGTATGCATGCATGTATGTATACATGTATGTATGCTTGTATGTATGTATATATCTATGTATGTATACATGCATGTATGTATCACCATCATCATTTAACTTCCATTTTTCCATTAATCCATCTATAGGTTAGATGGATTATCACAGACATGGTCAGTGGCCAAATGGAGCCACTTTCATGAGGAACATTCCTACTTATCAGAGTGAATTGGGAGCATCTTATCATGGCAATAACACTAAGGAGGTTGTTATGTCCTTGACACAACTGACGAGTTCTCTCACCTCTATTTTTGGTAAGTTTTCTAGATTTGGATACCCTTCGTAACACCAACCATTTTAGAAAGTGTTCTTAGTGCATTTTATTATGGTACCACTTTACAGAGTCTACTGGGTGCATTTTATTATGGCACCAACACTAGGGGGGGGGGGTGTCAGTCATTCACTTGAATAAAAAGCCTTCTCTACTTTATAAAGGATGTAAGAAATCCAAGGCTCTAATGATTCAGCAGAACTCAGAAAGTTGTAACTAGATACTATAATCCACCATCCTAAAGTAACAATGAATAATATTACTGGTAAACATTTATTCTGTTTTTGAAGTTCTTTTTCCTTTTAAACCTTTCCACTACCATACTTTTAATGAAATACACAGCCTATGTATTTCAATTAATTTTGAAAATAACAAAAAAATTCAAGAAATTGAATAAAATAACAAGAAATTTAATAAAATTATCAAGCTAATATTTAGAACATTGTTTTACAAAAAAATCTAAAAATATAATCATGTTGGAATGTTTTAATATAAGGATAAATATGTTTAAATGAGCAGTTTAATTTAATAAATCCAGGGCAGTTACAGGCAGTTTGGTATCAAAAATGTTGAATTAATATTATTTTGTATAAGCACAATGAAATTCGAAAAAAAATTAAATTATAATTATCGTATATATGTCATACTTGATAATCACAATGGCAAAAGTGTGCTTCCAAAATTACCCATCATATGATGTAGATTGGCAGTATCAGTAGAGTGTCGGACAACTTGCTATGTGGCATATAGTTACATCCCTTTACATTCTGAATTCAAATCTAACTGAGGTTGAGGTTAGTTTTGCCTTAAATCGGTTTAAAGGTGCAGTGCCAACCAATGATTAGTTCTGAAAATGGCAGAGACATACACCAGTATGGCTAGTCCAAAACCCCACCTCATAAGCACCAACAGTACTTCAACTTAGAATGCAGCATCATTAATGAGTGGATTGGCAGTATCAGTAGAGGCGTCGGATGCCATGCTTTGACGCATAGAGTTACGGCCCTTGCCATTCTGAGTTCAAATCCCGCCGAGGTTAACTTTGCCTTTCATCCTTACGGGGTCGATAAAATAAAGTACCAGTAATGTACTGGGTAATTACTAGCCTTGTACCAAAAGTAGAAACAATTAATGACTAAAGAATTGTAACTGCTCCTCTCTGCTGATGTTGCAATAGCTACAATGCAAAGCTGCAGTAGCTGCAATGGAAAGTCAACTATAAGTATGTCTCCAAAACATTCTATGTCATCATCATCATTATCATCATCATCATTTTACGTTCGCTTTTCCCTGCTTGCAAGGGTGGGACGAGTCCTATTCAGCACAGCATCTCTCCATTTGTCACGGTCCTTCATCATCTCCTCCGTGAACTTCAGCGATCTGAGGTCAGCTCTCACCACCTCCGCCCATGATTTTCATGGTCTTCCTCTACTGCGTCTTCCTTCCACTGGAATTTCTTGGCACTTCTTTACCCAGCGGTTATCCTCCATGTGCATCACATGTCCATACCAATGCAGTCTTCTCTCCCATACACTACTGACAAATATTAAAAGTTAGACTTTAGCAGTAATTAATGCAGATATAAATATTTTTCTTCTTTCTTCTTCTTTTCCCATCCACATTACTGAGGGTTAGGGACCATGGATGCTCTCCACTTGCTCCTCACCCTCACCATGATCATGTACTCCATGAGTGTTCTTCCCATCCATTTCCTGATATCATCACTCCAGCATCTTCTTGGTTTTCCTCTCTATCTTCTGCTATAGATGCGTCCCTCCAGGATGTGGGTGCAGAGGTTCTGAGCCCTGATGACAATGCCAAAGTAATTCCTTTTGATTATGACCATCTGTCTCTCTGTACCCAGCTGCAACATGTTGTTTCAAATGATATCTGTTTGTTAACATCAGTGGTTTTTAGTGTCCAGGTCGTGCAGCCAGATAGTGCCATCACCCAAACTAGGGTCTTCAGAAGCTTCTCTTTCCACAGGGTGTTGATCTTTCCACGGGGTGCTGAAGAACCTAAAAGCAGATCTTGCTGCTTCCTGCCAAGCTCTGATCTTATGGCTACCATTTGCTGTTTGATCTATGTTGGTTCCCAGGTATTTGAATTTTTCCACTTGAGCTAGCATAACTCCTCAACTGTGAATACTCAGCTGCACTGGTTACCAGGTAGCTGCCATGACCTTTGTCTTCCCAGTGTTGATCTCAAGCTGATACTCACTTCAGATCATCTGCAACTCATCAAGCCTTCTTTGGAGTGTCTCTGGTGATGTTGCTATCAAAACGATACCATCATCACAGTGAAAGTCATTGCAATTACAGACACCAATGATCATCATTTTTATAGAAACCAAATTTTTCTTTGGATCAAGATTAGAATGAAAATTTAAAAAAAAAATCAAAAAATCTTTGTTTGAATAATTTCTTGAAATGATTCCCTGAAGCTAACAGAATTTTGAAAGAAAGAATTAAAAGAAATAATTTTTACTCTGTTTTTCCTATTTTTTTCTTTATTAGGAGAGGCCTGTTAATGATGCCGTTTCTGAGAACAGTCATCATTACTTATTTTTGGAATCGGTTCCACTAATTGTTTTTTTCAGATATTTGTGATTATTGGCATGTTTAACAATGTAAGCAATCTAAGATTTAACGTGGAACTGATTAAGGATACATTACCCCAAATAGATTACATATATTTCAGTATTTGTAAAATGTATGGGGAAAAATGCAGTAAAAAAATGGAGCAAAATAAAAACATCAAGCAGACAAACCTTTATTGGATGTGTGTCAGTGTATATTAGTTTATGTATGTATGTATGTTTCTCAATCTTTTTCTCTCTCTATCCATCTATCTACACATCCACTAGGAGTTATGGGTTGAAAAAAATAAAATTGAAATGAATAATAGCTTTGACACATTTGTTTAATTTCATGTATATTCTTATGTCTTACCTGAATTTAGGAACAATAAAAGTTAGGTTTTCTAATAGAGAATTGTCCCTTATGAATACTTTTAAGTCATCCATATAAAGGAGATAGTTTATAGTTTGTCCTTAGAATCTATAACCATTAGTTGTCTCATTTAACATTAATGAAGTCAGAGCTGAGCAAAAGAATATGAGTAATAATTCTTTCTAATATTGACACAAGGTCAGCTATTTGAAGAGAAGGGGAAATTAAATTAAATCTACCTCAGTGTGTTACTGGTACTTTATTTCATTGACCCCATAAGGATGAAAGCCAAAGTTGATCAGAATATAAAGGGACACATCTCTATACTGCACATCATGTCCAATGCTCTACCAATACTGCCAATCCACAGCCCTGAGTATAGGTAGTAAGGAACTTACTTGGCTTCATAAGGAGATTTCTCTCCTTATGGATGTTGTGTTGGTTTTAACTATCTTCTCTTTGTTTAATATTGACATGGCTGCTTTCTATTATGACAAGCTATAGTTGATGTTCATTGTTAGTAATAAGGCTATATTATTTATGTGGAATATATCTGAGAGTGTAGTATACTATCAAATGCTTTTTTGGTAATCAACCGAAGCTATGTTTTTTTTGTTTGTTAATTTTTCTCCTTTTGCTATTTTCTATTATATTTTCAATCCCCAGTAACTACTTTTTACAGTCATCTATACTTTTCTACAATCCTTTCTGCTCATCTGGTCATATGTTATTACTCTCCAGGTCAGTAACCAGCCTGTTATTGAGTAGAGATGAAAGGACTTTGAATATTGTTAGCAAGCAAGTTATATGCTTGAATTTCCATTAATATTGGTATGTTCTCCAGTGTTATTTTTTCATTAATGGCCCTATAAGAAGAAAAAAAAGTTTTTGGTATTTGATTCTCCTGGAAGAAGTGTTCACATTTTTCAGAATATTTTATTTTGTATGTATTTTGGCTGATATAAATAATCAGTTTAAACTTTTCTTTTTCCTCCAGATTGTCTTCTTTTTTATTGATATCATTTTTAGTGATTTTGGTCCCTCTTTATTTTTTCAGGTTGGGTTTCTCTCCATTTTCCATTTCACTAAATAAGGATAGGTCTTTCTTTTTTACCAATTTAATATTCCTGGAATGTGTGAACTGTATGCATGTGTGTGTGTGTGTGTGTGTGTGTGTGTGTGTGTGTGTGTGTGTGTGTGTGTGTGTGTGTGTGTGTGTGTGTGTGTGATTTGTATTAACTACTCACTGTTTAGGTGTTAGCCTGTCTCATGGTCATGGTGGGGTGGCAGAAGAGGAGGCGGAGGGGGAGAAGAAGAAGAAGAAGAAGAAGAAGAAGAAGAAGAAGAAGAAGAAGAAGAAGAAGTCAATACATGCAAGCATGAAACAGTTGACATAATATGGTGATGATGATGATGAATTTACTGCACCTATGGTATTTCTACTATCCAGCTGTGATTTTAGTATGTTCCTCACTCTCCTTATGTATTCAGATCTGATCATCTCCTTCATATTATTGTCTGTGATGTTATCTGCCTCCACAACACCCAAATACCCAAATCCCTCTTTGGTGTTGATCTCCTTTATCATCTCACTTGTTGGTTCCTTGATTCCTTTGCTTCTCTTCAATTTACTTCTTCTCATCACTAGGACTCTGCACTTATTAACACCAAATTCCATACATATGTCATTGCTGAAAATACAGAATCAACAAATACATTCAACTCCTCACTCTTCCCAAAGAGTTTTAGGTCATCCATGAAGAGGAGGTGGTTGATGATAAGCTCTCCTCTTCTCTGTTCATATCCTGCCTTCCCTCTTTGCAATACATGGGACAAGGATATGAGGGTAAGGACAACAATAAAGGAGACAAACTACCTCTCTTGATTTTCACTCTTCCCAAGGATTCTTCCCTAGATGTTAGCCCTGATTCCCAGTTCTTTATGCTATTACTTAATAGCAGTCTGATGTTGTCCGCCACCTTGAAGATTTCTAGGCACTTGGTTATCCAGTAATTTCCACATCAAGGACAGATATGATAGGCCTATAGCTGGTAACATCATCATTACTATTATTATTATTGTGGATAAAGTACCAGTAATGCACTGGGTAATTGCTGGCCTTGTGCCTAAAGTAGAAACAATTATTATTGTGGATTGGCAGTATCGGTAGAGCATCAGAAAATATGCCGATCCACATTGAGTTATGAACCTTTACGTTCTGAGTTCAAATCCCGCTGAGGTTAACTTTGTCTTTCATCATTATGGGGTCGATAAAATAAAGTACCAGTCACTCACTGGGGTCGATTTAATCGACTTTCCCCTCCCCCAAATTACTGGCCTTGTGCCTACATAAGAAACCATTATACGGTGGATTGGCAGTATCGTTAGAGGGTCGGACGCCATGCTTTGACGCATAAAGTTACGGCCCTTGCCATTCTGAGTTCAAATCCCGCCGAGGTTAACTTTGCCTTTCATCCTTACGGGGTTGATAAAATAAAGCACCAGTAATGTACTGGTGTCGATTTAATCGAATTACCCCTCCCCCCAAATTTACTGGCCTTGTGCCTATACTAAAAATCATTATTGTTATTATTATTATCATTATTATTATTGGATTGGCAGTATCGATAGAGGGTCGGACGCCATACTTTGCAGCATAGAGTTATGTCCTTTTACGAACTGAGTTCAAATCCTGCCGAGGTTAATTTTGCCTTTCATCCTTATGGGGTCGATAAAATAAAGTACTGGTAATGTACTGGTTAATTGCTGGCCTTGGGCCAAAAGTTGAAACAATTATTATTATTATCATTTCCATTATTATTTTTTATTGTGCATCATTATTGCTTGACCAAGCACAGCCTTGTGCACCTTGGGTATGAGTTTATTATTATTATTATTGCAGTATCGGTAGAGGGTTGGACACCAAGCATAGAGTTACAGCTCTTGCCATTCTGAGTTCAAATCCCACCAATGTTAACTTTGCCCCTTTCATCCTTACGGGGTCGATTAAATAAAGTACCAGTAATACACTGAGATAATTGCTGGGATTGTGCCAAAAGTAGAAACAATTATTATTATTATATTTACGTCCCTTTACAATTTGAGTTCAAATCCCGCCGAGGTTGACTTTGCCTTTCATCCTTACGGG
>OZ024746.1:68889383-68911883 GCA_964016885.1 Eledone cirrhosa | reverse complement strand
GCGCATCATGTGACCATACCAACGTAGCCTTCTCTCGAGTAAACAACATCTGATCCCTCTTATTTCTAATTTTTTCCTTAGTTCGTTTATGCTTTGCCGTTCACATATATATATGTATATATATATATGTATATATATATATGTATATATATATATATATATATAGGAGTAACTATAGAGGCATTAAATTAATCGACCAGGTCATGAAGGTCACGGAAAAAGTTATAGCGCAACTAATCAGAGAGCGAATTGATCTAGATGAAATGCAGTTCGGGTTTGTGTCAGGAAAAAGTACCACAGACGCTCTTTTCATTGTACGACAACTACAGGAGAAGTACCTAGCTAAAAGTAAACCCCTATACTTAGCTTTCGTCGACTTGGAGAAGGCCTTCGACAGAGTCCCCCGTTCCATTATCTGGTGGGCTCTTAGAAAACTAGGTGTTGATGAATGGCTTGTGAGAGCTATACAAGCCATGTATAAAGAAACAGACAGCAAGGTTAGAATTAACAACGAATATAGTGAAGAGTTTAGTGTAAAAGTTGGTGTTCATCAGGGCTCTGTTCTTAGCCCCCTACTATTTATTATTGCCCTCCAGGCTATAACAGTGGAGTTCAAGACCGGCTGCCCATGGGAACTCCTATACGCAGATGATCTAACGCTCATAGCTGAATCAATGTCCGAGCTAGAGAAGAAATTCCAAACATGGAAGCACGGCCTAGAATCAAAAGGCCTTAAAATTAACCTGGCTAAGACTAAAGTTCTAGTTTGTAAGAAAGAAAATAAGGCGGCGGTCCCCTCCGGGAAGTGGCCATGCACAGAGTGTGGGAAAGGCGTAGGTAGAAATTCCATTTTGTGTCCCAAATGCAAAGTTTGGGTGCATAAAAGATGTAGTGGGATCACAGGTAAGCTAACTAAGAACATAGATTTTACATGTGGCCGGTGTTCTGGGGAAATAAGTAGCAGCAAGTGCCCGCAAAATACTAGCTCTTTCAACTGCGAAGAGGGTTCTATAGAAATAGTGGACAGCTTCCATTACCTGGGTGACAAAATCAGCAGTGGGGGAGGGTGCTCTGAAAGTACAGTAGCTAGAGTCAGAACTGGGTGGAAAAAGTTCAGAGAGCTTATACCACTATTAGCCGCTAAAGGGTTCTCCCTAAAAATGAAAGGCAGGCTGTACGATGCCTGCATACGAACAGCAATGTTGCATGGCAGTGAGACCTGGGCATTGTGTGCAGAGGATATACGCAGACTAGAGAGAAACGAAGCTTGCATGCTCCGCTGGATGTGTAATAGTAATATACGTGAACGACAAAGCATAAACGAACTAAGGAAAAAATTAGAAATAAGAGGGATCAGATGTTGTTTACTAGAGAGAAGGCTACGTTGGTATGGTCACGTGATGCGCATGAAGTACGATAGCTGTATAACAAAGTGCAGGGCAATAAAGATAGACGGTAGCCACGGAATAGGCAGACCCAGAAAAACCTGGGACGAGCTGATAAACTCCGACCTCACACACTTACACCTCACCAAGACAATGTCACTGGACCGAGACCTTTGGCGGTACTCAGTAATAGAGAAGACCCGCCTTACCTAAATACAAAGTAAAACCTACTACAGTTAGTAGGCATCTCTAACAAAATACCCCCCCGTCCCACCACCCCCACCCCATCCACACCACCCCGTTCTATGTAAAGTTATGTTGGTGCCACACCATCCAGGCCGAAACAAATGAGATCGTGTAGGTGTCACGACAAAAAAACACAGTCCACGCTGTAATGTGGCCGTGTAGGCAACACGGTAAAAACCTCCCAGACCCACACTGTAAATGTGGTTGGTGTTAGGAAGGGCATCTAACTGTAGAAAACCTGCCAGACAGTCCCTATGCGAGCAATGACAACCACTCTTGCCTCAAGTGGGAATACCCCCGTCCAAACCCATGCAAGCGTGGAACACGGACGTTAAACGTTGATGATGATGATGATGATGATATATATATATATATATATATATATATATATATATACATATATATATATCCCATGCTATCATGGACGATAGACGTTAAACAATGATGATGATGATATATATATGTGTGTGTATATATATATATATATATATATATATATATATATATATATATATATATAATATATCATATATATATGTATATATACATATATATATGATATATATGATATATATGTATATATACATATTTAATATATATGATGATGGTCATCATCATTGTTCAATGTTCATTTTCCATGCTAGCATGGGTTATATGTATATATATATATATATATATATATATATATATATACACCCCGTCCCACCACCCCCACCCCCACCCCATCCACACCACCCCGTTCTATGTAAAGTTATGTTGGTGCCGCGCCATCGAGGCCGAAACAAATGAGATCGTGTAGGTGTCACGACAAAAAAACACACAGTCCACGCTGTAATGTGGCCGTGTAGGCAACACGGTAAAAACCTCCCAGACCCACACTGTAAATGTGGTTGGTGTTAGGAAGGGCATCCAACTGTAGAAAACCTGCCAGACAGTCCTATGCGAGCAAGACAATCACTCTTGCCTCAAGTGGGACTACCCCCGTCCAAACCCATGCAAGCGTGGAACACGGACGTTAAACGTTGATGATGATGATGATGATGATATATATGTGTGTCTGTGTGTGTGTGAATGTATGTGTATATATATATCATCATTACTGTTTAACGCCCACTGACATGGCTTCTAATCATATAATATATATATGTATTATAAAATATGACATTTACAGTGTTTCAGAATTCATTGATATTTATCTAGAAATCATTCTGGTAACTTATTGTTTTAACTTCATATGTATTACTTAGCTTATAGCTAAATTTATTATCATTTAACTTTGAGAAAATGTCTTGAGATTCCAAGAACAAAGCAGTCATAAATGTGTTACTCCCAATAATTCTATTGAAACGTTTGCAGAGTGGAATGAATAATTTTAGAAATTTAGTAAAAATAGAAGCTTTTGTCGTATTTTTGACATACATCAATACTCATTCTTTTCCATTTTTTTAGAGGGTTTTAAACCCCACTATCAGGCTGAAAAATTTCTTTAGTAAAAAATATGGCGAAAACTTCCATTTCTACTAAATTTCAAACTTCGCTCACTGTTTCAAAAGAAACTTACTTGAATAATTTTAGGGTGTGAGGCAGTTTGGTAAAATCATCAGAGCTTCAGATGATATGTTCTGCAGTGTTTACCCTGTTTCCTTGTGTTCTGAGTTCAAATCTTGCTGAGGTCAACTCTACCTTTCAGCCTTCCAGGGTTGATTACTAAAATACCAATTTTTGTGGGGTGGATGGGGGATGGATTGGGCTGGGCTGGAAATTAGTACAGTTTTGGATAAGATACCTTGCCCTATTTATTCTGTCTCCTTGAATTCTGAGTTAAAATTTCACCAAATTCAACATTGCCTTTCATCCTTCTGAGGTCAATAAATAATTGTTTCTACTTTTTGGCACAAGGCCAGCAATTACCCAGTGCATTACTGGTACTTTATTTTATCGACCCCGTAAGGGTGAAAGGCAAAGTTAACCTCGGCGGGATTTGAACTCAGAATGGCAAGGGCCGTAACTCTATGCGTCAAAGCATGGCGTCCGACCCTCTACTGATACTGCCAATCCACCAAAATAATCTGCCAGTTTAAGGAAGTGAATTTGCATAATTGTTACAATGTTGGTGTGATGCCTTGCAGCATTTGTTCAGGATCTTCACATTCTGAGTTCAAATCCCAGTTGGTTAGTAGACTTATTCTGTCACCTGGTTTAACACCAATACCTGGACCTTAGGTGACTTTAGTGGACTCCACTCTGTGACAAGTCTCTGGTTTGAGGATACCATTTTCCGTCTTAGCAGTCTTGGCAGTTCTAAACAAAAAGAAGGCTTATGACTAAGTGATAAAAAAAAAAGAAGGAAGCCAAGCAAAACCCTTTATCAAGTAGAGAAATGAAATGTTTGTGTTAATTTTGCTGAATGAATAGATTGAAAATTGTGAGGGTGAGAACCTACTGACCTAAGGGTGAGAACCCACCCACCCAGTGGTGAGAACCCACCCACCCAGAAATTAATAGTAAAAGATAGGGAAGGAATAAGGACAGGTATCACAGGTGACAAGATCAAAGAGATGTTAATAGAAGGACAATAACCAAAATGAACACATAATCAACAAGAATTCTGGCAAATTGAAAATTCTGTTGGAAACCTAACAAAGGTAAGGTTCATCATCATCATCATCATTTCATTTTACGTCCGCTTTTTTTTCCCTGCTTGCAAGGGTGGGACAGGAACTGATTCTGGCTTGATTTCTACAGCTAGATGCCCTTCCTAACACCAACCTTATTTACAGTGAGTGCTGGGTGCTTTTTTGCCGTGGCACCTCCACGACCACTTTGCAGTGGAATGATAGGGACCCAGTCCCTATCATCTCATTTCTACAGCTGAGTAAACTGGAGCAATGTGAAATAAAGTGTCTTGCTCAATGAAACAACACATCACCCGGTCTGAGAATTAAACTCACAACCTTTCGATTGCAAGGCCAATGCTCTAACCACTAAGCCATGTGCCTCCAAGGTTGTTTATAAAAATAATTAAAGTAAATTTAATATTATGATAAGACTGAGACCCTATCATTAAAACACCCAAAACCTCTTATGAGATACAAAGTAATGGGAGTCCAGCTAAACCTATGCAGGTGTGAGCCATGGCTACAACTACTACTGAAAATCCAATATTCCCGAACAATTATGAAATTTCTGAAAATATGTGTTAAATAATGTTTTAAACTTTATTAATAATATCAAAAAATTTAAAAAGAAAAGCAAAAGAATAAAAAAACAAATATACTGGAAACATTTTAAATAAAAAAACAAACATTCATATTTAATTTGATTTCCTTACTCTAATTTTTAGTTTTTTTTAGCTAATGTGTTAAAATTATTAGTTAATTTATTAAATATTCAGAGACTAATTTTGTTATAGGCTTTTCTTGCACATGTTTGACATGAGAATAAATCTGACATCATATGTTGAGTGAGATTGAGATAGTGCTGTATTTTGATAGAGTCACTTTAGTTATTTAAAATACATGTACTATTAAATTTACTTATATATTCTGAAATACAGTAGAACAAGAATATCAGTAACCAGTTTCATCATGTATGATAAAAGACTTATTTCTTTACTGTATGAAATCTCTATTTTAACCCTTTAACATTTTCATTACTCTCTATATACTATTATATTTTCATGGTAAAAGCTTTACCGTACATAATTATCTCACATAATATCGAATCTATGAGATTTTGATATTATTTATTTTGAGAACAATACCTTAACATCCGTATGAGCAGCCAGTTATGTCTGGTTTGAACAGAAAGAGGTGAGAGACTTCTGGACAGATACGGCCGGTTTAAATGCTAAAGGGTTAATTTTATATCACATTTGGTGAATAGCAACATTATTTTATACAAGTTTCTAACAATTGAATCACTGGTTTATTACATCTCTGGCAGTGAGAGTGATTAGGGAGTGTCTGGGTAACCCAAGGGAGAACAAATACCACACAAGATATTTCTATTCAAAATATACATTTGAAAAAGTTATACATATACTCACATATACATACACATGTGCATATGTATGTATATGCACACACACACACATACACAATTTAAATGTTAAATAGTAATAAATTAATATAATAATGTATATGTCTTAATCCTTTAGCATTTACATTACTCTATATTTACTATTGTATTTTCACAGTAAAGGCTTTACTTCACATAATTATCTCACATAATATCAAATCTATGAGATTGTGATATTATTTATTTTGAGAATAATACCTTAACATCAGTATGAGTGGCTAGTTACAGCCGGTTTGAACTGAAAGGGGTGTGAGAATTCTGGCTGGATATGGTCGGTTTATATGTTAAAGGGTTAAATAGCCAAAATATTTCTAAGTTTCATATAAATAGAGAAGAATTAAAGTTAATTGTTATATTTTGGGAGGGTCATGCTGCCAATAAGAACACACACATTAACATAGCAATTAACAATCAAACAACCAACCAATTATTAAACTAACCGGTGAATGGATTACTTATTAACTAATAATAAACTGAAGTGAAACTCAACTGGTGTGTGGGGGTTTATAGGCAGCATGAGCCTCTTAACCCTTTAGCATTTAAACTGGCCATATCCAGCCAGAATTCTCTTACCTCTTTCTGTTCAAACTGGCCATAACTACTGGCTTCTCATCGTGATGTTATGGTATTGTTCTCAAAATAAATAATATCAAAATCTCATAGATTCGATATTATGTGAGATAATTATGTGAGGTAAAGCCTTTACCGTGAAAATACAATAATATATATAGAGTAATGTAAATGCTAAAGGGTTAAAGTATAATACTATCTGTTTCAACACATGATTTAACTTCAAAAATCTTGCAAAACAAACAAAAAAAGATTAAAATTAAGATAATTATAAACATTTCTACAAAATTATTAGATATTAGATATTAAATTTATTAAATGAAATTTAATAATGAAAATGGTAGGCACCATTGAGCAATAGCTAATTAAATTCCTGAGGAGTTGCTGGTTTCCATTCTTTATTGATGCAATTTTCCATTGTAGTGTTGGAAGTGTTCTTAAAGTATAGTAAAAAATAAACATAAAAAACCAAAAATACATGTCACTGAAAATAGGGACTACAATAAATGTAAAACCTGAAGCATATCCGTCCACATATTAATGCTGGATGTAAGATAAGAATAGAGGTATTCTTGTTTTACTTCCATCTGTATGTGCAGAATATTTTATATGATTTCCAAAACAATTGAAAGCCATTAAATATATTTGTTCAAGAATTTGGTATTGTTTTCTCTAACATTTAATTTCTATATCAATGCTCTGCTTATACAATTTTTTGCTTGACATTATTTCTCTTGCTTACTTACATTGTTTGCTTGTCTTGCATCTAATACGCATTGAGCACATTGTCCCCTTCATTACTGGCATATAATTCTCATGACTAATCTCTTATCTCTCCTCCTCGATTAGTTTATATGCATAATTTTGATATATATACATCATCATCATCACCGTTTTACGTCCGTTCTTCCATGCTAGCATGGGTTAGACGGGTTGTCCTTTGTGGGCAGTGTCTGGTTGGCTGACCATGCCTTGCTCATACAGGAACTGATTTTGGCTTGATATCTACAGCTGGATGCCCTTCCTAACACCAACCTCATTTACAGTGAGTGCTGGGTGCTTTTTTGCCGTGGCACCTCCACGACCACTTTACAGTGGGAGGGTGTGGGGGCATGTTGTCTATATGCATCAGCTTGTACCCATGGGAGGTCGGGTACTCTGTATTACTGCGTGACGCCAGGGGTCACGGTCGTGTGTCATCGCCTTTGAGAGGTGTAATTGGGTAAGGTTGGCTTTTATCACCTCATCCCAGGTCATCTTGGGTCTCCCCACTCTGCGGTTTCCATCGACTTCTAGTGCTCTGCATCTTTTTATGCAGCTGTCATCCTTCATACGCATCACATGTCCATACCAACGCAACCGCCTCTCCTGCACACAACATTTGATTCCTCTTATGCTCAGTCTCTCTCTCAATATATATATATATATATAACAAAGAGGGTGTGGTAAGATAGCAGGTGGACCATAACACACCTGACTACTCAATACTTAGGGTAGTAGAGTGGGTAATAGGAAAAGAGTCAGGACCCCGACGGCTGAGCTCCGGCCATTTCGACAGCTAGATCCAAACTGTTCAGATCTAGCTGTTGAAATGGCCGGAGTTCAGCCGTTGGGGTCCTGACTCTTTCCCTATATATATATATATATGTATAGTACTTTCAGCCATCAAAACCAAGGTCATACTGCAGCATTGCCTTCGAAATATGTATGTATGTTTTTTTTTTTTTGTTCTGTTCTCTGAATCTTTACTATACATGTTAAAACTTGGTTTAAAATATGAGACCCCCCCCCCCCCCTCTTCCCTCTTCAACTCTGTTAGGTGCATGTAACTGGCTTTTAGAGACAGCAAAATTTGTAACTCTTGCAGCAGACATAACAGGTGAAAGCTGATGATGCAGATGATACAGATGATGTTAATCAAAGCCAACTTTTAAAAATAGAAATCTTCTTCAGTTTGGGCAGACACTGTTGGTAAAATATTGACTTATTCCATTTTGTATGCAGCTTATTTTGGCACAATTCAAATAGTTAGCTTTGATTATACGATGCCCCCATAAATCTTATTTTTTTCCATTTAACTCTATTTCTTGTCCTCCCCTTCTAATCTTGGAGACTGGTGTTTATGTGTTTGAGATTTTCTTTGATGAAATTGCTGAACCACTCTTTGGCTTATGAGAATGTCATGTACCAATGTCTAATTCTTCATGAAAAAAAACTTATTTAGGAATTCTAAAATTATCTTTTCAAATAAGATGAATTACTACTCAGAAAATTGCATTTAAAAAAAAATATGAACCTTAATGTCTATTCAGGTGTTCCTTTCTAGTGTAACAAAAATATTTTGAGAATTTGGAAGAAACAATTTTAGTGAAGTCTCTTCAGAACTTTCAGTTTTTTACAATATGGTGCCCATATCTTACATGGATGTGAAAGTTTTATATTAACACAAGTTTCATATACAGACACAGTATATGTTTATACATCATGCTCATCATCATTGTTTAATGTCTATTTTCCATACTAGCATGAGTTAGATGAGCTGTCCTGTTGTGAGACAAGCCAGGTCGGAGGACTGTGTTTTGCTCATTCAGAACTGATTTTGGCTTGGTTTCTATGGTTGGATACCAATCCTATCGCCAACCACATTTAAAGTGTGTACTGGGTGCTTTTTGTTGTGATACCTACACAACCACTTTACAGTGTGGATTGGATACTTTTTGTCATGACACCTACATGACTACTTTAGAGTGTAGATTGGGCAGTCATTGTTGCGACATCAAGATGACCACTTTATAGCATGGATTGGGGACTTAGGTGGGGGAGAAGCATAGGGAATTGGGGAGGTAGATCTAGGGGTGGGGTGTTAGGATGTGGGTGGGAGGATTAAAACATGGGAGGTGTGTGGGAGGAATGATGGGAGGGATGGTAGTGCATACTAGATGTATCCCCTAGCCCTAGCAAATGGGAAGGTGGGTCTTCTATATTACTGCATAGTGCCAGAGAACACAGTCCTGTGTCATCACCTTTGAGAAGTATAATTGTGCAAGGTCAGTTTTTATCACCTCATCCCAAATCTTCCTAGGTCTACCCACTCCATAGCTTCCATCAACTTTGAGTTCTCTGCACCTTTTTATACAGCTGTAGATAGATAAGTTTCTTTTATTTGCCACTAGGGCATCAAAAGTGGGACAAGTACAAAGGGGGGAGTTTACACAAAAAGGCGTCCTCAATAAGGAGGAGGCAATAACAAAATATAAAAATAAAATAAGATATAACAAAAAATAAAATTTTTAACAAAATCCTCAATAGAGAGGAGGCGCCTTGGGGGGTCGCACACACCCCCGAAAAAAGTGGGCAACCCTTTTCCTCAGGAGCACAGAGAAGGGGTGCTCCCTCGTTCCTTCCTCTTTTCCACCTACAGGCTTATGTAAAGAGAAGGCCCATTCACACGGGCCATTCTCGCCACTTTCACCCACCTTTCATAAAAACGACTGGGGTGCAGCACCTCTCTCTCCATCCTAATCCTTCTTCCGAAATGATATCGGAAGAAACGGACCAGTTGTTGGCCAGAGAGAAAGGTGCCTGACCTCAGTCCTTTCAGACGCGTCCACCATACAACCTCTTTCGCCATGGCTATTACGCACAGAAACACCGCCTCTGCTTCATCTTTGAAGGGGGGAGGCGGCTTGATCATTACAATAGACTCGGTGGTCAACCGGATCGGTCCCACCCTTGACAGCAGTTGTTCGACATAGCCCCACAGATCGGCTACGCCCGAGCAGTGTACCAATGCGTGTGCAACGGTTTCCTCGTCGCACACGCATCTGGGACAGATCTTTTTGGCGGGGTCCCTACCCGGGCGCCCGTGTCTGTAGAGCCTTTCTCGAACGGGTAAAGCCCCTCGGTAGCACTGCCAGGCCAGGGACTTCTGGAAGTTGTCCATAGGTCCCGGGCTGAATGTCCTACCGAACAGGCTGGCCAGTTCGTCCTCCTCCATGTCTAGGGCTTCTCCGAGGGCGTCGTCGCACCTGCTGCGTACCAGCCCTCTATAGAATGTTGCGGTGGAGTCTCCACTGATAACCGGATCCGCCTGCCAGAGGGCGGTGAGCGCCTGGGCACACTCAGTGTGCCAGGCGCCCAGTTTTCTCGGTCTTTGCTTGACCCAGGATTGCAGCTCGGTGAGTGAGACGAGTCTGGGAAAGGTTCGTCTCACAAACGAGGCCCACACCGGTTGTCCGGTGAGGAATACGTAGAGGTGCCGTAGCCTTAATGCGTGTTTACGCATCATTAGCCACGGCATCCCCAGCCCTCCTTTCGAAGGGTGTTGACAGCAGATGGATCTCCTCACCATAGGAGCCCGCCCCTTCCAAAGGAATTGGAAGAGCGCGCGCTCCATCTTGGTGAGGGTTTCCCTTGGGCAGGGCACTACGGTCAGGCGGTAGTAGATGACGGACGCTATATAAGTGTTCGCCACCTCCGCCCGACCTTTCAGGGATAGTTTGCAACTGGCCCACTTCTGGGTCAGTGCAAACACCCTGTTCGTAACCTCCGCCCAGTTTTTCTCCACCTGGAGGTCCGGTCCGAACCAGACCCCGAGCAACTTCACCGGGCCCTCCGTCCAGCGTCCGACGACGCCATCGGAGGGCATCGGTCTGCCCCTCCACGTGCCGAGTTGCAAACCGATCGACTTGTCCCGGTTCAGCTTAGCCCCTGTGAACTTTTCGTACTCCTCCAGTAAGGTGCCGACCGCCTCGATTTCGGAGGCCGTCGACACCATTACTGTCACATCATCGGCGTAGGCTGACACCGCTTTCCGCAATCCCGGTTCCAAAGGGATGCCCTGCAACAACTCCAACTTCCGCAGTAGTGGCTCGAGAGTCAACACATACAGAAGGGAGGAGAGAGGGCACCCTTGTCGGATGGACCGCGCGATTTTGAACGGCTCCGAGAGGTAGCCGTTCACCTTGACCCTAGAGCAGATGCGGCTGCTGTGCATAGCAGTGATCCAGCCCCTGAAAACGGGTCCGAAGCCTGCTGCCGCTAGCACCGCATCCAGGTAACCATGGTCGACCCTATCGAACGCCTTAGATTGATCCAAGTTGATCAGAGCCCCACCAAAGCCGGGTTCGTTCCCAACCCTCTCTATGATGTATCGCATGAGGTGGAGGTTGTCATGGATGGACCTGGACGGGATAGCGCATGTCTGCGCATCTCCCACCAGGTTGCCCACGACAAGCGCCAACCTCTTTGCTAGCACCTTGGCCAAAATCTGTAACTCTGTATTTAGCAGAGTTATGGGCCTGAAGTTACTTATTTCGTCCCCCTTGTTCTCGTCCTTCCTCACTAGCGTGACTACGCCCTTGGTCACAGTAGATAGATAGATAGATAGATAGATAGATAGATAGATTGATATTTTATTTGTGTGTCAAATATTACAAAATATATTTTACAATAATGCATACAAAATGATACACAATTTAGATATGCCAGTATATAATTAATGAATCTAAATTGTTTAATTAATTTCAACAAATGATTAACCGATAGCCATTAATTGTTGTTGTCATCATTGTCATCATTGTTTTTTTTTCCCTCTCTTCTTCCTCCTCCTATTCCTCCTCCTCCTCCTCCTACCCCCCCCCCCCCCATCATCACCACCACCTTCACCCCCCCACCATGACCATCACCACTGTCACCACCACAAAGGGCAATGGCAATAACAGCAATAACAACAATCCCATCACAACCACCACCACCACAGCCGCCACCACTACCACCACATCCACCACCACCACATCCGCCACCACAACCACCACATCCACCACCACCACGACCACCACCACCACCACCACCACATCCACCACCACCACCACCACTACCACCACTACCACCACCACATCCACCACCACTACCACCACATCCATCACCACCACCACCACCACCACATCCACCACCACCACCACCACCACCACAACCACCACCACCACCACCACATCCACCACCACTACCACCACATCCACCATCCCCACCACCACCACGACCACCACCACCGCTGCCACCAACCCCACCACCACCACCGCTGCCACCGACCCCACCACCACCACCACCACATCCACCACCACTACCACCACATCCACCACCACCACATCCGCCACCACAACCACCACATCCACCACCACAACCACCACGACCACGACCACCACCACCACCACCACCACATCCACCACCACTACCACCACATCCACCACCACCACCACCACTACCACCACATCCACCACCACAACCACCTCCACCATCCCCCCCACCACCACCACCACCACAACCACCACCACATCCACCACCACCACCACCACCACTACCACCACCACCACCACCACCACAACCACCACCACCACCACCACCACATCCACCACCACTACCACCACATCCCCACCACCACCGCTGCCACCAACCCCACCACCACCACCACCACCACATCCACCACCACTACCACCACATCCACCATCCCCACCACCACCGCTGCCACCAACCCCACCACCACCACCACCACCACATCCACCACCACTACCACCACATCCACCACCACAACCCCCCCTCCCAACCACCACAGCCACCTATTGCTGTATGCCACTAAGGTGCGGAGATAATCTAGAAATGGCAAACATACAAATTGAATGGCTATGTGAATTATAAGGACAGTTTAAACATTCACATGTCATATGATGTTCTCAATTAGTTGTTAAAAGATGATGGCATGATTTTAGTGATTAAGGATGATCTTTCGTTAAGGATGGTATACGGATAATTGTTTACTTCAGTCACTTAATTTAAAGTTTGTTCCTCTCTGCTATGGAATATCACAGTATCATCTGAGGAACTGTGGAACTTTGCCATCACACATAATATAACACATATAGAGATTTATAATTAAATGGATGTCATTTCTGATAGACAAAAGCATAGACAGAATGACTAACTCATATCTCGTATATACATACATACATACAGACACACATACATACACACATACATACACACACCCACACACCCACATACATACATACACACATACATACACACACATACATGCATACATACACACACACATACATACACATTCATACATACATACATACATTCATACATACATACATACATGAGAATACCTCTGGGATCACTGACCTAGGATGACTCCAGTCATATTGGGCAAGAGCAGAGAAGAAGAAAAAGATATATATATATATGGAATCGAATTCTGTCGATTGATTGGTTATTGATTTGGCGAGACCCGCTGATGAAACCACATGCGCCGATTATGCATTGTTGCATAATAAATGCAGACAATAGATGTTATATGCTCAAAGAAAACAGGTTATTATTCAAATTCCATCTTTAATTTCTATAAGGAAGACTTTGTATGTAATAGATGCTCAGGGAAAATTGATAGTAAGAGTGTCAATGATATAAACCTTTTCCAATCCCACCAAGAAACCATAGAAATGGTTGATAGCTTTTGCTAGCTAGCTGATCAAACTATCAGAGGAGGTGAATGCTCCAGGAACATGGTAGCTAGAATAAAAACAGGATAGAAGTTTATAAAGCTACTACCCCTGTTGACAACAACATGTTTCTCCTACAAACGAAAGATCAGCTGTATGATGCCTGTGTGCGATGTGCAATGCTGCATTGTAGTGAAATATGGTCAGTAACTGCAGAGAATATGCGAAGGCTGGAGAGAATCGAAGAGAGCATGCTTCGATGGATGTGTAATGTAAATGTGTGTAAACAACAAAGCATGGATGAGCTGAGATATAAGTGGAATCAGATGTTGTGTGCCAGAAAGAAGACCGAGTTGGTATGGACATGTGATGTGCATGGATGATGATCGCTGGGTGAAGGTGTGCTAAAACATCGATTAAATATATCGTCAACCATACACAATTAGGTATAAAATCTTCGTCCAAGTGAGTTTGTTTCCTGATGATTTCGAAGCTCGTGAATTTATCCTTGATCGGATATTTCCAAAAGCGAAAGAATCCCCATTGGTAGAAACGTAATCTTGGTATGTTTATATACATTTTTTCTTCTAACTTTAATTTTATACCTAATTGTGTATGGTTGACGATATATTTAATCGATTTCCACGTGCTATTGAAATGCTGGGTAAATATTCTATAGCTGTTGATCGCGAATAGATGGCTGTCGTTTATTTATCTATTATTTCTTCATAAGTGCCTTTTAATCTTATAGCCTGATTTAATTGGTTTTTGTGTGGTTGATTATGCTGATTAGGAGAGGAGATGGTGTATATATCTTATCAAATGATTCTATGGACATACTTTATTGTATATTGCTCTTATTATTAAATTAATTAATTCGTCATAGAGCCACATCGTGAATGGTTGCCAAATATATATATATATATATATATATATGACTTTGTCTAGTTTGTGTATATGTAAATCTTTATATTTGATAATTCTCCCATAAGGTTGAGATGCAATTTAGGCAATATTAGGCTGCGCTTTCTAGCAACCAGCCCACTCGCCGTAAGGCACCAATCACATTCTTTCTGACTTGACCACTGCCACGTCACAGTTCTTAGCCATTTTGAATTCGTTTCTGGCGGGGATCATTTAAGAAAAATCTTCGTCCAAGTGAGTTTGTTTCCTGATGATTTCGAAGCTCGTGAATTTATCCTTGATCGGATATTTCCAAAAGCGAAAGAAACCCCATTTGGGTAGAAACGTAATCTTGGTATGTTTATATACATTTTTTCTTCTAACTTTAATTTTATACCTAATTGTATATGGTTGACGATATATTTAATCGATTTCCACGTGCTATTGAAATGCTGGGTAAATATTCTATAGCTGTTGATCGCGAATAGATGGCTGTCGTTTATTTATCTATTATTTCTTCATAGGTGCCTTTTAATCTTAAAGCCTGGTTTAATTGGTTTTTGTGTGGTTGATTATGCTGATTAGGAGAGGAGATGGTGTATATATCTTATCAAATGATTCTATGGACATACTTTATTGTATATTGCTCTGATTATTTAATTAATTAATTCGTCATTGAGCCACATCGTGAATGGTTGCCAAAAACATATATATCTATATATCCATGACTTTGTCTAGTTTGTGTATATGTAAATCTTTATATATATATATATATAGGAAAATGTTAAACCGCAACGGCTTGAGCTCTGCCGTTGGGGTTTAATATTTTCTCATTACCCACTCTACTACCCTAAGTATTGAGTACTCTGGTGCGTTATGGTCCATCTGGTTCCTTACCACACCTCCTTCGTTATATATATATATATATTTTTACATTCATATGATTTATTGATTTATTGATATTTTATCTGAGTGACCCGAATCTTCCTGGTCGTAATTTTTCGGCCGCATGGGTGATTTTAGACATAATCTTTGTGTGTTGGTATTTTAACGATAGTTATAGCTCTGATTTATCTGAATTATTGAGCCCTCTGCCACTCATGTCGGATTTGTTTATCGTAAACTCGTGAGCTGATTTTCCGATACTCGATTATTCTACTATATATATATATATATATATATATTAGAAAAGGGAAGTAAGGTTCTATACAAAACAGTGGACAAAAAAGTGACACTACCGAAAAGATGACACTCATTAATTAAACCCCAGACAGGTAAAAACTCCAGAGTCTTTCAGTCAGACATGAAAAAAATTAATTTCTAATGGATATTTTACCTGTCTTGGGTTTAATTAATGAGGAATTTTGAGTGTCATCTTTTCGGTAATGTCACTTTGATGAAGCAAAGAAAGGAAGAAAAAAAGAAAAAGAAAAACAGACCCTAAAATGTGTTTTCCGTGCTATTTCCAACTTCACCTTTTCTCCCTCCACTCTCTCTCTCTCTCTCTCTCTCTCTCTCTCTCTCTCTCTATATATATATATATATATATATATGGAAAGTTATATTTAAATTGTTGGGTTACAACTAGTAAATATTTATAACTGATATAAAAGCACTCAACAAGTATTTGGAGTATATTTACGATATTAAATAAATGGAAACTATATTTATAAAACCATATTTATTTCATTATATATATTTCAGGGATATCATATTAACAATATGCTATGCCTTCCTCAGACAAAATACAATATAGACAGTTTTATAGATAAATAAATTTGACATACCGTTCAACATCGACTTGTATTTGACTGCCAAATCAACTTTTTCAAATACAAGTCGATGTTGAACGGTATGTCAAATCTATTTATCTATAAAACTGTCTATATTGTATTTTGTCTGAGGAAGGCATAGCATATTGTTAATATGATATCCCTGAAATATATATAATGAAATAAATATGGTTTTATAAATATAGTTTCCATTTATTTAATATCGTATATATATATATATATATATATATATATACATACAGTGGGATCAAACCCCCTACAATCTAATGATTATAATGTGAACTTTTTAACCATTCAGCCATTCTGTGTTTCGATACACACACATATACACAAACATACACAAACATGCACAATCAAACATATTTATATCACCATGATCATATATATATATATTTTAATCCCAAATATTAATAAATATAGACATTCGCGTAATCAAAATATATTTTATTATATATATTTCGAAGGTACTGTGCTGTTTTTTCAGTACGTCCTCATCAGATAAAATATATAAATTGATGTATGACATACCTCAACTGTGCTGATGGTTCAATTCCAGTCTTGGCAGTCATATATATATATATAGTGAGAGAAAAATAGGAACCGGGAGAGAGCATATATGTACACATATGGAACTTAGTTTATGTTTGGAGAAAAGAAAGAAAGACAGATACATAGTTAGTTTGATAGATAGATAGATAGATATGTTTCTTTATTAGCCACAGATAGATAGATAGATAGATAAATGGGAGGAGGGAGACTGGAAGTGTCTAAATTATTGGTTACAATACATGTGATACAGCAACTACCAATGTTTAAGTAGTGGATTTAACAATATAGTGGATAAAACTAACTGTAAGCTCATCCTATTTGGTATTGTAGAGTTTTATCCTCTATCATAAAAGGTTTGCTCCTAAAAGCTGTAACATTTGGCAGAAGATTCCATGGCATTAATGGTACAGGAATTTATACAATTTTAAATGCTTGGAAGTCATTGATCATCATCATCATCATTTTATGCCCGCTTTTCCCTACTTGCAAGGGTGGGACGGGAACTGATTCTGGCTTGATTTCTACAGCTGGATGCCCTTCCTAACACCAACCTCATTTACAGTGAGTGCTGGGTGCTGTGGTGCCTACACGTCCACTTTACAGTGTGGGCTGGGTGCTTTTTTGCTGTGGCACCTCCACGACCACTTTGCAGTGGAATGATAGGGGACCCCAGTCCTGTCATCTCATTTCTACAGCTGAGTAAACTGGAGCAATGTGAAATAAAGTGTCTTGCTCAAGGAAACAACACATCACCCGGTCTGAGAATTGAACTCACAACCTTTCGATTGCAAAGCCAATGCTCTAACCACTAAGCCATGTGCCTCCGCAATATTTCTTATTGAGTTAACCATAATAGGGAGGAGCTCAATGGTGTGGCCATGGGAAGCTATGATGGGGCAGAGGTATGTAAATGTGTTGGCCTTGAGATTTTAAACTCACTGCATAACAAATTCTCTCAAATTGACATAGGTCTGTATAGAGATAATTGTCTAATTATATCATATCTCTTCAGTGGGCCTACCTTCAATACATTTTAGAAATATTTAATAAAAATCTTCAGGTATTTTAATCTAAAGATAATTGTTTCTACTTTAGGCACAAAGCCAGAAATTATCCAGTGCATTACTGGTACTTTATTTTATCGACCCCGTAAGGATGAAAGGCAAAGTCAACCTCGGCGGGATTTGAACTCAGATCGTAAAGGGACGTAACTATGCTGGAAAGCATGGCGTCCGACCCTCTACCGATACTGCCAATCCACCGCCCTAAAGATAATGGTTAATATCAACGTTAAAATTGTTAACTTTCTAGATATAACATTAAATCCACTTGGTACACCCTGTAAGGTAGTTTGATAACAGGCAGGACATTCTGCTGTAGAAACTATGCTAAAACAAATTAGTGAGCTACACGGTAAATACACTTAGTACTGCCTGAAAAGTGGCTGGTGATAAGAAGGATATACAGCTGTAGAAGGCTTGCTAAATAAAATGTCGGGAGAAGTCATCAGCAGCATCAAAGATATGACAACATCCCTAGTATTGGTGTTATATTAGAATGCACTTGGTAGGACATATGATTCTATGTAAACAAAATGCAGGCTCCTGCCGATTACTCAGGAATATTCAGTAGCTCTAATTGAATACTGACTTGATCCACGAAGCCCCATCCAACCCATGCTAGCAGGGAAAACTAATGTTGAACGATGATGATGATAATGATGATGATATATACATTGGAAACAGCTTTTCTTTCAAACATTTTATATTGAAAACATCACTGTATTTACGTTTAATCCTAAATGATCTTATTTCTTTAGTATTCCTTTATGTTTAGATTCAAACAATAATATTTCTAAATCCATTAATGGTTGAAGACCTCCTTGCTCTCATCACCTGAGTGAAATGATCCTCTGCTGCCAACTGGTTAATATGCCAACAACATGTCACATGACAAAGTATACAAATCCAAATGTAGATAGTATTATGCAAGTCAGAGGAAAAGTTGAAAATGCACTCAGTTGCTATCAGGCCATATACAAAGAGAAGAAGAAAGACAAATTGTAACATCCATTTTAGAATATTTAAAAACTCAGTAAAAGCATTATTATTATTTGAATATTTTTTATTTTTTTGTATATATGCAAGGCAATAAATTCATATAACTTAAAACTGCTTCCATTTCATTTATTTGTATCTTTATTTATATCGATTTTCATACGCATTTTTATGTAAGGTATCTTGTAAAATCAAAAATATTTTTTTTTTTTGCAAAATTTTAGATATTATTCAGCAATTTTAAAAATATATATATGTATATATATATATATATATATATATATATATATATATATATATATATATGTATATATGTATCTATCTATCTATCTCTCTATATATATATATATGTATATATATATATGTATATATATATTAATACTGCATTGTTCTTGTGGTATCTATTACCCAGAAGAATTGCAGTAATTGGTAAATACGTCTTCCTCCTCCTCCTCCTCCTCCTCCTCCTCCTCCTCCTCATCATCATCATCATCATCATCATCATCATCATCGTCATCATTGGAGCAACCTCATCTTGCTCTTTCATTCCATATATGGCATCATTTCTACACAAGAGTGTGTGTGCCCTTTCAAACATCATTTACCTTACAGAGTGTACTGGATGCATTTTTTCTGTAGCACCACTACTACCACAAATTGCTTATTATAAAGGAAAAACTGTATTTGTTAGAAGTGACAATGATAGGAACTCGCACTCCAAGATTCGATTTGTGGAATTTACAGTTTATTTAATAGGGAACCAATCATTGATGGTAGAATTAGCATCAGTCCTTTGTCAGCCAAACTGCTAGAGTTGCCATGGAAATCTTCAGTTACAAAATAGTTTTGCCTTTAGGCTGTTAGATGAATTTGAACTCTATTTGGGATGTCAGTAGACTTGTTTCAATACTGACTCAATCTGTGAAGAGCCATCCAACCTTTGCCAGCAGGGAAAGCAGACATGATGATGATGATGATCTGGATTGAACATTCCTTCCTACTGTTGGAATGGAAGACAAAATTATTACAATGAACTAACAGTATGCACTATTATAAAACAAAGAACACATGATGCTTCTTAGTTCTACTTGTTCCAACAAAATGGCATTGACTCTTGCTGGAACAGCAATGACTTTCACTACACAGAAGAGTCTCACCTTAATAGTACATGCATCATGGAGGCACATGGCTTAGTGGTTAGAGCATTGGCCTTGCAATCGAAAGGTTGTGAGTTCAATTCTCAGACCAGGTGATGTGTTGTTTCCTTGAGCATGACACTTTATTTCACATTGCTCCAGTTTACTCAGCTGTAGAAATGAGATGATAGGGACTGGGGTCCCTATCATTCCACTGCAAAGTGGTTGTGGAGATGCCATGGCAAAAAAGCACCCAGCACTCACTGTAAATGAGGTTGGTGTTAGGAAGGGCATCCAGCTGTAGAAATCAAGCCAGAATCAGTTCCCGTCCGACCCTTGCAAGCAGGGAAAAGCGGACGTAAAATGATGATGATGATGATCAGTGGTTTTCAGTAGAAAGATAGAATTCTCTTGCTTTTCTGAGCTCCTTGCTTCAACAGTCCAAAAATGGTTCTTGCCTCACTCTTTTGTAAGTAAAAGATGATGAAGACAGTGCTACCAGTGTTTAAACATTTTCATCTGATCTGACAGCTTTTCTAGCTACAACCATTTGCAGCTTCATAAGAAACTACCATAAAAATACATATCCATCAATAGGCTTTCATTTCTTTAACCCTTTTGATATCAAACTGCCTGAAACCATCCTTAGTTCTACGATGCAAAGCTGTTTAATTTAAAATATTTATATTTATCTAAAAACCTCTCACCATAATTTCTTGTAAGAACCTATGTTAAGTTATGCTTCAAACACTATATCAATACTAAGTAAGTTAGTTATATTACTAAATTCTGCCAAATTCTTTATTATTTTCAAAATTATCTGAAAATCATAGCCAGTGTCTTTCAATATTTGTCTGTCAATCAATATTTTGTCATTGTTGGTGACCTGCCTTACTGAGGTATCAGGTGATGCCCCATGAGGGTACTTGGATGTTCAAGTGCCTTAGCCTCATTATCACCCGCAGTAATGCTGCAGTGTGTTGGCTTGCCTTAAAAGTATTAAAGAGATGCTCCAGCACCACTTGTGGTGATTGACACACTTAGTGTTGACTTATTATTTTCTTTCATTTTGATTCTATATTTTCATGTGAAATAGTTATGTAATTAAGTAATATAGATATATTTGTGTAAATGTTGAATTTTTGACAGCTTTGGCATTTGTGTTTGTAATTTCAAGCTATCTATATAATCAGCATATTTGTTTGGGAAAAATGTGAACTTTGCTATTATGTAATTTCATGTACATCATGTATTTTGATATGATAAATTTACCAATAATCTCTTGGAAAAAACCCAAACAAAATAGAACAAGTTCACATCCAAGATTCATACAGCACTAAGCAGTGTCTTTCATAAGAAATAGTAATGATAGGGTTAATGTCACTCTATAGATTTGCTTTTGTAACTAACCATGTTATGATAGAGAAAACCATATAACAGTTCTTCTATTGAACTAAACATTAAGGAGTGGCTGTAGTTGCTTTTGTTGTTGATGTGGTTGTTATTGCTGCTGTTGTTGTTGTTACTGTTATTATTGTTGTTGCTGTGGCTGCTTCTGTTGTTGTTATTGCTGTTGTTGTTGTTGCTGTGGCTGCTTCTGTTGTTGATGTTATTGCTGCTGTTGTTGTTGCTGTTGTTGTTGTTGCTGTTTTTGTTATTGCTGTGTGGTTGTTGACACTGTTGTTGTTGTTGTTGCTGTTGTTGCTACTGTTGTTGCTGTTGCTGTTATTGTTGCTGCTTCTGTTGTTGTTGCTGTGGTTGCTGTTGTTGTTGTTGTTACTGTGGTTGTTGTTGCTGTTGTTGTTGCTGTGGTTGCTATTGCAGTTGTTTCTGTGGTTGTTGTTGCTGTTGTTGTTGTTTCAGTGATTGTTGTCGCTGTTGTTGTTGTTGTTGTTGTTGTTCTGTTTGAACAATATTTGAAGAAAATACATGGCGAAGTTTTTCAAAATGCTTGTGATTTCAAAATGCTTTGATTTAACTGAGACTTCAATATGTTTGGGTGTGTTCTGTGAGGTTCACAGCTGGAGTGAGACACTCCTTTTGCCAGGAATAAACAAACATTACTAATCATAAGCCATTTATAGATCCAGCAGCTAAGACAAGTAATACATTCTTCTGTTAGATTATCAATATCACAAGAACCAAACCCTTTGACATCTGTTGCATCTGTTACAAATGTTCACAGGAAAGACACTTTATCACTGCAATCATCCTCACCATCATCATCGTCCATTTTCCACGCTAGCATGGGTCTGGACGGGAATTGTCCCACTTGAGGCAAG
>OZ024746.1:68881883-68884383 GCA_964016885.1 Eledone cirrhosa | reverse complement strand
GAACACTATATTGTATAGTGGTGGCTTTCTTAATTATTCAGTGTTCTTCTTAGGATATACATACGTATGTACATACATACATATATATATGTATGTATGTATGTACATACATACATATATATATGTATGTATGTATGTACATACATACATATATATATGTATGTATGTATGTACATTCATATATATATATATGTACATACATACATATATATATATGTATATGTATGTACATACATACATCATCATCATCATCATCATCAACGTTTAACGTCCGTGTTCCACGCTTGCATGTGTTTGGACGGGGGTAGTCCCACTTGAGGCAAGAGTGATTGTCTTGCTCGCATAGGACTGTCTGGCAGGTTTTCTACAGTTGGATGCCCTTCCTAACACCAACCACATTTACAGTGTGGGGCTGGGAGGTTTTTACCGTGTTGCCTACACGGCCACATTACAGCGTGGACTGTGTGTTTTTTTGTCGTGACACCTACACGATCTCATTTGTTTCGGCCTGGATGTTGTGGCACCAACATAACTTTACATAGGAGGGGGTGGTGTGAATGGGGTGTGGGTGGTGGGACGGGGGTGTATTTTGTTAGAGATGCCTACTGGCTGTAGTAGGTTTTACTATGTATTTAGGTAAGGCGGGTCTTCTCTATTACTGAGTACCGCCAAAGGTCTCGGTCCAGTGACATTGTCTTGGAGAGGTGTAAGTGTGTGAGGTCGGAGTTTATCAGCTCGTCCCAGGATTTTCTAGGTCTGCCTATTCCATGGCTACCGTCTATCTTTATTACCCTGCACTTTGTTATACAGCTATCGACTTTCATGCGCATCACGTGTCCGTACCAACGTAGCCTTCTCTCGAGTAAACAACATCTGATCCCTCTTATTTCTAATTTTTTCCTTAGTTCGTTTATGCTTTGCCGTTCACGTATATTACTATTACACATCCAGCGGAGCATGCAAGCTTCGTTCCTCTCTAGTCTGCGTATATCCTCTGCGCACAATGCCCAGGTCTCACTGCCATGCAACATTGCTGTTCGTATGCAGGCATCATACAACCTGCCTTTCATTTTTATACAACCTGCCTTTCATTTTTATACAACCTGCCTTTCATTTTTAGGGAGAACCCTTTAGCGGCTAATAGTGGTATAAGCTCTCTGAACTTTTTCCATCCAGTTCTGACTCTAGCTACTGTACTTTCGGAGCACCCTCCCCCACTGCTGATTTTGTCACCCAGGTAACGGAAGCTGTCCACTATTTCTATAGAGCCCTCTGCGCAATTGAAAGAGTTAGTATTTTGTGGGCACTCGCTGCTACTTATTGCACCAGAGCACCACCCACATGTAAAATCTAAGTTCTTAGTTAGCTTACCTGTGATCCCACTACATCTTTTATGCACCCATACTTTGCATTTGGGACATAAAATGGAGTTTCTACCTACGCCTTTCCTACACACTGAGCATGGCCATTTCCCGGAAGGGACCGCCGCCTTATTTTCTTTCCTACAAACTAGAACTTTAGTCTTAGCCAGGTTAATTTTAAGGCCTTTTGATTCTAGGCCGTGCTTCCATGTTTGGAATTTATTCTCTAGCTCGGCCATTGATTCAGCTACGAGTGTCAGGTCGTCTGCGTATAGGAGTTCCCATGGGCAGCCGGTCTTGAACTCCTCTGTTATAGCCTGAAGGGCAATAATAAATAGTAGTGGGCTGAGAACAGAGCCCTGATGGACGCCAACTTTTATGCTAAACTCTTCACTATATTCGTTGTTAATTCTAACCTTGCTCACTGTTTCTTTATACATGGCTTGTATAGCTCTCACAAGCCATTCGTCGACACCTAGTTTTCTAAGGGCCCACCAGATAATGGAACGGGGGACTCTGTCGAAGGCTTTCTCCAAGTCGACAAAAGCTAAGTAGAGGGGTTTACCTTTAGCTAGGTACTTCTCCTGTAGTTGACGTACAATGTAAAGAGCGTCTGTGGTACTTTTGCCTGACACAAACCCGAACTGCATTTCATCTAGGTCAATTCTCTCTCTGATTAGTTGCGCTATTACTTTTTCCGTGACCTTCATGACCTGGTCGATTAGTTTAATGCCTCTATAGTTACTCCTATCTAGGGAATCTCCTTTACCCTTATAACAGTTAACGATGATGCTGCTATGCCAGTCCTTCGGAACAACCCCATTCTGTACGACTTGGTTAACTATGCGGGTGACCATGGTGTGTCCCACCGTACCAGATGCCTTCAGCATCTCAGCAACTATTTCCTAAGGCCCAGCCGCCTTACCCGTCTTCATATCCTTGATTGCCTTACTTATTATACTACCCTCGACTAACACTGCTGGTCCCTCTATTGGGTCGATGTGGGGGAGACTGTCTTTCTCCCATTTATTCTCCTCATTTAGTAGCCTTTCATAGTGGCACTTCCAAGCTACCTTCTTATCAGCGTCGGTGATGGCAAGTATGCCGTCATTGTTAAGTACACACTTCTCCCCGACAAT
>OZ024746.1:68834383-68876883 GCA_964016885.1 Eledone cirrhosa | reverse complement strand
CCACGGTTCTGGGACAGCATTCCTCACCATATGAGATGTCATCTGGTGTACCTCAGGGATCTGTTCTTGGCCCCCTTTTGTTTGTGGCATCTATTAATGACATAGATGCCAACTTAAGGAATGCCACAGTACTAAAGTACGCAGACGACATCAAGCTGTACCTTGAGATAAAAAGGACAGATCCTGAACACTATAGATCTTGCTTGCAGTCTGACCTGGACACAATGCAACAATGGATCTCAAACTGGCAACTCAAGCTAGCTGTGGACAAGTGCACCACCATGCATTTTGGGAGTAAAAACCCAGCGTCCACATACTCCCTCCACAGCACTAATATCAAGAAGTCTTCCTGTGAACGTGACCTGGGCATTACGGTCAGCAGCGATTTGCGTTGGACGAGGCACGTCTCTAAAATTGTCAAGAGGGCCGAGGGTGTCTTAGCATCACTCAGCAAGACCTTTGTCAGCCGCTCTCCAGATATCTATTTAAGGCTGTATACAGCTATGGTGCGACCACACTTAGAATTTGCATCACCAGTCTGGAACCCCTATCTTGCTCAGGACATTGACCGCCTGGAAACTGTTCAGAGACGTGCAACCAAGCGAATACCCTCCATCAGGCATCTACCATACTCTGAGCGCCTTGCTTCCCTGGGCATGGATTCATTGAAGCTCCGACGCCTGGCAACTGACTTGGTAAACACCCACAAAATTGTTAACCATGTTGCCAACAACAACCCTGAGTGCCTTTTCGATTTCCATGTGTCTAACACACGTGGACATGCCCACAAAGTAAGAAAACAGCACAGTTCCCATGACTTTCGGAAACATTTTTTCACGCTCAGAGTTGCTGAAGCATGGAACAAACTACTTGCATCAGTTGTTAGCTGTCGAGACACTGCATCCTTTAAGGCCTCCATGCTTCCCGAGATCCGCCAACACTACAGCTAACACATACAAACATGTACTTCCCTGGCATTTGTGTATTATTCTATGTACTATATTGACGAGTTGTAGTGCACCTGAGCACTTTACACAATAATTTCATTATTATTATTATAAACTATGTTTACCTCTGCCCCCCAAAAGCCCCCAAAACAAAACAGGATGATCAATGTTAGAATGCTTTTTATCTGAGGTTTGCTCTATCAGGGCTGAATAGAGGCACAACAACAACAATGATGGCAACTCATAATCAAGCAAATACTAATCTTATCCACCTAGTCACGTTGCCTCTACATGGACATATTATTACTTCATATGAGAAGAATCTAAATGTGATATTATCTATGCTGTGAATCTATCAGCTGATATTTCTGACAGAGTTAATTATGTATTTTCTAAATTCATAGAATATTTTTTAAAAGAAATTGCAATTCTAATATTTGAATTTATATACTCAAATTATATATGATTATATACAGTAGTCAAAATGGAAATATCTGCATTGCAATTTCTTTTTTTTTTAATTCTTTGCATTTAGAAAATACATAATTAAAATTTGCACTCCCCTTCTATCTATACTATTTTGCCTTCATGGATTGAAAGTAAGGGCGGTGGATTGGCAATATTGGTAGAGGCTCGGACACCATGCTTTGCAGCATAGAGTTACGGCCCTTTACGGTCTGAGTTCAAATTCTACTGAGGTTAACTTTGCCTTCCATCCTTATGGGGTTGATAAAATAAAGCACCAGTAATACACTGGGGTAATTGCTGGCCTTGTGCTAAAACTAGAAACAATTATTTAGGGCAGTGGATTGGCAGTATTGGTAGAACATTGGACAACATGCTTCGTGGCATATAGTTATGGCCCTTTACGTTCTGAGTTCAAATCCCACCAAGGTTAGCTTTGCCTTTTATCTTTACGGGGGATTGATAAAATAAAGCACTGGTAATGCACCAAGGTTGATTTAATTGACTTTCCCCACCCCTAAAATTATTGGCCTTGTGCCTATCGTAGAAATCATTATTTAGTATTGAGTTCCAATCCTGCCGAGGTTAGCTTGGCCTTTCATCCTTACAGGGTCAATAAAATGAAGTACTAATAAAGCACTGAGATTGATTTAATTGACTTACCCCATTCCCTTCAAATTGCTGGCCTTGTGCCAAAAGTGGAAACAATTATTTAGTATTTCAAGTCCAGAACGAGATTTCTCCGAAGGGTCTTTGGAGTAACGTTGCTCAAAAAAGTGCGTCACTCCAGGTAGAGTCACTACTTCTCTGAATTGAGAGATCACAGCTCCAATACTATGGGCATATGGTTAGAATGTCTCAGGAAAGACTTGCTGGACAGATTTTATGGGCAAAACCAACTGGCAATAAACCCAGGGGTAGACTCCGAGCAAGATGGTTGGATAGCATCCATGAGCTTGGCTGGTCATGCTTGGGGATCCAGCCGGATCAGTTAGAGATGGTTGCTTCTGACAGGACCCGCTGGAAGGAGTTTTTGAGGACTCTGCCCCCACAACTGTCTCAGGAATAAATGGGCGAAGAAGAAGAAAAAAAAAGCTCAGAACAAAGTTTGGTAAATAAATCACATGCAGCTTTTAATGTCTGACATTTTTTAAAGTAAAACACCATGTTCTACCTACAAGTATATATATAGTACATTGTTTCTTTATGACCGATAAAGAAATAATTATCGGCCCTTGTGGCAAATAAAGAAATAATTATTGTTATGATACTTCATCCATGTTATTTTTCTGTAGATGATGTCTCATGTTGCGTTGATTCTCACATCTTCACGTCTGCAGGGAATATTTTCTGGAACCTCTGAAAATATAACCAGCATATTAAAAACTAATTCAAAAAGTATTAAATAAAACAAACAAAAAACGCAAAATAAACAGACACACTCACAAACACATACACATGCAAAAATATCTTCAGACATTTTATAAAAATTGAATTTTATAAATTGGTGAAGAATAATGCATAAAATAAAGATGAGAAAAACAATTGGATCAGGTATAGTTGTGTGGTTAAGAAGTTTGTTTCACAATCATGAGGTTTTAGGTTCAAATCCTTCTGACTGTTATCCTGGTTAAGTGTTCTCTATAATAACAAACATTTAGTTATTTTAAAAGTGTTCACTACAACAAAATTTATTTGTCCCAGTATCACAAGATGGCTAACTTTTTTTTTTTTGTACATTCTCCATTATCTTTCATCCCACTACACTGCAAATCTTTACTTTTAAGTGGAAATATATATCTTCTCCTGGAAGGTTTTTTTTGTTTAAATATTTCATGTTATATACATTACTAACGAATTTCATCTAGGCTATACTTGTTGATATAGCAACCTGTCTAACCCATGCAAATATGAAAGATAGATATTAAATGGTGATGATGACTGATATCATCATCATCATCATCATCATCTCTGTTTAATGTCCATTTTTCCATGCTGGCATGGGTTAGACGAGTTATCCTGTTGTGAGCAATGCCAGGTCAGGTGACCATGTCTTGCTCATACAGAACCAATTTTGGCTTGGTTTCTACAGCTGGATGCCTTTCCTAGCACCCATCTCATTTACAGCAAGACCTCATTTATATGTTCATTATCATCATCATCATCATCGATTAACATCTATCTTCCACGCTGACAAGGGTTAGATGGGTTTGTCCCATTTAGAGGCAAGTTGGGTTGGGTGACCATGTCTCACTCATATAGGACTGTTTCTGGTTGGTTTTCTACAGCTGGATGCCCTTCTTAATGCCAACCACATATTTATATATATATACATACACACACCACCAAGACATGTTGCTTGCTCTCCCACAGTGTTAGTGCCACAACAAAAAGCAACCAGTCTGCTCTGTAAGGTGGCCAGTATTTGGAAGGGCATCAAGCCATAGAAAACCAAACCAAAAATCGAACATATGATCAAGACATTGTTACCTAACCTGTCTAACCTCATAATGTGACAGCTCGTCTAACCTCATAATGTGACAGCTCATCTAACCCATGCAAGCATAGAAAATAGACATTTGACAGTGATGAGGATAATAATGATGATGATGATGATGATGTGACAGTATTCAATAGCTGGATAACTTTTCAGATGGCAACTGTTAGTTGTTTGTTATTTCTTTTTTAAAAGTAAAGAACTGATCTTCATATGTCAAACTGCAAAGCTGCAGAGAACATTATTCATGTGAGATATAAACAAATAACAATGCCTTCTGGTGTCAAATATGAAGCAATAATATGCAGACCTTCATATCTATATATATAAAGCATTGGATTTAAATGCTTTGGTATATATTCCAGCTCAGCACGTTCTGAATCATCATCTGAATATCTATGTATATATCTATCCATCTATCTCTCTCACTATATATATATATATATATATATATATATATATACATATATATGTATATAATAAGTATTATATATATGTATTATATATGTATTATATATATATATGTATGTGTTTGTGCATGTGTCATCACCCTTATCATCATTATTTAACATCTATTTTCCCTACACACACATATTTACATATAGCCAATCAACCAATCTCTGAAATCTGGACCCAATGAAGGAATCTGTACATTATCACATAAACTTTTAGAATAGCAACTAAATTTTCCTCAAACCACACATCTCTACCATTTTTTAAATAAGGGAGACATGGGACAACCGTGTACAATTTATTGCAATGGAAAATATCCAGTAGTAAAAAAACTGTACAATATACATGGCAATAAATAAAAAAATTGTGGTTTGTTATTGTTTTACAAAACTACTGCCATATTTTTGTATCATAAGCATTTGCTCACTTCCCTTACGGTAAGTGATTATAAAAGAAAGGACACAGAGCATTCTCTCTCTAGTTTCACCAAGTTTTGGTTGTAGCAGTCAGCTGGCCCATTTTAGTAACCCCTATAGCCAGCAACAAGTTAGTGATTATACCAACCAATAAGACTACCTCTTTTACTCTCTCTAATTTCTTAGCATCCACATTCAATATATTTCTCTCTAAAAGAGTCTGTATAATATATCTTGCTTAAAAGTTCAATTACATCTAAACATATTTACTGTCTACAAAAATACCTTCTTTCTTTGAGAGCTCTATAATTTAATATAATGTTAACAAAAGCATTATGTTTGTTAGTCTGAAATGTTCTATCTTTCTGATTATAGGCATCACATTGGCAGAATTGTTAGAACATTGAATAGAATGCTTTGTGGTATTTGTCCTAGCTCTCTGCAATCTGAGTTCAAACCCCCCGGAGGTCAACTTTGCCTTTCATTATTTGAGGTCAATAAAAAAGAACACGTCCAGTACTGTGGTCAATTCTTCCTATATATATCTTTCTCACTTTCTCTCTCTCCTTCTCTAGAAGAAAGTAGCTGTGTTGAAACCTGGAGAGGGAATGGGCTCCACTAGGTTTTAAAAATGCCCAAGAAATGCCAAATGTTACTATTGTGCTCCCACAACTCCACCAGGAGTATCATATTTCTGATGAGTTTTATGTGTCACATGGATCCACTGTATTCCAGAGATAAAATTAAATATATAATTAGCAGTTTTCTGTTGATTTAATCATTCAATACCAATGCATTTTGGAAAATTGCTTTTCCAGCCTCATCACACAACACATCAATACATGACACACCATCCAACCAATCAAGCAAGAAACCAACAAGCAATCAAACAACCAAGCAAGCAAGCAACAAACCAACCAACCAACCATTTTTGTTAATGGATGAAAGGTAAATTTGACTTTGATGGAATAATGATGGTGATGATGATGATAGTTAGAAACAGATTATTTGGTTCCATAACTTTATTCCTCCATGCAATTATAATACCATATGGCTTTGCTAACAGCTATTGATGTTAATAATTATGAAATGTCGATGTCACTCTATAAAATTTAATATAAAGATTAAATATAAGGATTATGTTTTTACACAACAAATTGCTCGAATTGGAATCTGAAGAACTTTCCATTAAGTCACTTTTAGACACATCACATGGCATGGCATAGCTTTTTTCTTTTTTGGTTGTTGTTATTGTTGTTGGTGTTGTTTTTGCTATTATTGTTGTTATTTGCTGTTGCTGCTGCTGTAGTTGTTGCTGTTGTTTTGCTATTCGTGCTGAATTCTCAGGGGCAGTGGAATGATGGAGAAAATAGGAAAGATGAAGGAGAAAACTGAGAGTGAAGGAGGAGATAGAAAAAGAAAGAGAGGGAAGAGATAGAGAAATAGAAGGGGGGGGGGTACAATTAAGAAACGATACTAAGCAGTAGACTAAAGATGTTATTCTGAGTGAAGAGGACTTATGAACCCTTCACAGTTTTAGTCTTATTGATTTTATATAGAAGCTTAGAAAAGAAACAAAAACTGGATCTTAATATTGTGTTGACTGATGTGGAATGTTATAAGGGAAATATAGGATTTCACTAGCAATCTTTTAAGAAAAGACACTCAGAAATATTTGCCCAAATTTAGAAGAAGCTCTGGAACATAATATAATAATCCATGACAGTTTTCTTCTCCCAGAGGATAATCTTGGAGATCATGGCAGTTGCTTTACAAAGGTAAAATAGATTTAGTTTGGAAGAATATTTCATGTGAATTTGGTTTTTCTTTTCTTTTGTTCTAATTTATGTTACTGCGAAGAAAAGAATGGATCTCGTTAAAATCAATCAAGAGGTATTTAAGAAACTTGTTAGAGTTAAAGTAGGTCATGTTGAACATTGTTAAGTTGGGTTAGCTTGAAACAGATTTCATGACCTAGATTTTATTCTTTGTTAGAGTTATTTCCCTTTGTTTATGACGTCATTGTCTCTGAGGGTGATTTGAAGGTTCCTAATTCTCGTTCGTTTGCTTGAAAATAATATAAAAACCTAGCGATCACCAGTGCAAGGAAGAACCTACATGATAACTCGATTTGCTAAAATGGCAGCCAAATTTCTTTTTTATAACACTTTGCTGTCTTAAAAAGTAAGTGTTCATCTTGTCAAAGAGCCGGGAGTCCTGGATACCATTTGTATGAAGGATAACAGAGCTTGTAGGCTGTACTGTATGAAAGCATTGTTTACTTGCCTGTAGTAGTAGTAGTAGTAGTAGTAGTAGTTGAGGTTTGACCCCAAGTTAGCCCTGATCAAGTGGACCTATGATCAAAAGCATTCCAGCTGTGACCATCCCATCCCATCGTTATAAGGCTATCCAGAACTACCTTCTCATTTTTTAAATGGAAGAATGTTGAGGAGTGTTTGACTGCTATATTTAGCAGATTAAGCAACTACAGACAGGCTCCTTGTTGACTGATTGGCCAACAAGAGTATTCTATGGCTATAGTCCAGTATCAATCATCATCATCATCATCATCATCATCAACATCATCATCACCGTTTTACGTCCGTTCTTCCACGCTAGCATGGGTTAGACGGGTTGTCCTGCTGTGGGCAGTGTCCAGTTGGCTGACCTTGTCTTGCTCATACGGGAACTGATTCTGGCTTGATTTCTACAGCTGGATGCCCTTCCTAACACCAACCTCATTTACAGTGAGTGCTGGGTGCTTTTTCCGTGGCGCCTACACGTCCACTTTACAGTGTGGGCTGGGTGCTTTTTGCCGTGGCACCTCCACGACCACTTTGCAGTGGGAGGGGTGGGGGCATATTGTCTATATGCATCAGCTTCGGCTTGTACTCGTGGGAAGTCAGGTCTTCTGTTTTACTGCGTGACGCCAGAAGTCACGGTCGTGTGTCATCGCCCTTGAGAGGTGCAATTGGGTAAGGTCGGCTTTTATCACCTCATCCCAGGTCTTCTTGGGTCTCCCCACTTCGCGGCTTTCATCGACTTTTAATGCTCTGCACCTTTTTATGTAGCTGTCATCCTTCATACACATCACATGTCCATATCAACGCAACCTCCTCTCCTGCATACAGCATTTGATTCCTCTTATGCTCAGTCTCTCTCCCAATTCATTTATGCTTTGCCGTTCGTGTTGATTAATATTACACATCCATCGGAGCATGCAAGCTTCGTTTCTTTCTAATCTACGCAAGTCTTCTACAGACAGCGCCCAGGTCTCACCACCATGTAACATTGTTATTCGTATACACGCATCATACAGTCTGCCTTTCATTTTGAGGGAAAAGCCTTTTGCAGCTAGCAGAGGCACTAGCTCCCTGAACTTCTTCCATCCCGTTCTTACCCTAGTTATTGTACTTTCCGAACACCCACCTCCGCTGCTAATTCCGTCACCTAGGTAGCAGAAGCTGTCTACTGTTTCTACAGAGCCCTCCCAGAGTTTGGTGGTGCTTGTTTCCTGTGGCTGTTTGCTGCTTGTTGTCCCAACGCAGTTGAGATGAAATCTTTTTCTATTAGTGCACAAAACAATATGTTGCAGCCAGCTAAAGCTCTCCATCATCATCTCATAAATATATGAATGTATGTTATGGACTTAAAACTTATGACATCATAGGGATGCTTCATAGTATAGTGTGTCTTGAGTACTTTAAATTTAGCAGAGCCTTCACCTCTCCAGGTCAGATTGTAGCTGAGAGAGAGAGAGAGAGAGAGAGAGAGAGAGAGAGAGAGAGAGAGAGAGAGAGAGAGAGAGAGAGAGAGAGACATGGTGTATTGCTTCTAATATAAAATCATGTTGAAAGATTTTATATTAAATAGAATCCCTTTAAAATGGGTGATTTTGTTTCAAAGAACCCAAGCTGGTTTTGGACAGCTTGTTATCAAAAGGGATAAATATAGTGAAAGTAAGATTACATTATTGAATATAACTTTTTTATTTTTAAGATAGTTTTGAAAGATTTCAAGGAGATTTTGTATGTTTTCTCTAAGCTGGACACAGAAAGTATAGAGTTCCTAATCAACTCTAAATCTGTACATTGGAATATAACTAGTTCTGGAGAAGTATAACTCTTGTTCTTTTACTGGTTTCAGTCAAATATATGAATGTGTGTTATGGACTTAAAACTTATGACAGAATCATAGGGATGCTTCATGGCATAGTGTGTCTTGAGTACTTTAAATTTAGCAGAGCCTTCACCTCTCCAGGTCAGATTGTAGCAGAGAGAGAGAGAGAGAGAGAGCCCTAGTACTAAACAAACTGGTACATTTTTTATCAACTTTGAAAGGATGAAAGGCGAAGTTAAGCTTAGCAGGATTGAACTCAAATAGTGCAGAGAGCTGAAATGAATACCACGAAGCATTCCTATCTATCCAATGCTCTGCTCTAATGGCTGCCAATTTACCACTTTCTAATAAATATAATGAAATCTATTAAACAACTTTTACAACTGACTTAGTCAGAAGGGGAGGAATAGTGTTCCTTAGTTTTTTTAGAGATGAAGGAAGAAAGTTACCTTTAGACTAGAGACTTGGTACAAATGCTTGGAAAAAAATAATACTTTACAAAAGCAGCTAATATTTAGGTGGAGGTGTTAAACCTGGTGATGGACTAAATCTAGTATCTTTTCTTTTGGCCCCATAACTCCTGATAGAGTCGCAGGGGCGCCATATTGACATACAGCATTTCTTGGCCTGAGTACAACAGATTTCTTCTAGAAAGAGGAAGAATCGACCCCAGTACTAGACTGGTTCTTTTTCTATCAACCTCAAAAGGATGAAAGACAAAGTTGACCTTGGCTTGGATTTGAACTCAGAGAGCAGAGAACCAGAATGAATATAATAAAGCATTCTATCTAATGTTCTAATGACTCTGCCAATTCATTGCCTATAAAATTCTAGTATACCACACAGGAAAAGGAATGAACTTTGCAATGGGTATCCCCACAGTAATTGTCTACGAAATGTTTTCCTACAGGACTTTAGGCAACGTGAGGCTATATATTATCAAGGTGGTGCACTGTTGGATTTGATCCTGAAACTACATAGTTTCAAAACATATATTCCTAAACTAAACAGCCATGTTTGCACCCATTGATTCTATTCTATTAAATTGAAGTTTATTTGGTAAACCACCCTGACATTTTTGCATGCAAGGGTGGAAATTGGACAGTAAATGATGATGATGATGATGATGATAATGTTGAAGACTTGTCTGAGTAACAACCGTGTTTCAAAACTCTTTTCCTGTATGTGTCCATCAAGTAATAATTCAAGCACCAAGCTACCTGAGTCCGCCAAGTTTACACTGCAGAAATAGATGTTACAAACTAGAAATATCAATTCTGCACTTCCTCTTTGAATATTTTCACTCTCACATCTCATTTGGTCTAAAATTAAGATTGACAAATTGAAAAAGAATCACTACTTCCTTTTATTCTTTTACTGGTTTCAGTCGCTGTAGTATGGTCATGTGGGAGTGTGGTCATGCTGGAGCACCACATTCAAGAAGGTTCTGTCACTTACATGAATTTGTGATGGAATACATAACCAACTAATATATGACATTATTAGTTTTTTTGTGTGTAATATGTTCCATGAGTGTCAGTACAACTTAACATTGCTGCCACAGTGATGTGAGCCCAGATGGAGTGGAGGGAGCCTATTCTTGTGTGTTTGGGGGTCTATGTGTGTGGGCCAACTCATGGTCTCAGCAGACAGAATGGAGAAAATATTGCTCCTGGAGGATGGCAAGGGGGATGTGTTGAAGAAATAGCCATTCCAACTATGGGGCTCACTCCTGTGGGGAGCCAATTCCACCACGATAGTACATAGCAGCTTATCTTATCAACATTCCAATTAAAGTGTAAAGGGTCTAGACTGTTCTAAATATCTCAGATGAGCTATTATGAGAGAATGAAGCAGTTATTATGTATTTAATCAATATTGTATGTGTGTGCCTGTGCATATGTGTGCATGCATGCGTGTGTGTGGCTGTGTGTGTTTTATCTTGTGGATTCATTGAGAAACAACTGTGCAGCAAATCCTAATAACTCTGTCTGCTGAACTGTTAAAAAATGGTGATCCAGAATTTTAACAATATAATGTGGGCAGATAAAATTTTACCTTGGGATTTCAAGGGTAGCAATATCACTGTCCTACACAACAAAAGAAGACAGAACTAACTGTAGAAACTACCATTGAATAGTTTTTCTATCTGAAGGTGGTAAGATGGTCACCAGATTTATACACTTCAGGCTGCTAATCATTATTTATAAAGAAAGGTGGATTGGCAGTATCAGTAGAGGGTCAGACGCCATGCTTTGAAGCATAGAGTTACCTCCCTTTATGATCTGAGTTCAAATCCCGCCGAGGTTAACTTTGCCTTTCATCCTTACAGGGTCGATATAATAAAGTACCAGTAATACACTGGGATAATTGCTGGCCTTGTGCCAAAAGTAGAAACAATTATTTATAAAGAAAGGGCGGTGGATTGGCAGTATCGGTAGAGGGTCGGACGCCATGCTTTGCAGCAAAGAGTTACGGCCCTTTATGGTCTGAGTTCAAATCCCGCCGAAGTTAACTTTGCCTTTCATCCTTACAAGGGTCGATAAAATAAAGTACCAGTAATACACTGAGATAAGTGCTGGCCTTGTGCCAAAAGTAGAAACAATTATTTATAAAGAAATAATAATTATTAGAAATAAATTATGTATAGTGACCAGAACATCTTTCCTGAATCTCAATAAGTGCAAGAATTGCTAGAGCTGGTGCAGTAATACGCCAGCTTTAGTATTCGCTAATCAAAAGAAGGGAGATAGGTGCAAAAGCAAAACTCGCTATCTTCACCTCATATTTGTACCAGCCGTAACCTATGGTCATGAATACTATCATGGATACAAGCAGCTGAAATGGAGTTGCTCCAAAGGGTCTTTGGAATAATGTTACTCAATAGCTCGGAGAGCAGAGAGTTGCTCCAGGTAGAGCTGCTACTTCTCCGAATTGAGAGATCACAGCTTCGATACTATGGGCATATGGTTAGAATGTCTCAGGAAAGAATCACTGGACAGAATTTACACCAACTGGCAGGAGATCCATGGGTAGACCTTGAGCAAGATAGTTGGATAACATCCATGAGCTTGGCTGGTTCGCTTGGGGAGCCAGCCCAATCATTTGCAATTAGTTGCTTCTGACAGGACTCCCTAGAAGGAATGTCTGAGAACTCTGTCCCCTCCATGACCTTCACAGGAATAAGTGGGCAAAGAAGAAGAGAGAGAAGAAGGAAAGGTTCTTGATTTTCAGTTGTGCACTGTAACCATAATATATGATCTTCGTGGTTTCTCCTTCATTATTTTCTTCCACTCGGGGTGTGGTGGGTTGTCAGAATCGGTAGAGTGTCAGTATTTTTGACAAGTTATTCTTCAGCTTTCAGTATAATTTACTATTGTTTCCAAATATAAAGTTCCTGATTAATGAAATGAAGCTGAAATAACATTCAACTGTGTTCTTGTGACAAAAAAAACAGAAACAAAACTCAAGACAGTTGGCTGACTATAGGAATGATTTGCGAATAATCAGAATCCACAATATAATATGAAAATAGAATAGAAAAATGGCTGCCATTACTAAACTTTGGCAAAGAGAAATAAATAATAGATACAATAATTGAAACTTTCAATTTAAGACTTCTAGAATCACTGCTAAAGGCTCAGATTAATTAAAGAAAATAATACATTATCACCATAGTAATTGTTTCAGTCTTCAGACAATGGCAGTAAACCTGTTTAATGCATTTATTGTTAAAATGAAAAATGTTTTAATTGAAATTTGGAATGCCTTGTAGCTGCCATTAAACATAAGTCATGCAAAGATTTCCAATATTTATTAAAATAACAATGGAGGTATTGTGTAACAATGATTGTGTGTACCTCTTGTGGAGTAAGAGGCAACTAAAAGGGTTGGCATCAGGAAAGGCAGCTGACAGTAAAACATTTCTCAAAACATTGTGTCCAACCCATGCCAGCATAAAAAAGTGAATGTAAAAATGTTGACGATAATGATGATGACGATATATATGATTTTGACAGTTGAGAGTCCAACACCTAAGTTTTTTTAATTGTTTTAGTTCTGATGCTTATGTCTTTTATGAGACTTTAATCCAGCCAATAATTTACAGACTTGCAGACTAGTCCACAGATTGAACACAAGAGAGGGTTGTTATATAAAGTAGTGCTGGCATGTTAGATCGAGATTTTGTCTTTGCTATATATCATAATCATTTAATGCCTATTTTTCCACACCTGGATGGGTTAGATGTGCTGTCACATTATGAGACAAGACAGGTCAGGTGACCACATCTTGCTCATAAGGGTCTGTATTTTGGCTTGGTTTCTACAGCTGGACGCCCTTCCTAACACCAACCATGTTACAGTGTGGACGGTGCTTTCTTTTTATTGTAGCACCAAAACGACCATCTAACAGAAAGGACTGGGTGGCTTTTCATTGTTTCATCAACATGACCACCGTACAAGGTGGTCTAGGAGCTTTTTGTTGTATCACCAACATGACCACCGTTCAGTCTTAGTGAAGGATATAATGTATCACACAGTTCAGGAATTGAACTTACAACTTCATGATTGCAAATCCAATTCCTTAACCACTAAGCCATGTGCTTCACAAGAATCTAATCCAATACTGGACTAGAACATTTTTTTTTTGTCAACCTGGAAAGGATGAAAGGCAAAATTGACCTTGGCAGGATTTGAACTCAGAGTGGAGAGAGCCAGAATGAATACAGCAAAGCATTCAATCTAATGTTCTTACAACTTTGCTGTTTCACAGCATCTGATATATATATATATATATATATATATATATTGGTAAACGGAATAGAAAATGCTGACAAATTGTTCACAGTTGAAAAATGGTTTAATTAGGAATAAAAGAGTATTAGTGATTGTATGGGTTAGTATTCAGTTGTGGTTTTAAGTTTTTAAGTTTTTACCGGTTGCGCATTTCTAAATGCTTTTCAAAAATAATTTTGAGATAGAGTGTCCGTGCTGTTTGCTCTGATCAGAGCAAACAGCACAGACACTCTATCTCAAAATTATTTTTGAAAAGCATTTAGAAATGCGCAACCGGTAAAAACTTAAAAACTTAAAACCACAACTGAATACTAACCCATACAATCACTAATACTCTTTTATTCCTAATTAAACCATTTTTCAACTGTGAACAATTTGTCAGCATTTTCTATTCCGTTTACCAATATATAATAACTTGTGTGTTACACCTCTATTCTTTTAACTATATATATATATATATATATATATATATATAGATAATTTAATATATCAACTAACATAAGCGCACAGATGCACGCCCATGCCAGCAAATACACAGGTTATGTCATAGTACCTAGGTGGTTCAATGCAGGAGAATGCAGAACAATAATATAAAGGACGTAAAATAAGAAAAAATTTTTTTTGGGGTGTTAGTAGGCGTCAGTCATCTTACCATCCCATTCCTTCTAACTAGCCTCTGTGTCACGTGATTGATTCTTTAGAATCGGCCATTTGACTTGAAGCAGTGAGAATTTCGGTACATAGAATCCAGTCCTCGCAAGCTGTTCGATCTACCAAATTATTATTATCTTTATATGAGCCGCCAGTGTCCGCGCATTGCCTGGAGACTTAACTGAGAATAGACTTCCTGATGACGCAATGAATTCTCGACAGTTGGATTACATAACTGTCTTTATCCCATTGCAGAAACTAATTAGTTGGAGTGAAAATTTAAGTAAGAAAAAAATTTTTTTTAAATTTTTTTAAAAAAATATTTTCTTATTTTACGTCCTTTATATATATATATATATATATATATATATATATATATATACCAGTTGTATCTTGTGTAATATTGAAATGATCATATGAAACTGCATTAATGCTTTTGTTACCATATTTCTAATGAAATACACTGCCTATTTTGTTTTTTAAAGGACAGCTCCAGCTCATCCTGATCATCTTGTTCCATTACTAGAACTTTCGATATCGTAATACAGTCAAATGCAATGATAAGTCCTCAGACCACTGAAGCAATGTAAAATAAAGCATCTTGCTCAAGGACACATGTTGCCTCACGATCTTACGATTGAAAAAAGTGAACAACCTAGCCACTAAGCCACATGTTTTCACACTGCCAATTAAAAGGGTTAATAAAGACATTTGACACTATAGTTACAGCACCGTGGTTCTTGTAAGGATAACTGTCAATGGCTATTTTTTTTTTATCAGTTTCAGCTTCATTAATATCAATTCTCTTAAGAGCATTCTTAGAAATGTCAAGTTTTGGTAAAGGTGAAGTGTTCAAGAGGATATGAAGTTGACCTACAGATGCTTAAACTAAATGTTAGCCACATCAATTTCACAAATCTGAGAATACCTGCAAAGATTTTTTGCCTAATTTGTGAAATAAAAGCCTCACTGAGAATACACTTCCACTATAATAGACAGACATGCTCCTTGATTTTTCACACAGCTCTCATTCTCCATACACACCATATGCCTATACCAGCACAATAGTCTCTCTTGTATGCTACATTCAGTTCTTTTTATACTCAACTTGTGTTTCAGTACACTTGTGTTCTGTCATCCATACACATCAACATTATACATCCAGCAAAGCATGCAAGTCACATTTCTATTTAGCCACTGTAAATCTGCAACACTAATGGTTCACATCTCTCACTGTTGATCGACTTTCGTCAAATCGGACCAAGAAAACAATGTTTCCGTTGGTCTTTCCAATTGCTAATACTATCTATCGGTTGCAACTTCAGGTAGATGGAGCAACATGAAATAAAGTGTCTTGCTCAAGGACATAACGCATCGTCCGGTCCAGTAATTGAACTGACAACCTCACGATTGTGAAAGGCGTGTGGCTGATTGGTTAGAGAACTGGATATATATATATATATATATATGTACATATATATACACATATATATATACACATATATATACACACATATATACATATACACATATATATATACTATATACACACATATCTCTCTATATATATATAAAGTTGTATTCCTGTTTGTTTGTTTGTTTGTTCATGAACTACTCCTATGGTTTTGGAGATAGACCCCCATAACCATATATATTCTGAAACTACATTGCCCAGGGTACTTGGATAAGTATATTTCATTTTAAATGAAAGGGTTCCCCGGGAGCACAAACCCCTGCTGAAAATTTTTCCCTTCGATTTATATGAAATTTAAACCATAGGTAAATGACAAGATATGGTGCATATTCACACAATTTCTGCAAATTTCAATTATATTAAGACACTCTAATGGGGGTTAAACCCCCTATAGTGAACATTTTGGCCAAGAAATGGAACAAGATTTCATGAACTCCTCCTATGGTTTTGGAGATAGACCCCCATAACCATATATATTCTGAAACTACATTGCCCAGGGTACTAGGATAAGTATATTTCATTTTAATCAAAGGGTTTCTCTGGGGCACAAAACCCTGCTGAAAATTTTCCCCCATCGATTTATATGAAATTTAAACCATAGTTAAATGATAAGATATGATGCCTATTCAAAAAATTTCAGCAAATTTCAATAATATTAAGACACCCTAATGGGGTTTAAAGATGCACAAACCCCCGCTGAAATTTTTTTCCCTTCGATTTATGTGAAATTTAAACCATAGGTAAATGGTATGATGCCTATTCACAAAAGTTTTGAATTGATATTTTGAAAAAAATTATTTACAAGAAAAAAAATAAGAGTAAGATTTAATAATGTAATTTTGATTTGATATATTACAAAAAATAATGTTTTCCAATCTTTCATGCATTACATTTTACATTGAATAATATTGAAATGCAGAGTTTTTCTCCATAATCACTGATTTAAAATCAATCATCATTTTCTTACAAAAAAAAATGTGTGAAACGCAGCAAGGCGCGGGTAATTCGGCTAGTATATATATATGTGTATATATATATATGTGTATATATATATGTGTGTATATATATACGAGGGGGGATCAAAAAGTTCGCAGAATTTTTCAGAAAATAATCTGTTTTTCAAAAAATATGATTTACTTTCAATTTATTTTTCTACATAGTTGCCGTCCAGGTCAATACATTTGACAAGGCGATGCTTCCAGCTTCGTAAGCCGCCTCTAAAGAAAGTTGAAGGCCTTGTTCGAAGCCATGTGTTGGCAGTGTTTTCTTCAACACCACTAAAACGGGTTCCTTTTAGCATTTCTTTGAGTTTTGGAAAGAGGAAAAAGTCTGATGGGGCTAAATCTGGACTATAAGGCAGGTGAGGAAGCACTTCCCATCGAAATTCTCGAAGAACTTCTTTTGCAACATGCACAGAATGCGCTGGTGCATTGTCATGGTGAAACAAGATCCCACCATGAAGTTTCCCTTTTCGTTTCTTGACTAAAGCCTCTTTCAGCTTCCTTAAAACATTTGTATAGTAAGCTCCTGTTACAGTTCTTTGACCTTCAAGATAATCTATTAGTATCACCCTATCTGAATCCCAGAAAATGGTGGCCATCACTTTTTGATCTGACTTTTGAGATTTGAACTTGATTGGCCCCGATGATCCACGTGGAAGCCACTATTTTGACTGCTGTTTGGATTCAGGATCATACTGGTAGATCCAGGTTTCATCTCCGGTGATGATTCTGGTCAGGATATGCTCTTCATCAACTTAAATTTTTTTTAATATCGCCAAAGACAGATCACTTCGAAGAATCAGCTGATCAGGGCGCAACACTTTTGGGACCCATTGCGCTGAAAGCTTGCTTAGTCCCAAATTATCGTGCAGAATTGAATTTGCCGAACCATATGACATGTCTAGGGACATAGCTAACTGATTAACTGTTATTTTTCTATCTTCTTGGTCATTTTTTGATGTTCCTGGTCTTCCACTGCGATGGTCGTTTTCCCTTGTTTGAATCGCTGAATCCACTTGTAGACAGCAGTTTTCTTTGGAGCAGTAGTACCGTAAACTTTAACTAAAGCCTCCATAATCTGTGTTCCTTTCCATTTGAGTTTCACCAGAAAGTTGATATTCGATCTTATCTCAAAATAACTATTTTCCATTGTTCCAAAAAGAGGTTTTTTAAAGAGTGTCAGTACTGTACAATAGTCCGTGCATAACTGACCGCAAGTGACTAATAGCAAGGTAAACACCCAGTGACAATGTTCTGACATGTTTAATATTGTTTTAACCTGATTTTTTTTCTTGGTACGATAAAATTCCGCGAACTTTTTGATCCCCCCCCTGTATATATATATCATCATCATCATCATTTTATGTCCGCTTTTCCCTGCTTGCAAGGGTGGGACGGGAACTGATTCTGGCTTGATTTCTACAGCTGGATGCCCTTCCTAACACCAACCTCATTTACAGTGAGTGCTGGGTGCTTTTTTGCCGTGGCACCTCCATGACCACTTTGCAGTGGAATGATAGGGACCCCAGTCCTATCATCTCATTTCTACAGCTGAGTAAACTGGAGCAATGTGAAATAAAGTGTCTTGCTCAAGGAAACAACACATCACCTGGTCTGAGAATTGAACTCACAACCTTTCGATTGCAAACCCAATGCTCTAACCACTAAGCCATGCGCCTGTATATATATATATATATATATATACATCATCATCATCATTACTGTTTTACGGCAATGTTTTCACGCTAGCATTGGTTATATATATATCTTCTAAATATGTCCTTTTGTGTATTAAATGCATCTATGTAACGGTCAAATATGCTATCTAAACGATAGAGAGTTTCTGATACTACTACTACTACTACTACACACACACACACACATATATATATAAATATATAAATAATTTAGGTTTACTTTTCACTCAGTGATTTATTTGTTTTATACATAGTTAATTTTGGCAAAGTAACAGAACTTTGGTTGATAGTTATCAAGAAGATCGTCTTTCTTTTTTCAAAGTATTTCTTCATTGTTTGGTAACAAATTTTAATCTATTATTCAAGGAGAAATATAAACTAGAAGCAAACCTGACATTGCCGAGGAAATAAAACACTTGGTTGGTGGTCAACTTTTTCATGACTAATCATGGCAACTCTGTATAAATTTATTATTTCAAACACAATATGTGACAAGGCTTGACACACTATACAGAATGGAGATCTGTCATTACCCAATTCTACACAGGGAGCAAAAGAAACCAAAGAAGAAAAATATTCTGTTTCAGATAAAGAATCTCAAGATAACTTGTTGAATTACTATTGGGACCAGATGAATCTTCTAAACAAAAGGGTCTATGATAATGTTTGGTTGCTCAACTATCTAGAAAAAAGAGCCAAATCTCCATCAGATGCTACTATCTTAAACAAGGAAGATATACAGTATAATTTTGGATTAGTTGTAATGTCAATGAGATAAACACCATTATCATGGATCAGGTGCAAAGTTATATAAGATATATAGCATGACCTTGGATCAGTTGTAATGTCAATGAGATAAACACCATTATCATGGATCAGGTGCAAAGTTATATAAGATAAGATATACAGCATGACCTTGGATCAGTTGGAATATTAGTGAGATATACACCATAATCTTAGATCAGCTGGAATGTTAAATAAGACATACACCGTAATTTTGGATTTGCTGGAATGTTAATGAGATATATAATATGATCTTAAATCAGTTTTAGATTAAATAAAATGTAGGATGAGAATACATGACAGTTTTGATTAAAATTGTAGAGTTTTTCTAGACTAATTTCTGGGCTGTATGTGGATGAAATATTACTTGACTAATATGTACAAATAAGTTTTAGTTTAAAGGGTCTAATGTTATTTTTTGGTACTAAAAGTGTTACAGTTTGTTTTTAAGCAAAGCACTTTGCATGTTTTCATTTAAGTAACTGAAAATAGATAACAGTGCATTTGAAAAGTGAGCTCACAATAGACTAGTGAGCATCTTTCTAAATGAGATTTGTCTTATCTACTTAATGCCATGGAAACTAGAGTTAAATAGCTGCCTCACTAACCATCGTAGTTCACAAAAGGATTAACTTCTAACATATGTTCAATGAATTGGAGAGTTGCTAGTTAATGCAGCTGAAAGTGTTGACTGTAAAAGCTAAGTAAAGACTAAAAATATTGAGATCATTTCATACAATTGTCAAAATTTAAAATTTCATTAGGAATCAACATCATCAACATCATCATCATCATTATTATCACTTAACATCCATTTCTCTGCTAGCCATGGTTGAACAGGTTGTCAGGAACTGAGTCAGTACTCAAGCAGAGCTACCGACCTCTCAGATGGATCAGGGGCATGAAAATTGCTTCTTTATGTTTCCATGCTCTACTAAGATTTTAGGTGGGTTGGGGGCCTGCACCTCACTTAAAAAAACATTCCCACACTCTAACATGGACATTTTATTATGACACTAGCACTGGAGAGGTTGTCATGTTTTTGACACAGCTGAAGAGTCCTCCCCATTCCTTTGTTTGGCAGCTTTCTACAATTGGATGCTCTTCCTATTACCAACCACTTTACAGAGTGTATTGGGTGCATTTATCTTTGACTGAACTGAAAAATCTTCCAGACCCTTTGTTTGATAAGTTTTCTAAGGCTGATGCCCTTCCTGTCCCCAATATAGGTAGAGCGCTGGACACCATGCTTCGCGGCATAGAGTGACGGTCCCTTAGCTTTGCCTTTCATCCTTACAGGGTCGTTAAATAAAGCACCAGTAATGCTCTGGGGTCGATTTAATCGACTTTCCCCTTCCCCTAAAATCTTTGGCCTTGTGCCTAAATAAGAAATCATTATGTAAATCACCAACACTAGGGAGGTTATCATGTCTTTGATACAGCTATACAGCTGAAAAGGTCTCCCATATCTTTAATTTTCCTTTAGCAAGAGAATAGTTAATTTTTATTTAGTTAATGAGGTAAGAAATGTTAATCCCCACCTATGTATTTAGTGCTCTAGTCAGAGGGGGAAGGGTAGCATCCTTAACCATTTTCAGATCCTCCAAGTCTGGTAGGAGGAAGGAAGTTACTCTCAAATGAGAGACTTTACTGAAATACTTGCAACAGATTGGACTCCTTCTATAAATACATCAAGAGCTAAGTGGTGGTGTTAAACTGAAAGAAAGATTAAGTGTAAAAATTGAGGAAAATATTCCATAAAATTGGATACACCATCATCATCATCATCATACCTTAAAGTAAATCCAAAATCATCTTAATACTTGTTATATATTCTAAAATATAGTTTCTATATTTCCCTTTCAGTATGCTAAACCATTGTAAGTTGTATTTGTATATTTTCTCATTAGTAGTATAGATCTAACCTCTATTGAGTGAACACCAGAATAATCCTCATTATCCACATATCATCATTATAAAGTTTGCTTTGATGTGTTATTAAATGCACTTTCATCTTGCAATTTATTGAGTGTTCTTCAGCATCTTGTTCTCCTTTAACAATGTATTATTGTCCGAAAGAGTGCCATAACTCTTCTATGCTAAACAAATTCCATTAATTTCAAGTCCATTGTAGTAATTCCACTTTTTCACAAAGTAACATTGTTGATGTTGTGTGGCCTTTATAAACCATTAAGTGATTATAATGATTACTATTGAGTATTACGTTGCATATGTACATTGATCTACAAAATGGAATAGAAATTGGCTTTTCATCGGACCATTCTTTAAAACTATATTACAGTAAGCAATGCTTTGTCTTCCCATCTTCCCATGTTGCATTATATATATTTTAAGTTAAGCAAATGAAAATATTCTTTTTCAAGATTTTTGTTGTTGTTTATGAATACTTTTTGAAATGTTATTTCTGATTTAGATAAAATATATATCATTGCCCAATTTAGAAAATACATTTCTCAGCAGCAATTTCATAATTAGTTTTCTTGGAATATGGCATACTTACATAGGCATTTTGGAAGTTTTTTTAATACATAATCGGGAGTTGAATGATGCAACTAGAATTTTCTAGAAGCACTATGAGGGACAAGAAAAATAATTGTTTCTACATTTGGCACAAGGCCAGCAATTTGAAGGGAAGGGGGAAAAGTTGATTAAATTGACCCCACACTACCAAAGCATTACAGGTGCTTTATTTTATCAGACCTGTAAGGATGGAGGCAAACCTAACCTTGGTGAGATTTGGGGTCAATATAATAAACTTTCCCTCCCCACAAATCATTGCCTTGTGCCTAAATTAGAAATCCTTTTTATACTACAACACAGCAATATAATAGCTCTTGGGGTACCCCAATGACTGGCTGCATCAGTTGCTGGGTGATGCCCACTATCAAACATTTTTAAGGCCCACTGATATGTTGAGATGTACACACAGTCAAATGTCTAGAGTGGCACCATAATGACTGACTGCACCAGGCACAGTAACTTGGTTGAGTGGTTCAACAACATGGACACATAACTGAGCATTGATACACAGCTTGGTAACATATGAGTTACTGGAAGCCCTGTTGACAAATATTGTTATGCAGAAGTCAGACATAATTGTTTCTACTTTAGGCACAAGGCCAGCAATTACCCAGTGCATTACTGGTACTTTATTTTATCGACCCCGTAAGGATGAAAGGCAAAGTCAACCTCGGCGGAATTTGAACTCAGATCGTAAAGGGACGTAACTATGCTGGAAAGCATGGCGTCCGACCCTCCACCGATACTGCCAATCCACCGCCCTTGCAGAAGTCAGACATAATATTCTGGTTTAAGAAATAATGGTAGTTCCTGGAAGCAAGAGAAACCTGGTGTGTGACACAGGAAAGCAGATCTGGCATTGGGTCCTTTTATCAGACTCAAATTTAAAACTTCATTAATTTTAATAATCTCTTTAACCCTTTAGCATTTAAACCAGCTATATCTGGCCAGAATTCTCTCACTGTTTTCTGTTCAAACTGGCCATAACTGGCCCCTCATACTAACTTTAAGGAATTGGTCTCAAAATAAATACTATCAAAATCTCATAGACTTGATATTATGTGAGATATTTATGTGAAGTAAAGCTTTTTCTCTGAAAATACAATAGTAAATGTAGAGTAATGTGAATGTTAAAGGGTTAAAGGTTAACACTTTTTTACAAACTTAGCCTTTTGATGGTTTTCATCATCATCGCTGTTTAACATCAATCTTCCATGAGTTAGATAATTTGACATGTTATAAATCTAGTCAGGTGACCATGTCATGCTCATAAAGATCTGTTTTCTACAGCTAATGCCAACCACATTACAGCAAGTACTATGAGCTTTTTTCAGGGCATCACCACTACCACCTTACAGGGAAGACTGGCCGTTTTTTTGTTGTGGCACCAGTACGACCACCTTATAGAGAGGACTGGGTGTTTTTCTTTTATTGTGGCACCAGTATGACTACCATATAGGGAGGACTGGGTGTTTTGTGTTGTGGTACCAGTATGACCACCTTACTGGGTACATACATATATTTTTTACAGAAATAAAAAATGGAAATTCTCTAATTCATCTCTATCATATTCAACTCCATATATATTAATATTTTAACATATGAGAAATTTCCTGTTAATATAATCATGGTCACGTATTATCTTAACAGAGTTGAAAAACCTTGTTTACTGATGTCATTTCTAGCATTTCAGAAATATCCCCAGACTCCCAAGCTTAAAGAGATGAAAAATGGCAAATAAACTGTCACCATGGTTTGATGTTTATCTTTAAAAAATCTCAGCTAGGTGTGGTCTTATTGCATGTCATGTATTGTTTCAGAAGGAACAAATAATTAACTTTTAGTTCATATCCAACTTTTAATCATTTTCATACCAACCTACACAAGCCTGACTCTGGTTCTATGAAACAAAACCAACAATTTAAAAGGTTTTCTATTTAAATTAAAACTGTCAAACATACTTTTACTTTTGTTTAAGTTAAGTTGCAAATATCATCTTAATAATTGTTTCTAACATAGGTAGAAAGAAGGCCAGCAATTTTGGTGGAATGGAAAGATCGGTAGAGTGTAGCAATGTATACAAAATCCAGTCTCCCCTTCCCCCAGCTTATCTGTAAGGAGGTCAGTAGCTCTGTTTGAGTGTCGACTCAGTTTGTTAGCACCCATCCAAACCAATGTTAAATGATGATCTTGAAGATGATCATGATGATGATGATGCTGCTGATATATATATATATACATATATATTGAACATCATCATCATCATCATTATCATCTGCTTTGTCCTGAGAGAAAAGGTTACACACGCACACACACACACATACACACACACACATACATACACATATATATATATATATATATATATATATATATATATATATATATATATATTGCTTTGATTTTTAAAAACTTTCCATCATATTTTTTTATCAATTGTAGATATTTCTTTCCATATCAGTATATGATTTCCCTTATCACATCATATATGTCCAGTCATATACCTTTTGATAAAGTCTATTGGATTTCATGGCAACAAGCAGAGCTGTGGCAAGATTTAAAACCAACACTACCAATTATCTATTAGGCTAGTTATCCAATTTTTGCTAGCATAGAAAAAATATATATCACATATGTATAATGAGATATAGAAGTCTATAGCCTTAATTTACTTTTTCTATCTTTATCAGCTTGACTTGGAAGAAGGAACAACATTCATGACATTCTAAAGTTCTAAAAGACCAATGAGATTGATACTGTTAAAGTTCTGCTAAAACTGTTGAAAGTTGATGGCTGCAGGAAAGACATGTAAAGGGAAAATATTCTAGAGAGCTGACATACTGGAGAGGAAGGAGTGGTGGGCTTAGTGTTTAGTGTAGGGCCTTTAGTTGAACATAACACAGGGGATGAGAGGAGGAATGATGAGTGAGTCAAGAGTGACTGATTATTCTCTATCTATTTACCTCACATGCCTAGAAGGCTGTGAAAAGCATCACAGGGAGTAAGCCAGAATATAGTGGATAGATTTACTTGCCTTTGTAACACAGGATGGTTATAGTTGGTTATAGACTGAGCAGACCCATGGGATAAGGCTATCCCATGGGTCTGCTCAGTCATAGAATAGTCATAACTTGAATACCTTTGACCATGGGCCTGCTCCATCATATGATGGTCATAGCTTGAATGCCTTAAACCACCAGCATGCTCAGTCATAGAATACTCATAGCTGGAATGCCTTTGACTTGCTCAGGTCTGCTCTACCATATGATGGTCACATTTGGAATGTCTTTGACCATGAGCCTGCTCAGTCATAGGATGATCACAGCCAGAATGCTTTTGACCATCTCAGGTCTGCTCAGTCAGAATTGATCTGGGACTAAATAACAATTATCCTGGACTGTCATCAATGATGATGAAGTAAAACACTAGAATCATGTAAGCCAGTATTGCTTTAAGAAGACTATATACCAGGGATCTCAAACATGTGATCTGCAGGCTGCAAACTATTTTTCTATGGCCTATGGTAGGAAATTTGAAACAAAAAATTTGTCCCCCTACATTTTGTACTAATTTATATATCCCTCTTACTAACATATGTGTATTCATTTTGATGAAAAAATAAATGAATAAGTAGCAGCCTATCAGCAGTAATACAGATTAACATTATAACAAATCTTAGGAATTTTGACCCAGTGCCTCTTCCCCAGGACACAATGGCTCTTTTGAATCATTGAGTTTGAGACCTCTGCTATATACTAATATCTGGAGCTGAAATGATATAGGCCTACAAATGGAGTTCATGGTATATGGAATCATTGTACATTACCTTTTTTCATAAATATTTTTATGGGAATTATTCTGATGGGCTTTCTTTTTTGTAGCCCCATTTTTACAAGTTTAAATGGAGCACTAAATTGGTGGCTAGGTATCATCTGTTTACAGTTGAAATTCTTAAATACAATCACAAATTCTATTCTGATAGTTTATTTCCTGGCATATCTCACCTATGGAATTCTCTTCCAATTTTTTGCTTTCCTGGCCACTATAATTTGTAAAAATTGAAAAGTAATATCAATTGTCATCTTCTCTCTTTTTGAATTATATTCTCTCTGTCTTGTTCCCCTTCTCACTAACCCCTTGCATTTTAGTGGGGACTTGCTTTGTTTGGGGTGAGCAAAAAAGTATAAAAAAACAAAAAGAAACGAGATGGTTGGATGATTCGTTGAAGGAGGTTGAAAGTGACTGTGTGAGAGGAGTGATCGAAATGTATGTGGACGAAAATAGGGAATGGAAAACAAAGAAAGACATAACTAAAGGGGAGGAAATGAAAGCCAAGGTGTTGGTGAGGTGGGATGTAGACCAAAAGGCAAAATGGAAAAGCTTGCCATAGGCTAATTCTAGCTTTAGCAGAGAAAATAGCCTTAAAATTCTTGTATACTTGAACTCAAGAGCCATTCATTGAATATTGTAACTATTTAGTTAGATATGATTGCTAAATACCTGTGTCATTCAGTAATACACACACACACACAGACACACACACACACACACATATATATATATATATACATAATATATATATATATATACAAATACATAATATATATATACATATACATAATATATATATATATATATATACATACCCGTCTAACCCATGCTAGCATGGAAAATAGACGTGAAACGATGATGATGATGATACATAATATATATATATAAATATATATAATTGTTTCTACTTTAGGCAGAAGGCCAGCAATTACCCAGAGCATTACTGGTACTTTATTTATATAAATATACATAATATATATATATATATACATAATATATATATATATATACATAATATATATATATATATACATAATATATGACTCCAGTTCCTCAGTGAATTAACAACCAAACAAGGAACTGGGCATATCAGAGTATTGACAATATTATACACCTAAACAACATATGTACTTGTCTATACCATACTAATTCAAACTGCCTGAAGAGGTCACAGCCAAAGATGGCTGTCACTGAAATATATATAGCAGTAATAAACGAAGCTAAATTTTAATCATGGGACGGGGTGTATTTTGTTAGAGATGCCTACTGGCTGTAGTAGGTTTTACTATGTATTTAGGTAAGGCGGGTCTTCTCTGTTACTGAGTACCGCCAAAGGTCTCGGTCCAGTGACATTGTCTTGGAGAGGTGTAAGTGTGTGAGGTCGGAGTTTATCAGCTCGTCCCAGGTTTTTCTAGGTCTGCCTATTCTGTGGCTACCGTCTATCTTTATTGCCCTGCACTTTGTTATACAGCTATCGACTTTCATGCGCATCACGTGTCCATACCAACGTAGCCTTCTCTCGAGTAAACAACATCTGATCCCTCTTATCTCTAATTTTTTCCTTAGTTCGTTTATGCTTTGCCGTTCACGTATATTACTGTTACACATCCAGCAGAGCATGCAAGCTTCGTTCCTCTCTAGTCTGCGTATATCCTCTGCACACAATGCCCAGGTCTCACTGCCATGCAACATTGCTGTTCGTATGCAGGCATCGTACAACCTGCCTTTCATTTTTAGGGAGAACCCTTTAGCAGCTAATAGTGGTATAAGCTCTCTGAACTTTTTCCATCCAGTTCTGACTCTAGCTACTGTACTTTCAGAGCACCCTCCCCCACTGCTGATTTTATCGCCCAGGTAACGGAAGCTGTCCACTATTTCTATAGAACCCTCTGCGCAATTGAAAGAGCTAGTATTTTGTGGGCACTTGCTGCTACTTATTGCACCAGAGCACCGGCCACATGTAAAATCTATGTTCTTAGTTAGCTTACCTGTGATCCCACTACATCTTTTATGCACCCATACTTTGCATTTAGGACATAAAATGGAGTTTCTACCTACGCCTTTCCTACACACCGAGCACGACCATTTCCCAGAAGGGACCACCGCCTTGTTTTCTTTCCTACAAACTAGAACTTTAGTCTTAGTCAGGTTAATTTTAAGTCCTTTTGACTCTAGGCCGTGCTTCCATGCTTGGAATTTCTTCTCTAGCTCGGCCATTGATTCTGCTATGAGTGTCAGGTCGTCTGCGTATAGGAGTTCCCATGGGCAGCCGGTCTTGAACTCCTCTGTTATAGCCTGAAGGGCAATCATAAATAGTAGGGGGCTGAGAACAGAGCCCTGATGGACGCCAACTTTTACGCTAAACTCTTCACTATATTCGTTGTTAATTCTAACCTTGCTGACTGTTTCTTTATACATGGCTTGTATAGCCCTCACAAGCCATTCGTCAACGCCTAGTTTTCTAAGAGCCCACCAGATAATGGAGCGGGGGACTCTGTCGAAGGCTTTCTCCAAGTCGACAAAAGCTAAGTAGAGGGGTTTACCTTTAGCTAGGTACTTCTCCTGTAGTTGTCGTACAATGAAAAGAGCGTCTGTGGTACTTTTGCCTGACACAAACCCGAACTGCATTTCATCTAGGTCAATTCTCTCTCTGATTAGTTGCGCTATTACTTTTTCCGTGACCTTCATGACCTGGTCGATTAATTTAATGCCTCTATAGTTACTCCTATCTAGGGCGTCTCCTTTACCCTTATAACAGTTAACGATGATGCTGCTATGCCAGTCCTTTGGAACAACCCCATTCTGTACGACTTGGTTAACTATGCGGGTGACCATGGTGTGTCTCACCGTGCCAGATGCCTTCAGCATCTCAGCAACTATTTCCGAAGGCCCAGCCGCCTTACCCGTCTTCATATCCTTGATTGCCTTACTTATTATACTCCCCTCGACTAACACTGCTGGTCCCTCTATTGGGTCGATATGGGGGAGACTGTCTTTCTCCCATTTATTCTCCTCATTTAGTAGCCTTTCATAGTGACACTTCCAAGCTACCTTCTTATCAGCGTCGGTGATGGCAAGTGTGCCATCATCGTTTAGTACACACTTCTCCCCGACAATATCACGGTTTTCCTTGACGCATTGCCTAGCAATCCTGAACACCTCACGTTTTTGGTCCTCGCGTTGTAGAACATGCTTGAACTTTCTTTCCTCTGCTTCCCTTCTTGCTAAGTACACTTGTCTCCTAGCTTCCCTCCTGGCCACTTGATAGTCTTCTCTACTTCCCCCATCCCGCCATACTTTCCAAGCCTGCTTTTTGGCCTTAATTGACCCCTCCACTTTACTGTTCCACCACCATGTTACTCTCCTCCTGCCTACAAGCCTGCTCCAGCCACAGACTTCGTCTGTCGCCATCAGCAGGTTTGCTTTCAGAAATTCCCACTGTCCCTCTATATTGTCCGACTGTAAATGTTCTTCCTTACTGTCGAAAGCATCAAGTAATATGCTTTGAAATTTATTTCTGGCTGTGGGGTCCTTTAGCTTCCATATTTTTCTCCTGAGGATACTCCTCTTCTGCTGTCGAGTACGTCTCGTCCTGACTATGAGGTCGCTAATTATCAGTCTATGTTGGGAGGTGCATTCTTCATGGGGGAGGGATTTAGTGTTTACAACAGACACTCTGTCACGTCGTATATGTATATATATATATATATATTATGTATATATATATTATGTATATATATATATATATATTATGTATATGTATATATATACATAATATATATACATATACATAATATATATATATATATATATATATATATATACATAATATATATATATATATACATAATATATATATACATATACATAGATATCAGATCATTTTACGCCCGCTTTTCCCTGCTTGCAAGTGTGGGACGGGAACTGATTCTGGCTTGATTTCTACAGCTGGATGCCCTTCCTAACACCAACATCATTTACAGTGAGTGCTGGGTGCTTTTTTGCATGGCACCTCCACGACCACTTTGCAGTGGAATGACATGGACCCCAGTCCCTATCATCTCATTTCTACAGCTGAGTAAACTGGAACAATGTGAAATAAAGTGTCTTGCTCAAGGAAATAACACATCACCTGGTCTGAGAATTGAACTCACAACCTTTCGATTGCAAGGCCAATGCTCTAAACACTAAGCTATGTGCCTCACATAATATATATATATATATATATATATATATATATATATATATATATATATATATATATTTATATATATATATATATATATATATATATATATATATATATATATATATATATATATATATATATATATATATATATATATATATATATATATATATATATATATATATATATATATATATATATATATATATATATATATATATATATATATATATATATACGATATTAATAAATGGAAACTATATTTATAAAACCATATTTATTTCATTATACATGTTTCAGGGATACCACATTAAATTATGGCATGTCTTCATCAGACAAAATACAATATATAACAGTTTTACAAATAGGTTTGACGTACCCTTTAAAATAGGAGGCTGTCTATCCAAACAGCCTCCAAAAGTAATGGTTGTATTTTAAAGGGTACGTCAAACCTATTTGTAAAACTGTTATATATTGTATTTTGCCTGATGAAGGCATACCATAATTTAATGTGGTATCCCTGAAATATGTATAATGAAATAAATATGGTTTTATAAATATAGTTTCCATTTATTAATATCGTATATCTACTCCAAAAATTTGTCGAGTGCTTTATATCAGTTATAAAAATATTTACTTGTTGTATCCCAACAACTTTAAATAGAACTTTTGCATATATATATATATATATATAATTTATGCTAGCGTGAAAAATGGGCGTTAAACGAAGATGATGATGATATATATATATATATATATATATATACACTGCTTAAAATTGTTTTCTTTCAAGCTACAGATATCCTAATAAATTTATTGAAACTTTATAATGGATCAAAATCCATTCCCTATAATGTCCTGAAGATATATGTAGGTATGTGTATATATCTATATATATCTATATATATTATAATAAATATATATATATATATTATAATATATATATATATATATATATATATATATTATAATATATATATATATATTATAATATATATATATATATATATATATATATTATAATATATATATATATATTATAATATATATATATATATATATATATGATGATGATGATGATATTATAATATATATATATATATATATATATATATATATATATATATATTGTTATACTTTGGGAGGGTCATGTTGCCAATAAGAAACACACGCACCAGTTGCTTTCACTTCAATTTATTATATATTTATAAATTTATAAATTTACAAATCTACAAACTTATAAATTTCTGGTTGGTTGGTTGGTTCCACAACCAGATAGTTGTTTATATATAGTCATAGTCCTTTCGTCACACACTCTGTGACCTCTTCAGTGACTGGGGATTCCTTTCTTTGTTTCTGTGCCTTTCCTTTCTTCTGTCCTACGCCATTTTGTTTCTGTGTGTTGTGTGCTCAGTTTGCGCATGCGCCACATCCGGGTGTCTGTGTGTGTTTGTGTTCATTTATCTATTTGTTTATTTATTTATTTATTTATTTACATGTTGTTGGTTGGTTGTTTGTTCTATGTGTGTGTGTGTTTTCATTTTGTCCTTAATTGTAAGTTGTGATGTTGCTGTTCCACTCATATTTTCTATTTAATTTTGGTTGTAATTCTTTTATGCTTACTGCCTCTGTAATATATAATAAATTGAAGTGAAAGCAACTGGTGCGTGTGTTTCTTATTGGCAACATGACCCTCCCAAAGTATAACAATATCGGTTTCAACACACGATTTCAGATAAAGAATCTTGCTAAACAAATTCAGAAACGAAATATATAGATATATATAGATATAGATATATACACATACATACATATATCTTCAGGACATTATAATGGAGTGAATTTTCATTCATTATAAAGTTTCAATAAATTTATTAGGATATCTGTAGCTTGAAAGAAAATAATTTTAAACAGACTATGAAGTAGGCTGAGCGTTTGACATCGAAGAGCTCCAAGGCAGGTACGTACTGTTTTATAAGTTGGTTGCTATTCAAACCAACCATTGCTCCAACACATTTGAACATAGATCGTGTGGTTGTATCTGTGTGTTTGTGTATGTGTGTCTGTCTGTGTATATGTGTGTATGTCTGTGTCTGTATGTGAGTGTGTATGTCTGTCGGTGTGAATGTGTTTGTATTAATGTGTGTGTGAATGTGTGTGTGTATATGTCTGTCTGTGGATATGTGTATATGTGTGTATGTGTGTGTATGTCTGTCCGTGGATATGTGTGTGTGTGTGTCTGTAGCTATCTGCCTGTCTGTGTGTGAATATGTTTGTATGTGTATGTGTATGTGTGCCTGTGTGTCAGTCAGTGTGTCTATGTGCGTGTATGTGTCTGTCTGTGTGCCTGTCTCCATGTGTATGTGTGTATGTCCATATGTGTGTGCATCTGTGTGTATGTGCATATGTGTGTGTGTAAGTGTTAATGTGTTAACATAAATACATAAATAAAGAAGGAAGAAGTATGTTGGGTCACCACCTTCAATGTGTGTCTTTCTCTTAGTTTAGCTCTAGCAACTATATTAATCAATTTAGGCAGTATGGTTGCAGAGTCATTAAGGCACAGGAGAAAATCCTTGTGGTAATTATTCCAGCTCTCTGTATTCAGAATACACAGAGTTGAAACAGATATCACCAAGCATCTTCTCCAATGCTCTAACAATTTCATCAAACCGCCATTCTCAACTAGTGTTATTGGTCCCAAAAGGAAGAAAGGCCATGGTGGGATTGAAACACAGAAAACTAGAACAAATACAGTAACGTATTTTGTCCTATACTTCAATGCAGGGGTCTCAAACATGTAGCCTACAAACTACTTTTCTATGGCCCATGGCAAAACAAACTTTCCTGAGTAATATTTTTCTACAATTTGATAATTTGTCCCTGTTTTAATAATATTTATTGTAATTTGACCATGAAATACAATAAAATGAAAAAAAAAAAAGGGAATTTATCAGAAGTAAAAATGGTATCAAAAGTAAATGGAATTAAGGAAAATTTGAAACAAAAAAATTTGTTCCTCTACATTTTGTACTAATTTACATATCCCACTTACTATCACGTGCGTATTCATTTTGATAAAAAATAAATAAATAGCAACCTATCAGTTGTATTGTAGATTAGCATAACTGGTGGAAATCTACCCACCCCCATCTCACTTATGGTCGACTGTGTTTCTCCCAAGGATATAATGGCCCATTTAAGTCTTTGAGTTTGAGACCCCTGTTCTAATGACTCTGTCAAGTCACCATCTGCAATAATTCTATTGAACAATTAGCAAACAATGGCATACTTGGTTATCTTTTTTTTAGTCAATGAGTAAGGAAGGCAACAAATTGTCAGAGTCATTAGAATGTTGGATAGAATGTTTTGCAGCATTCGTTCCAATTCTCTGTGCACTGGTTACAACTTTGCCTTTCATCTTTTCAAGGTTGATAAAAAATGTACCAGTCCAATACTCTATATCTCTTTCTCACTTTCTTTCGTTACTCTGGAAGGAATTGGCCATATTCAGACTTTGAGAGGGGATAGGCATGGGAAGAAAAGAGGGAATTGAGGGAAGGAAGGAGGGAAGAGTAGGAATGAAGGTGGGAGGGATGGAAAAAGGTGAGAGGTGGAAGGCAGATATTCCTTAAACAAGAAACCTGGTCCAAATACTTCTAGCTGAGAGAACTCTGCTAATGTCACCAACCCAAGTAGACCAAATACTGTCCGGTTTCTCATCTTATTGTTATTGTTGATTTTTAGCTCCAGATCAACTCTGATCAAGCAGATCTATGATCAAAGGACATTCCAGCCTGATTATTTCATCTTTATTTTCAGGATTAATGCATCTGGGATTAGACAATCTAATGTTTTGCTCTTTTCAAGATTGCAGGGTGTAATTTGGGGGATATTTAGTTGATGATTCTAGCTGATCAAACGACCACATAGATGCTCCTTCTAACAATTGTGTTATTGTTGTTCAAAATTATACTTCTGTTTTTTTAATTTGATCCAAGCAATATCATATTAATTAGCATTTATTTCTATATTGTGGCATTTATGAAAGAGAGCAGTCTCTCCCCACCTCCAGCTCATATTTGTTGAAACATGTTACTCTTTCTTTACATAATAAAACAAAACAATAGGCTTTCATTTGTTATTACTGGACTGAAATAAGATGTTCTCTTAAAAAAATAGTATCTTATTTATTTATTTAGTCAATTTAAATAGAGCCAGAAGGCCATGACAGACTAAAGGAGATATCTAGTACCCCTTACAGTTAAGAAACAAAAAGCCAGATACACAGAAATATAAAAAAAAAAAAAGCCAACAGGAGGCAAAAGAAGCTTAAATAAGATTAAAAAAAAGAGTGACAAACGTTTTCGTCAAATTTTATGTAGCCTCAATGTACTCTTTTTTATGGTTGGTAGATCTTTGATAATATATTGTACATCCAATCTTAGTAGTTTTTTTTAACCCTTTAACATCTTCATTACTCTATATTTACTGTTATATTTTCATAGTAAAGGCTTTATATTACATAATTATCTCACATAATATCGAATCTATGAGGTTTTGATGTTATTTGTTTTGAGAACAATACCTTAACATCAGTATGAGTGGCTAGTTACGGCTGGTTTGAACAGAAAGAGGTGAAATAATTCTGGCCCGATATGGCTGGTTTAAATGCTAAAGGGTTAATGATGAACTTCAAGATGTTCTCTCTTTCTTAGATCGATAGTTTCTACATTGGAACAAGTAGTGCCATAGAGTTTCTGGGAAGTCTCCATAAGAATATAGAGGTGATTCTCTGTGACTTGTTTGTGATAAAATATAGTTCAACAATATATCATATGTTCTAAGCCAGCATAGTATTTTTTTAATTAAAATTACTCACTGTCTGATATGTTTTAAATGTTGACAAATCTGGTTGAGATGGTGGAGAGTTGAGATTTGAAAGCTTATCTCTAGATTCTTCCCAACATTTTTCTAATTATATTTTGACTAATTATATTTTTACTAAATGATTTCACTTGCAATAGGTTTGGGATGTAGTCTATATCTGGAGAGGGTTGAACTCCGCCAGGTTTAAAAGTGCCCTAGACATGCCGTATGATGGTGCCTCTATGACTCCACAAGGAGTTATGGGATCTTTATTCTCTTCTTATCCTACATCTATTATTTCCCTTTGTGCTCCCTCTTTTCCTATTTCCTTTAATATCTGTATCCAAATCATTATTATTCGTTTATTATTTTCTGAAAGAAAAAGTTCTAAATGGAATCCTTTCAATATCTTGAACTCAACTTCTTTCTCTTGATTGGAACAGTTCAATAAATGATAAAAAAATAGGAAACCTTTTTACCATGGCATTTCTTTAACTGAATCTATACATAATATAATTCCATGCTCTTCTTTTAATTGGTTACTGGTTTCTGATATTGGACTGCATGGCCATACTGGAGCACCATTTTCAAGGGTTTTATTTTGATCATATTGACCAGTAAGTGTTCACTATGTATTTCTGTCTGGTACTTACTTTATTGATCTCTATTTATTGAATGGTTACGTTTTAACCCTTGGTGTAAAAGAATCCAGTTTGATGTTTCATTTCTACAGGTATATACACACAGAAACTCACACTCATGCACACACGTACATACACATATGCATACATACATACACATGTACACATGCATACACATATACACACATGCAATTGCACACACATATACACATATAACCTTTCGATTGCAAGGCCAATGCTCTAACCACTAAGCCATATGCCTCTTTGTATGTGTATATATGTGCATATGTGTTTCTGTGTATGTCTGTATGTGTGTGTGAATGTATATGTATATATGTATATACATATACACATATATACACATAGACATACATATACATTCACACACACATACAGACATACACAGAAACACATATGCACATATATACACATACAAAGGAGGCATATGGCTTAGTGGTTAGAGCATTGGCCTTGCAATCGAAAGGTTGTGAGTTCAATTCTCAGACCAGGTGATGTGTTGTTTCCTTGAGCAAGACACTTTATTTCACATTGCTCCAGTTTACTCAGCTGTAGAAATGAGATGATAGGGACTGGGGTCCCTATCATTCCACTGCAAAGTGGACGTGGAGGTGACACGGCAAAAAAGCACCCAGCACTCACTGTAAATGAGGTTGGTGTTAGGAAGGGCATCCAGCTGTAGAAATCAAGCCAGTATCAGTTCCCGTCCCACCCTTGCAAGCAGGCAAAAGCGGACGTAAAATGATGATGATGAAAGTTTATCGCAAAGTAAGGTTTGTCTTCAACATTTTCTTTGCCCTCTTTGAAAGCTTTGTACCACTTAAAATCCTTATTTCTTGATAGAGTGGCATCTCCATAAGCTTGTGTTAAAGAACTAAATATTTTGGTGGCAGATTTGTTGAGTTTCATACAAAATTTGATTGTGTATTTTCCTGAATTGCAAATGTAACAGAGGTTATCAACAGTAATATTGCAGTACATAAACAGCAATAACTCATAACTGACTCAATCGATCATGTTGAAATAAGTATGTACATGCAGTCAAGGTCATAACCAACACACCTATATATATCAACGAGGTGCTGTGTTACCATGTCATACATAGGAAAATCAGTACCCTTACTTTTGGGACAAAACTTGTACATACACACACACACACACACAGATAATAATATACACACACACACACATATATACATTGAGATTAGTGAGGCCAATGTAGGTAATGTTCGTCTTGATGACTGGAGGAAAATCTTGATGACAATAATAGAAACAAAAGCAACAAAAGCAGCAACAACAACACATTGCTGCAAGCTAAGTGTTTCATTAGTTTTCAGTACTGATTTCTAATATTTCCTGGAGAGGTTAGTGGTAAGTCACTCTTGTCTAATATATCTTCAATTACTACATGGAGAAAAATGTCTTTGTTGGTAATTCTGAGACTAATAGTCTATGGAAGAAAATTACTTCACCTTTAATTACAACAATTAATATCTATAGAGTTGCAACAGACTTAGCAAGATGGAGATGGAAAATATACCTGCTAACAAAAAACAAAACAAAACAAAAAACAAAACAAACAAACATAAGACATCGTTTTGGGGGAACTTCAAGACTGACTGGCCATAGGCCTACCTGGTGTTAGATATAGATAAAGAAAGAATACTTAAAGAAATAATGGTTTTTGATTTAGGCACAAGACCAAAAATTTTGGAGGGAGGGGAAAGTTGATTAACACTTTAGCATTTACATTACTCTATATATACAATTGTATTTTTGTGGTAATGGCTTTATCTTACATAATATCGAATCTACAAGATATTGATGTTATTTATTTTGAGAACAATACCTTAACTTCAATATGAGCAGCTGGTCACAGCCAGTTTGAACAGAAAGAGGTAAGAGAATTATGGCCGGATACGGCTGGTTTAAATGTTAAAGAGTTAAATTGACCCCAGTGCATTACTGGTTCTTTATTTTATTGACCCCATAAAGATGAAAAGCAAAGCTAACTTTGGCAGGATTTGAACTCAGAATGTAAAGGGAGAAATTTTTTGATAGAAAAAATCTGGGAGATATGGGTTCGATTCCTCATAACAGCTGATAGCAACTTCTTTTTCTATCTTTAAGGGTCCTTTACTCTATTCTATAAGCTATTTTATAGTATCTGTGCATGAACACACCATTCTTTATATTAAAAAATTATATATTTTTTCAGATAATCAAAAAAAATACTACTTCTAGCCAATAAGTCAGTGTTTCCCAAAAGTGGGTTTTGTAAGTAAACCCCCACTCTAAAATAATCCTTGTTTCACTTAATGCCTTATTAAAATCAAGGTGGTGAGGATTGCCCATAAAACATAGGTATGGGTTCTGCAGGGAATCAATATTCCAAGTATTTTTTCCATGCTGTCATTTTGCACTGATTTGGCCCCATGTCAATTGCTGGTATCAATGTTTTACAGTTAGTTGTATTTCCTGTATCAGGTTATGATGCAGAAGACGTGCTTACTACATCAGGTTGTGAGGAAGAAGATATTACATCAGCTGTGATACAGAAGCATCCTTACAACAGAATGCTACTGGTTGATTATTTCAATTCTACAGATACATTATTCCTTTGTATATCTGGTTCTAATAATAGTGATTCATGTGATAATGATACGAATATGTTCAATACAACTACTTCTTATTGTGTCAACCCTTTGCCATGCTATTTCCAATCATCTATTTTCTTACTGTCTATTCCATTTATGTAAAAAGGGGGTATCAGCATACACACACACACATAAAAAAAAAATGCTGATAAACACCTTTGTTGTTGCTGTTGTTTAACCCCAGGTTAATTCTGATTAAGCAAACCCAGATTTAGAGGAATTCCATCTGCAACTGCCCTCTTTTTTAGGTCAACATCAATTAACAAATTGTTTCCTTATTTAAAACATTAGGGTGTAATTAGAGAAATTTAGCTGCTATTTCTAGCAGGTCATGAAACCACATAGAGGTTCATCCACTGCCAACAGGAGTAAAAACCCTCAGAACTTCTATTATACTTTCACTATAATCACTTAGTCTAACACAACCACTTAATCTTTGGATACCTTGAGTGGAGTTCATTCTGTTGTTAACATTTACAACAGGTACATAATTTTCTTACAGATGTCAACTGGCAGATGTTCAAGAAGAAACAATCTCAATGGTTTGAAAGCGTCTGTGAAGAGCATGAGAATAACTCCATTCTTCAGAGCAAACCATTAAAAAAAAAATTAAAACAGAATTTTCTTGACATAGAGCTTCTGAGCAGTCTAGATTCCACTATTCTCATGAACAAACAAACCCTTGAAAACATCTTTCAAAGGGGACATATACACTTTGCATAACATCATCTCTACTCATGAACAATACACTAAGATCCTTAGAAGTTAAGGGCCAAAACACTTGCTTGAGGTGGGTTTTCTTCCCTGAAGACCTTCTGCTGTCCAGCTCTTCCGAGTGTTTCTTCTCAGAAGACCTGTTGTCCAGCTCTCCCGACAGTTTCTTCTCTGAAGACCTGCTGTCCAGCTCTCCTGACAGTTTCTTCTCTGAAGACCTTCTGCTGTCCACCTCTCCTGAGATTTTCTTACCACTTAAAGATGCAACAAATGCTAGACCCCAATCTCCCTTTGGTCATGAATGACCATGGGTTTTGCACCTAGAAAGCTCTCCTCTGAGGCACAAGACCAGGCAAAGTGCTTTTGTGGAAGACTAGTAGTCACCCTTGCATACCAATCTTTCCTCTCCATGCTACCTATGTAGTCCAAGGGAAAGGCAATGACCACTACAGCTTGGCACCAGTGATGATATAACTCATTTCTATACTTGAATCAAGGAATTGAACTCACAACCTCATGATTCTGAATCCAACTCTCTAACTATTAAGCTATTCTAAAACTAAACATCCTCTTCAGAACCAGGAAATACAAATAAGATAGCTGTTTATTCTCTACAAAACACATTAGATTGTTTCTTTTTCTTCACCACCACCACCACCACCACCTTTCTCTTCCTCACCCACATATTTCTGAGAGGGCCACAGACATACTTCTCAGAGGGTCCTATCAGAAGTAACTGTCTCCAAGCGAGACCAGCTGAGCTTACGGATGTTATCCAACCATCTTGTTCTAGGTCTACATCTGGGTCTCCTACAGGTTGGTTTTGCCTGTCAAATCTATCTTTTGATTCTTTCCTTATTCTAACCACATGTCTGTAGTTCTAGAGTAGTGATCTCCTGATGAGGCACTGGCTTAGAAGTGGTATCAAGACCAGTGGGTGTAGGGTCAGTTGCCTGATATCTGCACACATAGTGCTACTTACTTCATTGGAAGGTGATCTCTGACTTGCACTGGATAGGTTTGCTGCCAAGTGCTGCACAACATGAATGAAAATTAGTGCTATGAAGACTGAAACATTCACCCCCTTGGGAAAGCCTGTGCACTGAGCTCTACATGTGAGTGGAGTTACATGAAGCAGGTAGAGAAGTTTAAATATCTTAGAGCTATTATTTTGATTGACGGAAGGCAGGGGGCTGAATTAGATTGATACCTACATATTGAGGATAGTATTGCTGTTACACACACAACATCCTTGACAATATCCCAAACAACAATGTTTGAATGATTAACAAAGACCTATTTCACCAAATACAACAAACATTAGCCATTAGAGGTGTTTTTTCCCCTTCATCAAGGCCAGATTAAAACCTGTAAAGATTATACTACTTCTATATATTGTATTTGGAACAAACTACAATATACTGTACTGGAAAAATACTCTATGGGGTCCTTTAATTGAAGCTTATTTTGTTGAATTTTTACTCCAGAGCTATCCCTGTTTCCATAACCACTACTATTCTCTTCTGGTATACAACATACCACCAACACCCAAGATACCTAATGGACTAACACCATTGTGTATCCCTGTTTTAGAAGAGGTTCACCATGTCTCTACATATCATAATGGGTGACTAAAACGGTTGGTAACAAGAAAGGGCATCTGTTTGTAAAGATCTGCCTGAGAAAACTAATCCAATCCAATCCATGCCAGTATGAAAAAAGCAAACGTACAATAATGCATGTGTGTCTTATTAATAAGACACACGTGCAAGCCCCACGTGTAACTATTGCATGCAATAACTACTACAACTGACTAACAAACTATCCTCTTGCATTATCTATGTTAACTGCCGATGTTGTATTTTAATTTTAATTTTGCTTTGATTCTGTTTTAATATGATTTTAATTTTTGAACTTAAATTGCCATTCAGAAATAATATAATGGATGTCACCCCACAGTGCATCAATATATACGTATGTCTCTTGTGTTGGAAAGGAGGTCATGTATGTAAACAAACATTGAAAAATGCTCCGAAGACTCCAAACCTCGGTTTGGATGAAACAATTGTAAGCTAATAAATGGTTTGAACAGAACTTTGATTCATGTGAATTCTATATATACATATATATATACATATATATATATATATATATATGTATATATGTGTATATATATATATATATATATATATATATATATATATATATATATATATATATATACTTATACTTCCAAATAAAAATTCAGCGAGAATCGCGTTTCGGCGGCAGGAAAAGCGAAGCGAAACGCAAAATTCAGAAATGATACTGGCAAAGTGCTCAATAGTTAAAAACCAGAGCTAAACAAAGTGTTAAGAAGCCATACAAAACTGAAAAGGTGGTCAAGAAGGCATTAACCACCCAAGCCAAAAACCAAATCAAGCTAAACAGGTCAAAACAAAATAAATGATAAAAAATAAATGATAAACAAAATAAATATACTTATATATATATCATCATCACCGTTTTACGTCCGTTCTTCCACGCTAGCATGGATTAGACGGGTTGTCCTGTTGTGGGCAGTATCTGGTCGGCTGACCTTGTCTTGCTCATAGAGGAACTGATTCTGGCTTGCTTCCTACAGCTGGCTGCCCTTCCTAACACCAACCGCATTTACAGTGAGTGCTGGGTGTTTTTTTTTTTCGTGGCGCCTACACGTTCACTTTACAGTGTGGGCTGAGTGCTTTTTTGCCGTGGCACCTCCACGACCACTATCATCTCACTTCTACAGCTGAGTAAACTGGAGCAATGTGAAATAAAGTGTCTTGCTCAAGGAATAAACACATCGCCCGGTCCGAAAATTGAACTCACAACCTTATATATATGACGGCGATGAATTTGTTTTGCGAGGTTTTTGATATGAAATCGTGTGTCAAAACAAATATTGTTATACTTGGGGAGAGTCATATTTTTGTATTAATTGTTTCTACTTTTGGCACAAGGCCAGCAATTACCCAGTGCATTACTGATACTTTTTTTTATTGACCCCGTAAGGATGAAAGGCAAAGTTAACCTCGGCAGGATTACCAGAAATAATAACAGAACACACTCACTGTTTGGTTGCTTTTCGCTTCTGTATCTTTTATATCTCCATAGTTAATTCATTTGGCCATCAATGTTTATCACTGACTGACCAACGGTCAAAAATACAGATATAAATACATATAGTCTAACAAAGTTCTTTCATTGCACATTTGCAACATCATCAGTGGTACTATTATGTTTCCTCTTGTCGTATTGTGTGTATATATATATATATATATATATATATATATATATATATATATATATATGGGTAATCTCGCCGAATACGTACGTACTTGAGGAATGTAAAGGAAACAATAATTATAACTTGGCTTTCTTGAATTACCGAAATTGATGAGTTTTATTTTACTGTGAATACTTTTTTAAAATTTACTTTTTTTTTGTAATACGTATGCTTTTAAAATTAAATTATTTTCACATGTATATATGTTTAATATATTTCATTTAAAAGGATGAACATTTCATAACGAATGTAAACCTAATTATACATAAAAAAAAATTTGGGCATAGGTTTAAAAATGCAGTTTGCATCAGTGATGAATTTTCGCCCTTGCAAACAAAATTACATTTAACGCTTCTTGTAAAAATAATTTCATTTAAAAAAAATAATTTCATTTTAAAAGCACTCGTATTACAAACCAAACACACACACAAAAA
>OZ024746.1:68819383-68829383 GCA_964016885.1 Eledone cirrhosa | reverse complement strand
AATTTAAATTAATTTTTTTTCAGTCGATAAAATTCGAGATGTTCAGTACGCTGACAACAAAGTTTTTGTAATCGTTGGCAGCTTGTCTTAAAGAAGTATCAAGTGATACTAGTGAGGATGCTTGGCTATTCCACCGATTTAGCCTCGCCATCACTCGTGGCAATGCCATGAATATCCCAAAAAGTTTCAGAAGGCAAAACCAGCATTCCCTGTTTTAGTGTGTAATTGTGTGTGTATGCCTTCAACCCTATATATATATTTTTATTGATTCGTTTCCTTTGTTAATCATAATCATTATATAAATTTGATATGATCTTAACGATATATATATATATATATGGGATAACAAATTAACGATATAGGTAATCCAGTTAGAGGTTGTGAGTACTCCGTATTGTTGATAGTTTTAACGTACGGCGTTGTTTGACTCAACAAGAGGTTTCCTTAGTTAGGTGGCGAGTTCTCGGGAATTCCTATGCAGGTTAATCTTGGAGTAATAATAGTGAAAGAGTGAAGAATAACATGGTCAACAGTTCAAAAAGGGTTTTATTTACAGTATTAACAATTGTTTCATTGATTAGGGTGTCTAAAAATTGCTAATCATTTGAAGTTGTGTCACTATTTTAAATACATGTATGCCTAATCAACGGAAAAAATGAAACGAAATTTCATTTCTCACTCTTAGTACGGCTGTTACTTAAATATAAGTATGTATACGTACATACATATATGTATACAGACGTACAGTAGTATGTGTATATATATATATATATATATATACATACATGCACACATGTGTGCATATATATATATACATACTACTGTACGTCTGTATACATACTTATATTTATGCCTAATCAAGTTATTGAGTTATTCAGATAATTTGATTAGGCATACATGTATTTAAAATTGAGTGACACAACTTCAAGTGATTAGCAATTTTTAGACACCCTAATCAATGAAACAATTGTTAATACTGTAAATAAAACCCTTTTTGTACTGTTGACCATGTTATTCTTCACTCTTTCACTATATATATCTTATGATTTATTGAGGCGTTTTGATGATTTGAAATGTTGAAATCCAAATACAGATTCTCCACAATGATAATAGCGTTTGAAAATTGGGTAAAATACCCTTAGGGATAAATATGAGTGGCCAGCAGCCACTACAGAATGCACGCACACACATATCAGACCTTATGTTACAATTTTGGCATGGTGGGGGTTAAGTATATATACTGTACATGTGTATTATATCCCACCAGGGTTAACTTTGCCTTTCATCCTTACGGGGTCGATAAAATAAAGTACCAGTAATACACTGGGTATTTGCTGGCCTTGTGCCAAAAGTAGAAACAATTATTATTATTAGCTCATGCTTTTTTATCACCAATACGAGATTAAGAAACAAATTAAAAACATTACACTAACATATTTAGAATCAATAGAAAATCAGTATAGTAAAAATCAATATAATTCAACAAATTTCCTCGTTATTAGAAGGGCTTAAGCCAGGTCCATCTTAACAGCATTATAGGCCCCAGGGCAAAGCAGAACACTGAGGCCCCTACCTACACAATCACTCACACAGGAATATAAATACAAATGGGCCCCCTATCCTCGTGGGACCCCGGGCAACTGCCCAGCATGCCCATGCATTAAGACGGCCCTGGCTTAAGCCCTAAAGGTCCCTTATTGCCGGAAGGCTTGTATATATATATCAACAGTAGATAGACTTTCTTCAAATTGGACTGAGGAAACAATGTTTCCATTGGTCTTTTCAATTGCTAATACTATCTATCGGTCGCAACTCCAGGTAGAAGTAGCAACGTGAAATAAAGTGTCTTGCTCAAGGACATAACGCATCACCGGGTCCAGCAATCGAACTCAGAACCTCATGATTACGAATCCAATTCTCTAACCACTAAGCCACACGCCTTCAACAGCTAGTTCTATATATATATATATGGTATTAGCTGTTGAAATGGCAAGAGCTCAGTCATCAGGTCCCAACTCTTTATAATATATGTGTATATATATATATATGCATATATACATACATACACACACACATATATATATATATATACAGTGGCTGACTAGGCCAAAAAATATTCGTTGCCAGTAGGAGACAAAGGGTCCCCACCTACAACTGCTTTTTCTTACTTGTACAGGCTCAGATATATACATATCTGTTTTTATATATATATGTTGTTTTCATCTTGTACAAGAATTCTGTCTCTGGTCATTTTACCTAGGGACTTTCATTGTAGAACTGACCATTCATCATTGGCAGTCTATTGACATATATATATATATATATCATCATCATCATCATTTTACGTCCGCTTTTCCCTGCTTGCAAGGGTGGGACGGGAACTGATTCTGGCTTGATTTCTACAGTTGGATGCCCTTCCTAACACCAACCTTATTTACAGTGAGTGCTGGGTGCTTTTTTGCCGTGGCCCCTTCACGTCCACTTTACAGTGGAATGATAGGGATCCCAATCCCTATCATCTCATTTCTACAGCTGAGTAAACTGGAGCAATGTGAAATAAAGTGTCTTGCTCAAGGAAACAACACATCACCCGGTCTGAGAATAGACTCACAACCTTTCGATTGCAAGGCCAATGCTCTAACCACTAAGCTATGTGCCTCCATCATTAAGCCATGTGCCTCCATATATATATATGTATGTATGTGTATATATATATATATATAAGATAAGTTATTCTGGGTTGAATCGGTGGTAACCACAGTAAGTAATGAATGGAACAGTTCTAGTCCTGTAGAAGCTCTTCTATATTATATATATATATATGTGTATATATATATATGCATATATACATACATACACACACACACACACATATATATATACAGTGGCTGACTAGGCCAATAAATATTCATTGCCAGGAGGAGACAAAGGGTCCCCATGTAATAAACAACATAAGACAATTATTCCATTTACCAAAGGTTTCATGAAGACAGACGAGCTCAACAGAGACGTTAACTCGTCTGTCTTCATGAAACCTTTCGTAAATGGAATAATTGTCTTATGTTGTTTATTACATAATTAAATAGCTCTGTAGCATACATAGAGCACTCTCCTTCCCTTTATACCCTTCCTATGGAAATACTTCATATATATATAAATGAACTAAGTGAGAAATTAGGTATAAGGGGGATTAGATGTTGTTTACTCGAGAGAAGACTACGTTAGTATGGTCACGTGATGCACATGAAAGACGACAGCTGTATAAAAAAGTGCAGGGCGATCAAAATTGACGGAAGTTACAGAGTAGGTAGACCCAGAAAAACCTGGGACGATTTGATAAATTCCGACCTTACACACTTAAACCTCACCAAGACAATGTCACTGGACTGAGATCTTTGGTGCTATGCAGTAATATAGAAGACTCGCCTTCCCTAAGTACAGAGTGAAACCTACAGTCAGTAGGCACCCCATCCCACTACCCCAACTCCCCCACCCCCATCAACACCACCCCATTCTCTGTGAAGTTATGTTGGTACCACAACATCCAGTCCTAAATAAATGAGGTCGTGTAGGTGTCACGACAAAAAAACACAGTCCACGCTGAAATGTGGCCGTGTAGGTAACACGGTAACAACCTCCCAGTCCACACTGTAAACATGGTTGGTGTTAGGAAGCTCATCCAGCCATAGAAAACCTGCCAGACAGTCCTATATGAACGAGACAACCAATCTTGCCTCAAGTGGGACAATTCCCGTCTAAACCCATGCTAGCGTGGAAGATGGACATTAAACGATGATGATATATATATATATATATATATATATATATACATGTACATATATGTGTTTGAACAAGTAAAACAGAAGTCAAGTGTAGGTAGAGAATTAGTTCATTGTTTTATGATTGTTAAATCTACCTTCCTAACAACAACTCATCTTCGATCGATCCTTTAAGCCCTTCACAGGGATACTCCCTTATTAAGGGACTTTTAAACCCAGAAATATTTTGGATTATTAAATTTGCTACAGTAAGATTCTATTATTATCTTGGCAACTTTAATTTTCTAATGCATTGTATGGCTTTTAAAATTATCTAAATCTCTCTCTCTCTCTCTCTCTTTATATATATATATCATGACAAAAGAGCACCTAACCCCCCTGCAAGGTGGTCATGCTGGTGACATGACAAATAAGCACCCAGTCCATGTTGTGAGGTGGTCATGTTGGGGACATGACAGGAGGCAGCCAGACAACCCTGTAAAGTGGTCTTGTTGGTGGCACAACTGAAGGTACCTGATTGGCCCTGTAAAGCGGTTGGGTTGGTGTCATGACAAAGAGTACCCAGTCTGCCATGTAAGGTGGTTGTGGTCGTGATGGTGACAAAAGTCCCCCAGCCCACCCTGTAGGGTGGTTGTGTCAGTGATAGAAGTTGACACTAAACACAGTTCACCCTGTAATGTGGTCATGATGGCGACACGACAAAAGCACCTAGCCCACACTGTAAAGTAGTTGTGTTGGTGTCATGATTAGCATTAGGAAGGATACCAAGCCAGAATCAGTTCTGTACGAGTTAGACACTGTCAACTGATCTGGCTTGTCTCACAATTGGACAACTTGTCTAACCCTTGCTATCATGGAGAAATAGACATTAAACAGGGATGATGAAGATTATATATATATAGATATTTATTATACTAATTATGCTGTCATTTTAGGTATACAACAAAAAGCACTCAGTCCACACTGTCATGTAGGCGTGATGACAAAAAGCACAGAGTACTCACTGTAAATGAGGTTGGCATTAGGAAAGGCATCCAGCTGTAGAAACCAAGCCACAATTAGTTCAGTATGAGCAAGACATGGTTGCCTGACCTGGCATTGTTCACAACAGGACAACTTGTATAACCTCTGCTAGTGTGGAAAATGGACATTAAACGGTGATGATGATGGTGTTGATGTTTCTTTGGCAGCTTATTTCAGATATCATTGAATCAGGCCCCTCAAATTCCAGCCAAGTGCTGTCATATAACAGATTCTGTTTGAATTAGATATCTATTCTGCACAGCTTTGGATGTACACAAGCTTCCATACAAACTATTGATGCACTGGGTAATTCTTTTTAGAAAATACAGGAATATCATATATATATATATATCATCATTCATCATCATCATCATCATTTCATTTTGCGTCCGCTTTTTCCCTGCTTGCAAGGGTGGGACGGGAACTGATTCTGGCTTGATTTCTACAGCTGGATGCCCTTCCTAACACCAACCTCATTTACAGTGAGTGCTGGGTGCTTTTTTTCTGTGGCACCTCCACGACCACTTTGCAGTGGAATGATATGGACCCCAGTCCCTATCATCTCATTTCTACAGCTGAGTAAACTGGAGCAATGTGAAATAAAGTGTCTTGCTCAAGGAAACAACACATCACCCGGTCTGAGAATTGAACTCACAACCTTTCGATTGCAAGGCCAATGCTCTAACCACTAAGCCATGTGCCTCCATATATATATATATATATATATATATATATATATATATATGCACACACACACACACATATATATATGCACATATACACACATATATATATATGCACACACATATATATGCACACACACACACACACACACACACACACATATATATACACCTACATATATACATGTATATTTTTATATATATACATGTATATATATATATTAGGCAGACCCAGAAAAACCTGGGACGAGCTGATAAATTCCGACCTCACACACTTACACCTCTCCAAGACAATGTCACTGGACCGAGACCTTTGGCGGTACTCAGTAATAGAGAAGACCCGCCTTACCTAAATACAAAGTAAAATCTACTACAGTCAGTAGGCATCTCTAACAAAATACACCCCCACCCCATCCACACCGCCCCTTTCAATGTAAAGTTATGTTGGTGCCACAACATCCAGGCCGAAACAAATGAGATCGTGTAGGTGTCACGACAAAAAAACACACAGTCCACGCTGTAATGTGGTCGTGTAGGCAACACGGTAAAAACCTCCCAGCCCCACACTGTAAATGTGGTTGGTGTTAGGAAGGGCATCCAGCTGTAGAAAACCCGCCAGACAGTCCTATGCGAGCAAGACAACCACTCTTGCCACAAGTGGGAAAACTCCCGTCCAAACCCATGCAAGTGTGGAACATGGACGTTAAATGATGATGATGATGATGAATATATATTTGGGGAGGGTCATATTGTTATAATATTACCAGAAATAATAATAAAACACACTTTCGTTTCTGTATCTTTTATATCTCTATAGTTAATTTATCTGGCAATCAATGTTTATCATTGATTGACCAATGATAAAAAATATAGATATAAATATATATATATAGTAATAATAATAAATTTGAAGACTAAAATCCAAAGAGGGCTCGATAAGGATAAATATATATCAGATATATAAGAACCGTAGAGCAAATATTTATTAAAATAACAGATTAAAGTTTAAGCAAAGAATCGCTGCTTTCACCTTTAACAGGATCTTCTGAAACTAACAAAGTCAATCTGTGAATGCAGAAGTGAATATTTCAAAAAATGTTGCAATCGGAGGAAGACAGGAAGACGATACTTTGGTTCGTGGAAACGTTCCCTGGCAAAGAACGGGAAAAAACGAATATAATACATCATTATTTGGTGCGGTGAAAAACATTTACACGCAAAGACAAAACCACGTTTATGGTATAAAAGAAGTTGTAGACTAATATTCTATTAGGTGGTTCATAGAGACGTTCTCTGGCAATGAACGGAAAAAACTAAGATAATACTTCATATGTGGAGCAGGGAGAACAAGCGTCTCTATGAACCACCTAATAGAATATTAGTCTACGACTTCTTTTATACCATAAATGTGGTTTTGTCTTTGCGTGTAATTTTTTTAGTTTCAGAAGATCCCGTTAAGGGTGAAAGCAGCAATTCTTTGCTTAAACTTTAATCTGTTATTTTAATAAATATTTGCTCTACGGTTCTTATATATCTGATATATATTTCTCCTTATCGAGCCCTCTTTGGATTTTAGTCTTCAAATTTATTATTATTACTATATATATATTTATATCTATATTTTTAATCATTGGTCAATCAATGATAAAGATTGACTTTGTTAGTTTCAGAAGATCCCGTTAAGGGTGAAAGTAGCAATTCTTTAATCTGTTTAATCTGTTATTTTAATATATATATATATATATATATATATATATATATATATATATAAGCTTCATAGTATACAAGATCATATGATAATATACTTGATTTAACAAAATTTGCCTGCTTGCTCAAGATTGTTTAATCAACTGTGTATGTGAGAGACTAGAAAGTTAATTTTTACAATATTTTTTTGTTTCCTTGTGACTACTTTACAGACATTTTCTATGGTATCTGAGGTGTAATAGTATCTATAAATTTGCATTACTATAGCAATTATTTTCATGACTGGATGTCCTTATCAACTAATAAACATCAGTCTGTTAAAATGTGAATAGCTCCTATTTGTTAACACTGCATTCTGAAGTCAATAATTATACATCCTACTCAAAGACTCAAAACAGTACTTGATATGAACTAATGAGAGATTCTATAAATCAATGCTTTTTAAATTTCTTTAGGATGGTGACAATTTGTTTGACATTATAACCATACTCTTTGAAAATTAAACATGAACTGTTTTTGGACCAACCTGCCCAAAACTGCTCCAAATTGTTCAAATTTTATGATTACAAGCCTTTTGTTTTAAAGTATTCCTATTCAAATAAAAAATAATGTCATAGAAGAATGTTTCTGGTAAGCTATGTACTAAATGCCAAATTATTAACCATCATCACCGTTCACCATTTATTTTCCATGTTTGCAGCGGTTAGATGGGTTGTTATGTTATAAGACAATTCAGTTCAGGTGAATTCAGCCACCTTATAGCGTCGACTAGGTGTTTATGGTTAGTTATTTTTCTAAATTACTTCAAATTGTCGATTATTTACAAAACCAATTAAAAAACGTGTTGTATTTCATTGAAAATGTGGTAATTAATGGGTTAAATGGAAGATTGTGCTTGTTTATGGGTGAGAGTGAACATAATTAAAATGGGGATTAATGTTGAATTTTAATTAGCAGCTCTGAAAAAAAAATCAAAGATAAAATATAAGATAAATTTAATATAGGTATATATAGAGTTTGTAAGTCTTGTTCTGAAAAACATTGTTATTCTTTTTATATACAGAAAAAAAACATTAAAGATTTCTTTTACATATTTCACAGCTTGTAGGTCTTTCATTAGAAAACAATGGCCCTTATCCATCACTTTATGAAGAGGGCTAATAGTCAAATGCAATTCATATCAAGCACAAACTAGAAGTTGGCTAAAATGGCTTTCTAATTTACAAAAGGAGTTAAATATCCTGATCAATGTATAGCGGGGCTACTAGCGTGTATGAATGTAACAAGGAGACATGGTTTGTGTGTATAATATTTAATCAACAATTTAACAGTATAGTTGACATGTCAATGAATAAACGAAAGAATGAAGCAAAGTTAGTAGTTACCGTTTTGATTGCCAGGCAAACGCAGGCTGGCAGAAGACGCCTGGCGAACGCCAGGCGCCGGAAGGGCAAATGAGAGAGTGAGAACTTAAAGTTGTTAGTTTTATAGGGTTCTGACCGGAAGTTACAGAAAGGGTTCTACTTCCTGTCTAGATGGTGTTGTGAGTGTCACAACAAGGGAGGCAACTGCTACAAATGTGATATACAGAATGAAAACCACAGCTCAGCAGGGTTCCTTGACCTGTTAAATATAGCAACCAAATCTCGCTAAAATCAGACTCTACCATCGTATGAAAAAGGTTGTACAAACAGGATAATGTGGTCTTAGATACACTGTTTGAAAATAAATGTGAGAGTCGTGACTAGAATGCCTTTGTTAAAAAGTCTGATTAGCCAAAGTTCACCAAGGCGGAGAGTGGGGGGTGGGGTGGGTGGGTTAAACAACAACAACACACATGCACACACATACATACACATGCACACACGAGAACACATACACACTATCACACAATAGCTGAAGTAAGTTTTGAGAGTCAGTAATTCAGTATTTTAACCACCACTCAGCTATTCACTATCTATAGTATTGATTACTTACATAGGCACAATGCCTCAAATTGTAGTGGTGCTGTGTGGTGGTTGGTGGGGTGTGTATATAGTCGATTATATCAAAACCAGTACTTAATTGTTACTTTATTTTATTGGAACTGAAATCATGAAAGACAAATTTGACTTGTGCAGAATTTAAACTCACAATGTAAAAAAGCTATAACGAAACAGAACAAGGAATTTGGTCTGTTACTCTTAGAATTCTGTCAATTCACTGTTCTTATTGGTAAGATAGTGAAGTTAAAATCAATTGATTTTAATCTACTTCTTAACAAGAAATATTTTCTTACTTAGAAAACTTCATTTTAATTTAAAACTTTATGTAGTTCTTCTGACATGATATATACTCATGGTGGGTATTAGGGCGAAGAAGCATTGGTAGTATCGGTGGAGCATTGTGCAACATACAGTTACAACCCTTTATATTCTGAGTTCATATAATAATTGTTTCTACTTTTTGGCACATGGCCAGCAAATACCCAGTGCATTACTGGTACTTTATTTTATCGACCCCGTAAGAATGAAAGGCAAAGTTAACCTCGGCGGGATTTGAACTCAGAATGGTAAGGGCTATAACTCTATGTGTCAAAGCATGGCATCCGACCCTCTACCGATACTGCCAATCCACCATATAATAATTGTTTTTACTTTAGGCACAAGGCCAGCAATTATCCCAGTGCATTACTGGTACTTTATTTTATCGACCCCCGTAAGGATGAAAGACAAACTTAACCTCGGCGGGATTTGAACTCAGAATGGCAAGGGCCGTAACTATGCTAGAAAGCATGGCGTCCAACCCTCTACCGATACTGCCAATTCA
>OZ024746.1:68786883-68796883 GCA_964016885.1 Eledone cirrhosa | reverse complement strand
GTTTGTTTCTATACAGGTAATAATTGTACATGCATATGTAAACAACAAGTCAATCAAAGACAATTAATTAACAATTATTTACCCAAAACACAACACATAAACACCTGGAAAACACCTGGAGTTATCATTAGGAGTTATTAAAAGGGATTGAATTTAACCAGATAGATATAACAAGGACATAGGCAGTATGAAATGTTGAACATAGGTAGGCAGATGAAGAATGTAAGTGAAGCAGGGTAGAAGTATAAAGTGGTAAAAGAGTGTGTTTTTAGGTAGAGGTAAAAAGCAGTACATCTTATTATTGATTGGCAGAATTAGTAGAGCATCGGGCATCATACTTTGTGGGTATAGAGTTATGGCTCTTTCTAATCTGATTTCAAATTCCACCGAGGTTAGCTTTGCCTTTTATCCTTATGGGGTTGATAAAATAAGTTACCAGTAATGCATTGGGGTCGATTGAAATCGGCTTTCCCTTCCCCCAAATTTTTGGCCTTGTGTCTAAATCAGAAACCATTCTTCTTTTTCTTCTTTTTCCACAGGAAGATCAAACATTCCTCAATTATTCTCATATTTACATTTGATCATCTATTACATTTGATCATCTACTAGCAGTAAAGCCCGGCGTTGCTCGGGGTCGCTCAGTAGCTGTGTTAAAGTTACAATGTTAAGTTTCTTTCTTGGCTTAAAAACTGTAGTGTCTACTGTGCAGACTTGCATGTGGTGTTTTTGATTAATATTCCCTCAACCAACAATATGCCTTATGAAGTTAAGAAAACATAACGATAACCCGAATGTTATAACAAAAGAGGATGCTGGGGATAGAAACTGCACTGGTTATTTATTAACAAAGATCGAAAATGTAAACACTGCAACGCAGAGAAAAACATTAGCGTAACCAAATTATCAGTTATGTCTGTCTGCACGCCTATATCACCTCTCTGCACGACTGTCTGTCTGCACGCCTATATCACCTCTCTGCACGACTGTCTGTCTGCACGCCTATATCACCTCTCTGCACGACTGTCTGTCTGCACGCCTATATCACCTCTCTGCACGACTGTCTGTCTGCACGCGTATATCACCTCTCTGCACGACTGTCTGTCTGCACGACTGTCTGTCTGCACGCCTAACGACGAAATATTTGCTTGTTTTACGTAGTCTTTAAATAGACTTGTTTTCAAGTAAAAATATTGTTTTAAAATGCTTTTAAATGGAAATGAAGCAAAACGGAAGCTTAGTGTTCGAACTGATGAATTTTGCAGGTCAATATTTTGCTGGCTCGACAACTGTTCGTGTATTGTGTTAATGTCATTTTAAACGCTGAGAAAGCCAGCGTAATTTTTTACGTAAGACGCTCAATGTAAACAGAACAAAGGGAAATAACTGATAACTTACGCTCAAAAATCGATACATTATATTCGATTTCGTCACATAGGGTGGGTCAATTTGAAATATTTTTTTTCCGATGTCTTCGCTAGGGCTCAATGTACAAGTATAGCAATTTCGGTGCAATTCCGTGAGAGATTCTAAGAGGAGATGTGTGCCAAAAATCGATAGACAGACAGACAACCACAGTTTTATATATATAGATTACATTTGATCATCTATTACATTTGATCATCTATCAGTATAGATGTGGCACTATAGATATTGAGTCAAGGTCCAAAACCACTTTTCCAAAAGAAAAGAAGGCTTTTGTATCTTTACAGCTGATAGTAGCTTGTGTGTCTTTTGCTATTTGGTGCCATCACAATTTTCATTTTCTGAATACACTGGATATTATAACCGGCCATATCCAGCCAGAATTCTCTCACCTCTTTCTTTTCAAACTGCTTGTAACTGGCTTATCATACTTATGTTAAGGTATTGTTCTCAAAATAAATAATATAGAAATCTTGTAGATTTGATATTATGTGAGATAAAGCCTTTACCGTGAAAATACAATAGTAAATATAGAGTAATGTAAATGCTAAAGAGTTAAACTTGAAACAACACATTAAATATTCGCTCTAACCAGGTATTAAATTCTTATTTTATTTTGTTCTTAGTTTCACTTTATATATGATTTTTGTTACAAACACACTAATAAGTATATACCACTCTCAATAAACCAAAAAAGATAATTTGAATATGGAACAGTACACCTTCTTGTACTGCTTATTCTATCAAACAAGATCTGTATTAAACAGCTTATAAGTGGAAGATGTCTTTAAAACTATGTACTGAAATGTACATTTTTACAACAATAATCAGGTAAAACTACTATATGATACATTTGGAATAAAAACTTGGAACTGTTTGCCACATATTAAAGGGCTTGATATTTTGAAGTGGATCTCCTACAGATAATCAGCGTAGTAAAATAAAAAGAATATAGCAACATTTTCCAATATAAATTTAAATCTGATATCATCACTATTAAGAACTCTAAAATCATCCTCACCTTTTCTGATAAGAGGAAAAAAAAACAAAACATATATGCTAAACTTTAAATGAACAATATCACACAAAAATATAAGGCAGCACAAATACATATGACATTAACTGTGAAATGTAACTAATAAGAAAGATTTTAAAATATGATAAGACAGTGCAATGTTTAACCAAATGTAAAGCATGTATAACCCTTAACAACCACTAGGAAGACTTTGCCACAAACCTCAAATATAGGCTAATCAACCCTGCTAAAAAAAATTAAATATTCAACTAGATTATGTCAATGGAATAATATTAATGATGTTGTTAACTGGTTTAGCAATGTTAGGGATAAAAGTAGATAGAAACTCTCCCGGTTTGATAGTGTTGAATTCTACTTATCAATTTTGAAGTTCCTCCTCATCAAGACCCTGCAATTTGGAAAAACATAGTGTGACATTGATGACAGTGATACCAATATAATCAATCATGTCATATAATTATTGATTTTCATCCACAACTATATACAGGTGAAGGATACTAATAATTCATTTGATGTCATAATGACTTGCTTCAATGAAATTGAAGTCTGTGATGAAGTTGGAGAATTTATACTTGATAAGCTTAAATTTAGAATTCACACGTTCAACATAGGTTTATATAGAGATGGTGGTCTAGCTATGTACGACAGTGTAAATATCCACAGCCTAGATAAGAACTAATTTGTATTTTTAAGCAATTTGAACTTAAGGTAATTACGAATATCACAATTGTTGATTTCCTAGATGCCACCTTAAATTCAGAAAGCAAAATGAAGACCTAATTGGCTTCAGTAGAAAAACCAACTAACCTCTTATTGTTTTTAAGAATGTTATCAGTAATATTGATAGAAGAATCTCTTAAATCCAAATCTACTCAGACAAAATCCATCTCATGTAGTTTTAAACTGTTATAACCAAACAATGGAGTATAGTGCATGTCACAAACAAATAAACCCCTCACACCAAAAATTGTAAATAAATAAAAATAAAAATAATGAAAAAAAAATTGTTTTGGTAAATATAATCAATATTAATGTGTTTGTGACAGGTTTTATGAGATGATTCTTGTAAAATACTTATATTGGTTTGTCAAGTATGAAATTTGTAGTGAGGCATATGGTCAATTGTTTTTTTTTTCTACAAATTTCATACTTGATGACCCAATATAGATTATACTAATTGGTAGCATGACCTCAAAATACAACAATATTCTTGTAGATTGTGTTTGTAGAGTATTTTTTTGTTGATGGATTTGTATAGATCCAAAGATTTAGACTGTCTATGGTTGCAATTGACTTGAATGGTGCTGATTCTTATGTTGGCACATTGAGACAAATTCAAGCTTTTCTATTTGATAGCATATAATCCTTTCTTAGGCAGCAAATTGGCAGAGTCGTTAGAACGTTGGATAGAATGCTTTGTAGTATTAATTTCAGCTCTTTGCTCTCTGAGTTCAAATTCTGCCATGGTCAACTTTGCCTTTCATCCATTCATGGTCGATAAAAAAGTACCAGTCAAGTACTGGGGGTCTATTATTCCTCTATATCTCTTTCTCACTTGCTCTCTCTCACTCTCTCTATCCTTCTCTGGAAAAAATCTACTGTATATTCAGACCTGGAGAGGAGATGGGCTTCACCAGGTTTAAAAAAATGCCCTAGAAATGCTGTATGTCTATATGGCACCCCTACGACACTCCTGAGCAGTTATGGGTCCATACGATACATCAATCCTTTCTTAGTGTGTTAAATGTTCTCTGCTAGAAAGAGATGACATCTACTGGATCTATTGTTGTATGGAGTGTAATTTTCTATGACTGATCAGTCTATTATATTAGTTTCTGTTCAGAATATTGATTGTCTGTGTTAAAATATATTTCTCAGTCAAATACAAATATTTCTTTGATCCAGTCAAATATGGATGTTTCATGAAATCATTCATATCTTTATCTTTTGGTGTCCAGATATATTTAGACAATATATGACAATATATATTAGACAATATATGACATTATTTCCTGAATATTTGAAAAAATTAATAGGCTCTTATATTTCTTTTCCTGATTGCCATCTTCGGGGTTAAACAATGTTTTAGTAAGGTATCATGAACTATAACTGCAGTTATATTGAATAGAATTCACATACCAATGTTTTCTGACAGCAGTAGCTGACTTTTATATTCTGTTTGTTAAATATCTTACAGTATCCATTAGTCAATAATTCTAAGAAGAGTTATTGGGTAAAGCAGTTGAATAAATATTTTTATTAAGGATATTTAATATTGTCTTATCAATCCTTTATATTTTTTTTGGAACTGTAAAGGTTTAGATCTATTTGTTTCTAGTCTTCTCTTTGTATTATCGTTTAACTGAAATGGATATTAATGGCATTTGTTATTACCAAACACTAACCATAATGACTTAATTCAGAAAATAACATGGGGAAGGTTGCATTTGTGCTTTTAAGAGTGTGTGTGCAGGCACTCATCCACATTCACACACACATGCACGCATACATAATGTGTATACATTTATTTAAGAGCTGTTAACCATGAATATAATTTCAAATTTAGCCTGAATCTGCTGCTGAAATTTTGACAGTAGAATATGTACACAGTAGCATAATATTGGTTGTATGTTGTGTACTTTAATTTAAACTAATCAATAGACTGTATAACTATATTGAATGAAATATCCGATAAATTAACTTTATGTGCATGGCCTCGTGGTAAGGGTGATGGACTTATGATCATAATGTTGTGGGTTCGATTCCTGGGCTGGGTTGCATGTTGTGTTCTTGAGCAAAACACTTCATTTCACGTTGCTCCAGTATACTCAGCTGAAAATGTGTACCAGCAATAGCTGGGGGTTTGACCCTGTGATGGACAGGGGTCCTGTCCAGGGGGGAGTCTTGTACTTTCAGTCGCTTCATGCCATGAAACCAAGATAAGCACCGGCCTAATGAGCCTTCTGTCTTAAGACAGACTTTAGACTTTTTGAAAGTGATTTTGTTGCTATTTCTAACAGTCTAAGAGACTGGGAAGAAACTCCTTTGTTGGTTCGGAAACTCCCTCATTGGTTCCAAAATATTATTGATCTCTTCAGACATAACTGTGTCTGATATTGCTGTTGTTTTTCAGTAAATCAGATCAATTATCATTGATTAGCAGCACTGATGTAGCTAATTAGATACTAATATCGGATCATCTCCTGTGGTATACAAATATTAGCAATTTTAATGACTTCTTCCCCCTCCCCCACCTCGCTCTCTCTTTCTCTCTCCACAGACAAAATACCAAGCTTGATATAATTGACTAAAACCCTTGAATGTAGTACCCTAGCATTGCTACAATCCAATGTCTAATATACCACCACCACCACCATCATCATCATCATTTTATGTCTGAGTTAGCATGTAATGTAGCAGGTTGTCTTAGACTGAGACTGGCGGGGTTGGGGAGACCTAATCTTGCTCAAGATGTGTTTGAACATTCCACAGACATGTGTTCCCTTAATATAGTTCTCAGGGAGATTCAGTATGACATTATATGACAAGGCTTCAATCTCTCTCTCTTTTTATCTCTGTCCCCCTCACTTTCTCTTCACCTCTCTCTCTCCTATCCTCTTTACCTCTTTCTCACCCTCTCACTCTGCCCCTGTCCATCTCCTCCCTCTCTGTTGTGTTAGATCCAGTTGATTTAATCAACGGAACAGCCTGCTTATTAAATTATTGTGCAAGATATGTTTGAGCATTCCACAGACATGTGTTCCCTTAATGTAGTTTTCAGGAAGAATCACCATGATATATCGTGTAACAAAGCTGGTCCCTTTGAATTTTTTGCAATCCTTGTATATAATATGCATGTATGGACCCTTAACTCCTGATGAAGTCGTAGGGGTGCCATAGGGCATTTCTTGGGCATTTTAAAACCTGGTGAAGCCCATCTCCTCTCCTGATCTTAGCACATTTGATCTCTTCCAAAGAAGGAGTGAAAAAGAGATATAGAGGAAATGTTGACCCCAGTACTCAACTGGTACTTTATTTATCGACTTTGAAAGGCTGAAAGGCAAAGTTTTGTATTGCAGAATCAGCAATAGTTTCAAGCAATTTGATATCAAAAGGTTTAAAGATGGTAGTGTATACAGGGCTTTCTGAAAAGTTCATAGGCTGACCATGAAAGAGTGATGCTAGAGCTGTGAAATGTTGCATGCATTAATTTCAACTCTTCTTATTAACAACTGCATTGTTTCTTTCTAGGGACTATGTTGAAAATTAAATCTCTCATTTAGTCATTCTATGGGAGTATCTTGGTCAGCCTATGAACTTTTCAGCTGGACCTTTAAAAAGAGATTTAACTGGTTTTTTTTTTTAGCAAGTTGGGTGACCACCCAAAAGTTTCATCATTAGATTGTCTTCAGTATATATATATCATAGTTATTACTTGGACAAACCTTATAACTATGTTTGCTTTGAGGTCAATGAAGAAACCTCTATATGGTTACTTACTCTGCTAAAAATAGCAGCCAAATCTCTTTCAATTCACAGCCCATTCCCCTAAAAAAGTGACAGATACATTGTAGACATTGGTTTATGGTTAAGAAGTTTCTTTCACAACAACTTGGTTATAGGTTCAATCCTACATCATGGTACCTTTGGAAAATTTCTTCTATAATGTCAGGCAGACCAAAGACCTCTGAAGGAAACTTGATGGACAGCAATTGTGGAGAAGTCCGTCAGAAGTTGTCAGTTCTTAGGTAGACGTAATTGCCAGGAACATCATCACCTGGTTCATGCATGCCATTAACAGAGACAACACATTTACAAGCATAGTTGTCAACAATGGCAGTGTGTTTGTTATTGTAGTTGCTATTAAATGTAATTATTAAATGAACATGGTAGAATGATGGTGTGTTGCAGATCTGTCCAACCCATACCAGCATGGAAAGAGGAAATTTCTATGAAATCACTTAACCTGCTAGAAACAGCAGCCAAATCCTCTTCACATTATATCTTACTGTCTATAAGAAGATACATTGGACAATATAGTCTTTATGATTGATCTTTTATTGCTTTCGGCAACAAACTTTCAGTTGTTTGGCCAACTGAATGTCTGACTCATTGAAAAAATATGTAAGTGGCTGAGTATTCCACAGTCAAATGTACTCTTAATGTAATTCCCAAGCTGGATCAGTGTAACACAATATATAATTATGTTGGACCTTTAGATTACAAATACAATCTATCTGTTGGGCTTCTACACTGTCTCCATCTACCCAATTTCACTGACCCGAGGCTATAGTAAATTACACTTGTCCAAGATGTTACACAGTGGGAATGAACCTGGGACCTAATGATTGCAAAGGGGAATTTTTAATCACTCAGCTATGCCTATCTACATCTCTGATATACAAATAGACTGGATGGCCATGGTTGGCATGGCTTTGAGCATAAGTTTATTTAATCATCATAATTGACCTTGGTTGGGGCTAAACAATAACAAAGACAACACATAAATCAATTATGCTAATGAGGAATATCTTTGACTATCAATGACAGATTTTGATTAAAAACAAAGAACATTTATGAAAAAATATGTATGAATATTCAGTAATCACTCCAGTTTATTGCCTTTACAATATTGACCAAGTAATAATATTCTTTATTTCCTCTGAAATTACATTTTTGTTGTAGAATAGTTTTTTTTATTATATCTTTATTTTTAATTTTATTTTTCCAATCCTGTATTCAGTAATTATGTACTTTTGGGAATGATCTTTAATTAATTAAGATTTTTATTAAATATTTTCTTTCAAGGATATTATTTTGTGTCTGGAAAAATATCTGAAAGGTTCCATGATTCTGGGTCTAATTTGAGTAGTCTCTGATTTTAACTGTAATATTTTTAAACGTTTGTTTTAAGTTCGCTATTCTTCATGAACTAAGCTGTTATTATCTGCATGAAGATGTGCTTTTGAATGCATAATTGATATACATCATCATCATTATTGTTTGTTTAATGCCTGCTTTTCTTGCTAACAAGGGTCAGATGGGTCTACATAGAACAAGTCAGTACTGAAACAGGGCTACTGACCTCCCAGACAGACCGAGGTATCTGCATCTCACACACGGTCATACATTCTATTGAGTGCAAAGGAGAAGTTGTATTTTTTGACAAGAACTGAAGGGTCCTCCCAACCCCTTGTTTGGGAAGCTTTCTACAGCTGGATCCCCTTCCTAACACCAACCATTTTACAGTATGTAGTGAGTGCTTTTATTGTGTGGATCACCAGCACTAGCGAAGTTGTCATGTCCTTCACACAACTAAATATCATCATCACCATAGATTTTACATTTAATTTTGCTGGCATAGGTTGGGCAAGGCATTTTTTTTAGGTAATTTCTCTATGGCTAGATGCCCTTTCTGATACCAACACATTTATTTAATATAACATTCACCACTTATCTTTTTAAGTATGTTATATACTATACCAACACATTTATTTAATATAACATTCACCACTTATCTTTTTAAGTATGTTATATACTACTTATATCTGTTGAACTAGTTAAGCTGCAGTACCTATTGTTTATGAGATACAAACATTATTGCTTATAACAATTTTGCAATAAATTGGCATCTCATTTAGTCTTGTAGCCACAATTAACAGCAATGAAGCCAAAATAAGCACCAGCCTGATGAATTTCTGAGCTTGGTATAGACTTTAACTTTTAAAATCCTTTTTATATTAACACAGCCTAAACTGGCTCTGATTGTATGAATCAAAACCTCCTATTTTAAAGGGTCCCAGCATAATTTTATATAAGTTACTATTTTAGTAATGATATAATTAATAACTTTAGTAAATCACTCAAAGCTTTTCATTAATTAAATGAAATAAAGTATATTTCATTAGAAGTAGGGTCATGATAGGGTTTCAGAGAAATAATAGTTTATATGGAAGTGTTGATTTTTGAAAGACTATCAATTATAGGCATAAATAATTGAATTGATTTTAATTATGGTAAAATCTTCAATTCAAGGAAGTTGGTGTACACTAGAATTTTATTATGGATCCTTTGTGTTGTTATTAAAAACACCTACGACGAACTATATTAGTGCCAATTCTAATATATATATATATGAGTGTGTGTATATATATGTGTGTATATATATTTGAATATATATATATGTGTGTGGGTGTGTGTGTGTATATGTATGTGTGTGTGTGTATATATATATATATATGTGTGTGTGTGTATATATATATATATGTGTGTGTGTGTATATCATCATCATCATCATCATCATCGTTTAACGTCCACTTTCCATGCTAGCATGGGTTAGACGGAAGTTGTCCCACTTGAGGCAAGGTTGGTCGGGTGACCATGTCTCACTCATATCGGACTATCTGGCAGGTTTTCTACGGCTGGATGCCCTTCCTAACACCAACCACATTTACAGTGTGGAACTGGGAACTTTTTACCGTGTTACCTACACGGCCACATTACAGCGTGGACTGTGTTTTTTCTCATGACACCTACACAATC
>OZ024746.1:68649383-68776883 GCA_964016885.1 Eledone cirrhosa | reverse complement strand
AGGGAGAGATGAAGGAAAACGGAATATGTGTATATTTCATTTTTTCATTTCATTTTACGTCCACTTTTCCCTGCTTGCAAGGGTGAGACGGGAACTGATGCTGGCTTGATTTCTACAGCTGGATGCCCTTCCTAACACCAACCTCATTTACAGTGAGAGCTGGGTGCTTTTTTGCTGTGGCACCTACACGACCACTTTGCAGTGGAATCATAGGGACCCAAGTCCCTATCATCTCATTTCTACAGCTGAGTAAACTGGAGCAATGTGAAATAAAGTGTCTTGCTCAAGGAAATAACACATCACCCGGTCCGAGAATTGAACTCACAACCTTTTGATTGCAAGGCCAATGCTCTAACCACTAGAGCCATATATATATATATATTTTGTTTCTGAATTTGTTTAGCAAGATTCTTTATCTGAAAACGTGTGTTGAAACCGATATTGTTATGCTTTGGAAGGGTCATGTTGCTAATAAGAAAGACACGAACCAGTTGCTTTCACTCCAATTTATTATAAATTAAATTTATAAATTTAAGAATTTATAAATTTACGGTTGGTTGGTTGGTTCCATAACCGGACGGTTGTTCATATATTATCAAAGTTCTTTCGTCACACATTCTTTGTTTTTGTGCCTCTCCTTTGTTCTGTCCTACGCCATCTTGTTTTTGTGTGTGTTGTGTGCTTAGTTTGCGCATGTTACATCCGGGTGTGTTTATATTTGTTTATTTATTTGTTTATTTACAAGTTACTGGTTGGTTGTTTGTTCTAAGTGTGTGTTTTCATTTTGTCCTTAATTGTAAGTTGTGATGTTGCTATTCCATTCATGTTTTCTATTTAATTTTGGTTGGAGTTCATTTATGTTTATTGCCTCTGTGATTTGTCTAAACATTGTGTATTTTCTTTGGAGTGAAAGCAACTGGTGCGTGTGTTTCTTATTGGCAACATGACCCCCCCCCCCCAAAAAAAAAAAATCATAACAATATATATATATATATATATAATTCTATATATATGTATTTATATGTGTATATATACATATGTATGGATATATATATATGTGTGTATTTATATGTGTATATATATATATATGTATGAATATATATATATGTGTGTATTTATATGTATATATATATATATATATATATATATATATATATATATATATATGTGTGTGTATGGATATATATATATGTGTGTATTTATATGTGTGTATGGATATATATATATGTGTGTATTTATATGTGTATATATATATATATATATATATGTGTATGGATATATATATATATATGTGTATATATATATGTGTATATATATATGTGTATATATATATGTGTATGGATATATATATATATGTGTATATATATATGTGTATGGATATATATATATATGTGTATATATATATGTGTATGGATATATATATATATGTGTATATTTATATGTGTATGGATATATATATATATATATATATGTGTATATTTATATATGTATATATATATATATATATATATAACATCAGATAAAATGCATTATGGCTCTCTGCTCTCTGATTTCAAATTCTGCCGAGGTCAACATTGCCTTTCATCCTTTCAAGGTCGATAAAAAATGTACCGGTCTAGTACTGGGGGGTTCGATTTTTCCTCTATATCTCTTTCTCATTTCTTCTCTCTCTCTCACTTTCTATCTTTCTTTAGAAGAAATCTGCTGTACTCATGCCTGGATAGAGGATAAGCTCTGCCAGACTTAAAATGTCCAAGAAATGCTGTATGTCAATATGACACCCTTATGACTCTATCAGGAGTTACAGGACCTTACATACGTACATAGTAACTATCCACCATTTCACAATCCATAAAGGGAGAATCTACACGATTGTTTGAACTGCCAGAAATATCTGCAAAATTTTCATTATATAGATGCAGGAATACATAGTTGAATGGTCAGGATGTTTGTTTCACAATCATGTAGTTTTTGTTTTGGTCTTACTGTGTGGCACCTGGAGAAGGTGACTTCTACTATGGCCTCAGGGGTTGACCAATGTCTTGTGAGTGAAGGTTTTGGTTTGATGGAAGCTGTTTTGAAGCCTGTCATATACTGCCTCTGTTGTTGTCACTACCACCGCCACCAATGATAGAATAAGTACTGGGGATCAACAGAATCAACTAAACACTTGGCAGTGGTACCCCCACCAAATGATTGAAACCAGAAAAACTAAAGTAATATCACACCTTACCGTCTGTATCTAAGACTATATTATCCAAGAAAGGTGGGATGGAAATGGCTGGAATGCTTTTGATCATCAATCTATTAAATTAAAGGCAATTTGAGCTAAACAACAATAACAGCAACAGCACAGCTTCTTGCTTTCCTGATTACTACAATTTGCAAACATCCAAAAGCAACATCAATCATCGTCATCTCTCTCTGTGAATTATATTCTCTCTGTCTTGTTCTCCCTTCTCAGTAACCTCTTGCATTTTAGTGACTTTATTGCCTTGCTTGGGTTCTGTTTGGTAGTATCGGTAGAGGGTCGAACATGCTTTCCAGCATAGTTACGTCCCTTTACGATCTGAGTTCAAATCCCGCCGAGGTTAACTTTGCCTTTCATCCTTACGGGGTCAATAAAATAAAGTACCAGTAATGTACTGGGTAATTGCTGGCCTTGTGCCAAAAAGTAGAAACAATTATCTTATAGAAGGAAGGGATAAAAATATTCTCCACCCTAGCTAATAACCCATTTCTTGAATTTGAAGTTTTGTTTATAGAAAGAAAGATCTGTGTAACAAACAAGAATATATTTTATATGATAGGAAATAATAAAATTTTGAGTGAAGATACTGTTTGCACAGAAATATTATAGCTAATCTTTTGATTCAGTTGAAGATGTCTAAGTTAGAAAAACACTTCTTTATGTTAAAAGACATTTTTCTAATTCATCTTTTGTCTATGGAATTTTGGCAAATTTTTTTTTAACTTCATTACCAAACATTGTTCTATGAATCAAGTTGCATGCTAGCAAAATTAGTGACTTCTCCAATGTATGTATTTACATTTGCTTTTGTAATAATTTCTGTAACTAATATGAAAAAAATCTGAACTTTATTTGAATTTTTTGCTCTATTTATTTCAAAATACTGGCTTGTTTAGTTTGTTGGTCAGACAATCCATATAAAACAATTCAGATTTTTGCTTTATTTTAATCTTTCTTGTTTGGTGGTTATATGTCTCTTGTTGCTGCTGGAAATCATGACTTTAAAATAATCAACATATACTTTAAAATATACTTTTGGTACAAGTAAATATCTAATTGTCTGAGATTAGTTGCTATCAATTAGATTATAATTAGGGCTGTGTTAGACAGTATTGCAGACAACATGCTTTGTAACATATAGCTACAGCCCTTTATGTTCTGAGTTCAAATCCTACCATGGATAGGTTTGCCTACCTTCCTTTTAGAGTTGATAAAATAAAGTACCAGTAATGCACTGGGGGTTGATTTAATCGACTTTCCCTTCTCTTCAAATTGTTAGCCCTATGCCAAATGTAGAAACAATTAATTAGATTATAATTCTCATCTTCAGAATGAATCATCATCATCATGATTTCTATGGCTGGATGCCCTTCCTAATACCAATCACATTTAGAGTGTGGACTGGGTATATTTTACAATATTATATCTATATTCCATTCAAACTGGTTAGATCCCTAGAAATCATCTACCTGGATATGTACAGAGTTACAGATGAGGAACCTTATTTCTAAACTAAAGGTAGTATTATCTTTATTGGCACTGGTCTAATTGATTACTCCCTTTTAGATATACAGGTTCCTCATTCAAATTTTCCATCTCAAATTTTCACTTTTAATAAATTCTGTTTTTTTCTATTTCATCATATTACAATAAATTGTACTATAAATATTACTAAAACAAGGTCAAATTTCCATGTTTTAAATTTTTAAAGAAACCCTTTTTTATTGCATTGATGTGAAGGAAGGGGGTTATGTCCATAGTCTTAACAGCCCTACCCACAAGACCAGTGAAATCAACTTGGTTAAACAGTTTCATGTCAACAGCTGCTGGATAAATATTGACAAAAGAAGAATTCCAAAGGAATCTTATTCTAGAAAGGAATGGCTGGGTGGAATGAATTATTTTGTTTTCTTTGCTAGTTGTTTCTGTTATATTTCCTATTTTTTCATTTCCAAAACTTTCATTTCGTTTTATTGTTGTTCATCCATTTCCTTATTCTTTTTTTTAACGTTTTGGTTTTCATTGATATCTTCTTTTTTTCTATTCAATTTCTTTTCTATACCCCCTCCCTATTTTTTTTATTTCACTTGTTTCCATTTTCATTTCTTTCTGTTTCTCAGTTATTTTCCTTTCATTTTCACTCTTTGCTTGCTATTTCTTTTTCATCTCTCCTCCCACTCTCTCTCATATCTCACCCACTTTTTTAATAATAATTGTTTCTACTTTAGGCACAAGGCCAGCAATTACCCAGTGCATTACTGGTACTTTATTTTATCGACCCCATAAGGATGAAAGGCAAAGTCAACCTCGGCGGGATTTGAACTCAGATCGTAAAGGGACGTAACTATGCTGGACAGCATGGCGTCCGACCCTCTACCGATACTGCCAATCCACCGCCCTTTTTTAATAATAATATCAATCTCTCATTTATCAAAGATAATTAACTAATATACTGTTACCCAGGCAACTCTTATAACTCGTCAGAGAACTATTTAGACGAGTGTTTGTGAAAAAAACCTTTTCTTTTTTAACAATAAAAACTGTTGATGTGACAAAATTTATCATTAACAAAGAAATCTAGATGAAGAAATTTGTATTTACTACAAAATAGATACACTTGGATATTTTGGTAGTAAGGTATAATAACTGCAGTGATGAAGATAAGTCAATTTGGAAAGATTCTATTGTGACCAGAATTATTAATAACATTTTATAGAATTTACAGTTTGTCAAAAAATGTGATCTTATCAGAAGCTACTTGTGATAAAGATGAGAAATTAAAGAATTAATTCTTTATTTTATTAATCCTTTTGTTATTGTATTTCTAATGAAATACACTGCCTATGTGTATCAATTAATTTTGAAAATGTGGATAATTTAATGAGATAACTAACCTTTTCATTATTATGCTTATGTTTGAAACATTATTTAACAAAAATTTCTCATATAAAATTATGATGGAAGGTTTTGATATAAATATTAGTTGTGTATCATAAAATCATGGTGGTTTCATGTGGGTTTCAAAAGGATTAAATACACATAATGATGTTGCATGGCAGTGAAACATTGGCTGTGACTGCTGAGAACATGTGTAGACTGGAGAGAAATGAAGCAACTGTGCTTTGTTGGATGTGCAATGTAAATGTGAAATAAAGGCAGAACTTGGATGATGAGGGAGCAACTGGGTTTAAGAAGAATCTGAAGTAGTGTGTAAGGGAGAAGACTGCATTAGTATGGGCATGTGATGCACATGGATAATGATTGCTGGGTGAGGAAGTGCCAGGAAATCCCAGTGGAAGGAAGCTGCAATAGAGATAGACCAAGAAAGACCTGGGCAAAAGTGGTGAGAGCTGATCTCAAATCGTTGACAAAAGAATGCAGTGAGTGGAGAGATGCTGTGCTTAAAAGGACACGTCCAATCCATGCAAGCATGGAAAAACAGATGTAAAAATGATAATGATTTCTCTACTGAAATTAGAGGGAGTAAGGAAGACAAATATTGGCATATTTTTTCCATTTTTTATTCATTTTTTGTTATTGTTGAATTAATTAATTAATCCAGAAGTAACCTAATTAGAATTTTGCTAAAATGGTTTTTAATGGGTTAGTCAGAAGACAGAGAGCAGCACCCTAGCCCTTATTGCAAGCTATTCAAGACTTCAGTTCATCTTTCAGCTTATAAATATTATTTGAGCAAAAGAAGGCACATTTGTACAATTGTTCAACTTGCTAGAAATAACTGTGTAATCACCTCGAATCATGCTGTATCATTTTAAAATGTAGTCCTAGATATATTTAAAAAAATGGAATGATCATAGCTGGAACAACTTTATTTCTGATCAACAACATAAATATAAGCTAACATCTTCATAACATCTTCACCTTACTCCTGTGTATAAAATGAAATATTCATAAGAACTTGTTTTACAAAGTGTTTTAAAGAATTATGTCTGAAGTATGGATCTTGATTTTAAACCTATTGTTAATATAACCTGATATAACACTTAATTTGCTTCTGTTTCAAGTGTTTTGTCAATAAGAGCTATTTAATGCATTGAATAAATATAGAATTTTCAGTACTTATTTTTTTCAGTATCGATTTTTAACCCCCACCACCTCTAGGTTTGAAGAAAAGATATATATATATATATATATTTTTTTTTTTAGAGTCAGAAACTGGTCAGAGTTAGGTCTTTTTCAGCTACAGTACTTTGTTTATTTATATCTGTGTGTGTATATATATATATATATATATATTTATATATATCAGATAGGATGTGGTAAAATACCCGGTGGACCATAACCCACCAGAATACTCGAAACTTAGGGGAGTAGAGTGGGTAATATGAAAAGATTCAGGACCCCGACGGCTGAGCTCTGGCCATTTCAACAGCTAGAGCCAAACAGTTTGGATCTAGCTATCGAAATGGCTGGAGATCAGCCATTGGGGTCCTGATTCTTTTCATATATATATATCCAGAGACTGTAACGCGGAGTTGCTGTAGGTTCACCAGGGTGAGCACTCAATGTTTAGGTTCACGTCTGTATCGAGGTGTAGAGCTAGACAGAGTGTAATATAATAATACAAGGATGAATGGTTACTCCATCATTATGTTTATTAGTTTGTGATGTGCATTTAGCTACTGATCAGCTCAAGGTTTGATCTGTATCGATCTGGCCTGACTCTGGAATCAGAAGCTCGTCGGACCTCTGTAGTAGTAATGACAGAATGACACACACATACATATATGATGATGGCTGCCCCCTCGTTATCGAGTATGGCCATTGCACGATATACCATTATTAATAATTATTAATAATTATTAATTAATTCTATTGTACAATGTCTGTGCATGAAGATATTTTTTAAAGTGAGGAAAGACTGTGCACTGAGCCAATCCCACTCTCTGAGCGACAGTAACTATAACCCGAAAAGAAGAAAAGATCAACATCATCGGTAACTACTGAGTCGCAGGTTTTATGTTGGAGTTATCCCAGTTTCCTGAGTCGCCTTCTCCTAGAAGAATGTCCTGACAAAGGCTAGGAGTCCTTCACTTCCAGTGGTTTAAACGCGCGATCGGCTATCCAGCCCGATTATTTCTATGTCCCCGCGCATATACATACATATACATATGTATATACATATTTACACATTTTTGTACATACATATATACATACATACACACATACATACATACCCATCATTATTGGAGCTACGGGTTATATACCAACCCGCTTAGACCAAAGTATGACTGAACTTGGATTTGCGGACAAAAAGCGCAGCTCCCTAATTCATAGTCTACAAATGGCTGCGATAGCTGGCACCTTCAACATTAGCAAAACATTCTTGCGATTCAAGGGATGACAATTTCTTTTCTTTTACAACCTTGCCACCAGGAAGGTGGCCGGTCAAAAAAATACTCGAAATTAAGAGAAAGAGATACATACATACATGTATGTGTTTGTGTGTGTCATCATCATCATCATCATCATCATCGTTTAACATCCATTTCCCATCTTAGTGGTATTGAATATGGGCAAAACAGATGCCTTCCTTCATTATATATCCGCCTGGATTTTGGCTTGATGAATGTTTACAAATGTATTTTGTCATTAATATGAGTTGACTCAACAACTCATATTAGCAAGGTTTAATTATTTTCACTGAAGCATTACATGCTCTTCTATATTAAGAGATATGTTTTCTATTCTTCTTCTTTGCATTGTATTATTAGAGTATGGATTTTTTTAGTCAGGGGAGATTAGGAGGAGATCAATTTCTTGTACAACTTCATAATTTTGTTATCAAATATTTTTCTAACAATTAAATTGGATGCTGGTAGAACAAGTGCTTGCGTTGTGGTATGTGATTTCATTTAATGCGATAATTTCTGCTGCATGTTATGAAAAATAATCTGAACTATATTTGAAACTTTGCTCTTTCAAAATAGTTAACCTGTTCAGTTTGTAGCTCAACTTATAATCTAAAATAGTTTGGTTTTGATTTTATTTATTTATTTATTTATTCATTTATTTTTAAATATGCATGTTTGCTAGTTCAATTCGGTATTCATACCAACCCTTACCTATGGTCATGAATCTTGGGTAATGACTGAAAGAATATAATCACGAATACAAGCGGCCAAAACGGGGTTCTTCCAAAGGGTCTTTGGAGTAACGTTGAATAGACACTGGGATACATGGGGACGTAACAAAAAATCATCCAATGCCAACCAATGAAATCTACCACAGAGTTGATAATATAAGTATCAGTTACATACTGGGGTTAATTTAATCAGATATAGTATTTGTGGCTCAATATGTTAAAAATAGCAGTGAAATCTCCCTCAAATCATACTCTGCTGTCTCAAAGGAAAAATGATTAAAATGTCTTTGATCTTAGGTTTGCATGCTCAGGTCTGATTGATTTGGATTAAAACAACAACAACAACACCAATCAATCAATCAATCCTGATTAATGCTATTATTGACATTGTTAGAAATACTAAACTAAAGCCGTTATTGATATTAATGTTACAAACTTGGTTTTCACTGTAAATTCTTACCAAACCAAGCTCAAGCTGTTTCATTTGTATCACTAATATTCAATCGATAAAAAGGAGAAAAAAAAATCAACAATCAGTAAAAAAAAAAATATGACTGTCACTGCACACTTTATTTATTTATTCATTTATTTATAGTTGTAAATGGTGAAAAATAATGCTGGTGGTTAGGGGGAATAATCATGAGTTTACTGCATTCCTGATGGTAAGAGTAATAAGGGAATGTTTTTAACATAGCACAGAACAAATATTGCTTGGAACTTCATTTGAGGTGCATTATTTTTTTTTTCTGGTTTCTCAGCAATGCTTAAACATTCTACTGAGATACACCAATGAAAGACATGCATATATATATATATATATATATATATATATATATAATATATAAGATCAAAAGATGGTTAAAAGAGTTCCATGTATTTTATTATGCGCATTTCAAAAACAAATATCATCATGCAATAACATTTGCGTTTTCGTCAGATAAAATAGGGAGACATGATATGAAGGTTAAAACACACTTGTGAATAGTGCAGTTTTAAATCAACATATTGATATGTTGATTTAAAACTGCACTATTCTGTCTATGCATCTGTCTGTCTACCAATCTGTCTATCTGTCTGTATGTCTCTCTCCCTCTCTCTCTCTCTGGCAGAGTTGTTAAAACTTCTGATAAAATGCCTCTAGTTCTCCATGTTCTGCATTCATCCCACTGAAATCAATTTAGCATTTAATCCTTTCAAGATCAATAAAGAAAGTACCAGCCCTGTCTCTCTCAAGCTATCACACCCTGAATGTTTCGAGGGCGAGGGGTGTCTACGTCTGTTCATAGTTGCTTGGGCTCCCCAAACAAGTAAAAACATGGGACATGGTACCATGTCATCCTCAATTGCATCCTCAATGGCTGTTGTAGCCCATGTCGGATTTCAATTACGGAACAAAACCAAACTGCTGTTCTATTATAAATGCATTTATAATAACTTTACTAGAGAAATTCTAACAGTTGTTGTTTAGCCCCAGGTCAGATCTGTTGAAGTACAGATTTGATGAAAGTCATCCCAGTTATGACTACTCTATATTTTTTCAGGAATAGTGAACCTTGGACTATATTATCAAAAGTGCCCTTTTTTTTATATTGGTAAGGAGATTGGGGAAGATTAGGCTGCTATTTCTAGCATATTGAGAAACAACATAGATATAAGAAAGTTTGGTAATTAGAAATGACAGCTTTTAAAACCATTCATAGTGAGACTCTGGTATGTTTATTATACTTAAACATACTAGGGCGGTGGATTGGCAGTATCAGTAGAGAGTCGGACACAATGCTTTGCAGCATAGAGTTACCGTCATCTACAGTCTGAGTTCAAATCCCGCCAAGGTTAACCTTGCTTTTCATCCTTACGGGATTGATAAAATAAAGTACCAGTAATGTACTGGGGTCAATTTAATCGACTTTCCCCTCCCCCAAATTACTGGCTTTGTGCCTGCACTAGAAATCATTATATTTAAACATACTTTCATATACACCCCTACAATAAGCGAGTTTGAACAATTTCTTGGAATGTTTCTTCTGTATTTTATTGACTTGAAACTTGAAGGATGAACGGCAAGACAACAACAGCAATAACAGAAATAATAATAACAACAACAACAACAATAATAAAACACAGTTAACCCTAGTTGGATTTTGAACTATGAATCTAGAGCAGTGGTTCCCAAGTGGTGTCTGGGGTTCTGTGAAAAAAGGTAGAGGAGTGTATTTATATTACGACCCTATAGCAGTATTAGACTTTGGGGTTCCTCAATAGTTTCTGAACCAAAAAGGGTTCTATATTTGAAAATGTTTGGGAAACCCTGATCTAGAGGAACAAAACAAAATTAAATATTGATACAACATTTAGTCCAGCAACTTAAAAATGTTTGTAACTACATTACCTTTATTGGAGAAATAATGACTTGTTGTGTCGGCACATGGCTAGAATTGTTGTTGGGGGATGGCACAATCGATTATATATTGATCTCTATACTTTATTATACTAGTACTTTATTTTATCGACCTTGGAAGAATGAAAGGAAACATTAGCTGCAGTGGGATTTGAGCTCAGACAATAAAGAGGTGAAAGGAATACCACAAGGCATTTTGTTCGATACTCTAATAATTCTGCCAATCCAACGCCTTCAATTTATTGGAGAAATAATAACAGTTGTAAGAGCTAAGGAAGATTGATCTATTTCTTGGAATCCATTTCAATTCTTCTTTGCCAAGCACAATTGATCTGATTAATAAATACTTTGGCATTCAAAACAATTATGAATACTGGCCAAACATTCTACCCACACAGTCTGATTATGACTTAATTCTCCTCCAGCTAAAGCTGCTTGTTGTGTTTCCAATACATATTTTTGTTTCATGTTATCATGTTGCATATCATGTGTACTCTTCTGCTGTATCAATATATTGTGCCATTGTATCAATATATACCTTCTGCTATAAAACATTGACTAAGACAAAGACACTTCCTAACAATAACCAGTGAATTGAAAGAATCATTTGAGTCATCATCATCATTGTTTAAAGTCTGCCTCCCTTGCTAGCAAGGGTTGACTGGGTTGTCCACAGACCGGATTAATATTCAAGCAGAGTTACTGATCCCTTAAATGGGCCATGAGACTGCATCTCATTTAGACGCTTTCCTGTACTCTACTGAGTATTTAGACAGGACAGTGGCCCACAATTAGCTTACATATGGTCCTGCAATCAACCAAGTCTATTTTATGACACCAACACTAAGGGGTGTAGGACAAAATTGTTCGTAGTATTTGTTTTAGTTTGCTGTACTCTGTTCAAATCCTATTGAAGATAACTTTACCTTTCTTCTTTTTGGGGGTTGAAGAAATAAGTTACCAGTCCTGGATGAAGGATTGTCAAAATTATTAGCATCATCATCATCATTTAACGTCTGCTCTCCTTGCTAGCAAGTGTTGGATGGGTCATCACAGACTGAGTCTGTACTGAAGTTGGTCTACTGACCTCTCAGACAGGCCAGGAGTCTGCATTTTGCCTTACATATGGTCCCTTGTTCTACCGAGTGCACCAACACAAGAAAGGCTGTAATGTCTTTAACACAACTGAAAGGGTCCTCCCAACGCTTTGGCAAGCTTTTTGTGACTGGATACTCTTCCTATCACCAACCATTTTACAGCATGTACTGGGTGCATTTCTCATGTACATCACCAACACTAAAGAGATTGTCATGCTGTTAACACAACTGAAGGGTCCTCACAACCTTTGACAAAATCTTGCAGTATTTATTCTTTCTTTGTGAGTTCTGAATAGAAATCCTGATGTGGCCTACTTAGGAGATGTAATTTCTTTAACCCTTCTGCTACCAAACTACCTCAAACTACCCTTGGATTTATTATATAAAACTGCCCACTTTAAAATGGTTAACCTTATAGTAAAACATTCTATCATAATTTAATCTTAGAAATTTTTGTTAAGCAATATTCTAAATATCAGCTTACTAATTTAATTTTATTAAATTCCTCCAAATGTTTGCTTATTTTCAGCATTCATTGAAAAATTTAGGCAGTGTATTACATTAAAAAAACGTTATGAAATGGTTAACATCATCACCTGGCTCATGAGTGCTTTTGGCAGAATCTACTCTGTTGGAAGTATCCAGGCTAGGTCTTAGATCTGAATATATCTTCCTCTCTCCCTCCCTTCAATGTTTGAGGCACTGAAAAGGGTCATGGGTACTATGTCCCCCCCCCCTCCTCACTAAACACTAAAAGATTACTGTCCCTAACATGAAAGAACTTGCTCTACCTTTATCTGTTTCTATTGCAATAAGTTTCTCTGTATTTCTTTTTTCAGACCCAACTGTGTAAAAACATGTTCAATACTTAGGTGTGGATGTGGCTATTGATTAAGTTTCAATACTTGGGTGTGGCTATTGATTAAGTTACAATACTTGGGTATGGGCGTGTCTATGTGGTTAAGTTACAATACTTCTGTGTGGGTGTGACTATGTGATTAAGATGAGTGGGCATGGCTATATGGTTAGGTTTCAGTACTCAGGTGTGGGTGTGACTATGTAAAGAAGTTTGCTTTGTAACCACATATTTTCAGGTTCAGCCCCACTGCATAACACCTTGGGCCAGTGTTGTGCAGAAGCTGATCATATTTTATATGTGTGTATGTTTGTGTGTGTCTATTTGTCTGTGTTTACATCTACAGCACTTACCAAACAATGCTACTTGTTTATGTCCTATAATTTAACAGTTTGACAAATAGAGATTGATGAAATAAATATCGGGCTTAGAATAAAATAAATAACTACTGGGGTCAATATGAAAGCTGTGCCCCAGTGTGGCCACAGTTCAATGACTGAAACCAGTAAAAGAACAAGAGTTATACTTCTTCTCCAGAACTAGTTATATTCCAATGTACAGATTTAGAGTTGATTAGAAACTCTATACTTTCTGTGTCCAACTTAGAGAAACATACAAAATCTCCTTGAAATCTTTCAAAACTATCTTAAAAATAAAAAAGTTATATTCAATAACGTAATCTTACTTTCACTATATTTATCCCTTTTGATAACATCTGTACAAAACCAGCTTGGGTTCTTTGAAACAAAATCACCCATTTTAAAGGGATTCTATTTAATATAAAATCTTTCAACATGATTTTATATTAGAAGCAATACACCATGTCTCTCTCTCTCTCTCTCTCTCCCACTCTCCCCCCTCTCCCCCCTCCCTCTTTCTCTATATATATAAAATATTACTTTCATCATCAACCGCTTCCACGTGTCAATAATCACCATAAACTGTAGGGTTTTTGGCAAATCCTTAATTTATCAAAATGCAAATTTCCCAGTTTATGTGATTATTTATATATCCAGTAATCTTGGTATTTTTACATTCTAATTATGTGTTCATTGCTATTGCTGTCATATTACTGGTTCGCTATTTTTATATAAGAACTATGTTACACTACCATGTGAGTAATGAAATAATTAATTTTTAGTAAATCTCTCTAAATCCTTCATTAATCAATTGAAATTGAGTGTATTTCATTAGAAGTACTGTCACGAAAAAGTTAAAACTGTGAGTGTAGTGGAGAAAAGGGTTTGCAGTATTTGTTCTGGCTCTTTACATTCTAAGTTCAAATCCCACTGAGGTCAGCTTTGCCTTTTATTTTTCTGGGGTTTATAAATAAATTACTGGCCTTGTGCCAAAAGTAGAAACAATTATTATATACTGATACTGAGGGTGAATGATCTGTAAGCATTGGATAACATGCATTGTGGCATATAGTTATGAAACTTTACACTCTAAGTTCAAATCCTGCCAGGCTAGCTTTGCTTTTCATCCTTACAGAGTCAATAAAATAAAGTACCAGTAACACACTGGGGTCGATTTAATTGACTTTCCCCTCCTCTAAAATGTTTGGCCTTGTGCCAAATATAGAAACAATTATTATTATTATTATTGTGAAACTTCTTTTGAATTCTGCTTCTTTGCCATACCTGCCAAGTGTCATGCTGACCACCGAGGCAAAATTTGGTAGTATATACATTTTACAATCAATTGTCACGAGGGCATAAACAACAGTAAATGTCTTTTGCAAGGTATTTCATTTTTCCTTGTCCAATCCGTTAAAAGAATGTATAAATCTTCTCATTTCCATACTCATACCACCACCACTGCCGTTGCCACTACTACTACTACTAGAGTAGGCTGCCATTTCTATTGATAAGAATGTGGACTTATTTCTCTACATCACCAAGTCTTATCTATCTTCATGTCTTTCCAATATGTATAGTCATATTCTGTCTGTCTATGTGTGTGTTTGTATGTATGTGTGTATGTCCGCCTGTGTGTGCATGTGTGTATATATCTCTTTGTACATCCATTCCCCTACACTTCTGTAGCTACACTGTCTCTACACAATAGTCTGATGGATTCTACGTAAAGACATATATTTGCTTATGTGTGGTTTATATCAATCATAATACTTTGTGTTGTTTAGTTTCTTTGATGTTCTTGTCAATTGTGTTACCATTTCTTTCACTTCTTATTATTAATATTGATTTTGTTTTCCCCCAGAATAAGCTACACAGAATTTTGACAGAGACATTTCTCTTGTTAGTTTATTTTATTTTTTGTTCGTTAGAATATACACATAAGAGATTTCCAGATATGTGATAAAACTTAAATAAAAAATAATAGTTCATTATATATGTAAATTTAATTACTTCTTGGCTTTAGTTTTTTACTAGTTTTAGCCAGTGGGTTGTTTGTTACTGGTTATGCTGTGTATATACAGTTATGTTATTTTATTACTATTATTATTTGGATTGGCAGAATTGGTAGAGCGTTGTACAACATGCTTCGTGGCATAGTGACAGACCTTTATGTTGTGAAGTTCAAATCCTGCCAAGGTTAGCTTTACCTTTCATCCTTGTGGGCTTGTGGGGTCAATAAAATAAAGTACCAGTAACGCACTGGGCTCGATTTAATGGACTTTCCCTTTCTCCAAAATAGCTGGCCTTGTGCCTATAGTAGAAATCATCATTATTATTATTATTTGGATTGGCAGTATCGGTAGAGCGTTGGACAATATGCTTTGTGGCATAGAGTTATGGTCCTTTATGTTCTTAGTTCATTTTCCTGCCAAGGTTAGCTTTGCCTTTCAACCTTAGGGGTCGATAAAATAAAGCACCGATTTAATCGGACCCCCCCCCAAAAAAAAAAAAATATATATATATATATAATAATAAAAAAAAAAAAATTATTAGCCTTGTGCCTAAATCAGAAACTATTATTATTATTATTATTATTATTATTATTATTATTATTTTGTATATTTTAATGGGATAAGAAATGAAAAATCCAACCTGGTGGGTTTGGTCTTCACAAATATAAATTTTAAATAAGGGATCAAACTAGATGTTGGTTATGAACCATATGGTCAAACTGAATCACCTTCTTGCTATACAAAAATATGATAATAAGCATTGAGTGTTGATGTTCAGATGTTGCTTTCCCTGTAAATTACTAATATTTATTCAATAATATTTACAACCCATGCTAGCATGGAAAATCGATGTTAGATGATGATGATAATGATGAATAATAATATAAAAAAAAAACAATGATGAAAGGTTTTAATGTAAATATAATCACTTTAAAAGGAGCAATTTTATATCATGAAACCAGGAGCAGTTTCAGGTGGGTTGGTATCGAAAGATTTGGTACTAGTCAATCTAAGAGTTTCCATATATGCTACTGCATATCTTTTTCTTCTTCACCTCAGTCAGAGAGATAAAACAGCACCTATGCTTCATTATTGGGCTTCAAATGTTGGTTGAACAGAAACCTGGCTCAAATGTTTACAATACAATGGACTCTGCTAAAGTCACCCATGAGTTGGGGTTCCAAGAGAAATTTTGCGAAATTAAATAAGATTTCTTTAAGGCCTAGAGATGATATTTTGCCTGACAGTTTAATTCCTGGTCTTACCATCTGTCACCCATTTCATTTAATCGTTTATATAAATTCCTTTAATTTCTAGAATATTGAATTGAATATCTTCTAAAATAGATAAAAAAATCACTACAGAAAATTACATTAAAATGGCTTAACCCTTTTGATACAAACCCACTGAAAACTACCTACTTCTCTTTCTAGGGAACAAAACTGCCCCTATTAAAGTGTTTCTATCTAAGTTAAAATCTTCCAACATAATTTTATATGAGAATATTTTGCTATGTTACAAATACCATCTTCATGAAATTATAATTTTAGTAAATCCTTCCCAATGGTTTCATTAAATAATCTAAATATAAAGTATTTCACTAGAAATATGTTAACAAAAGGATTAAGAATAAAATATTAGGTATTTTTAAATGAAATTCTTGAATCTGATATTTCAATGGTGTAGTTAAAAATAGCTGAAATTCATTTCTAAAACACCTTTTAAAGAATGTTTGATATTTCAGAATTTTATTTGGTATGGCTTAATTATCCTGAGTCCATATTTCACTGAATCTTTTAATTGCTTCAGCTGAATGAACAGGGCATCTGCCCCATAGTCTCACACAGTTTTAGTTCTCATTATCACCAGTTGTTTTCATGCTGGCATCATTCAATAGCCTCAAGATTCTCTGCTAATAATACTTCTATGACTTTATATTATTTTTGTTAACCAGTTCTGATTATTTTTCACCTACTGCAGTATTCATTCCACATACATTAAAATTGCTTTTACTTAATTTTATTTTTGGACATTTCCTGTTGGTGATTTGAGGGAGGTTTTACTGCTATATCAGATTGAATGGTTAAGTAGAAATTTACTTGCTGCTTTGAATTTCTCCTTGAGTCTTTATCTTCATATAATTAATGGAGATAGTGCAGGTAAACAGCTACCTCATGGTGTGGCTGCAAGTTAAGTAAAATGGAACACCAACCCTTTTGCCTGTATATTTCTAATGAAAGACAGCGTGTATGGTTTTGAAAATAATAGAGGAATTCAGTACAATAACTAATTTTCTCATTATTAAGCTGGTGTTTGAAGTATAACTAACAAAGGTTCGTACATAGAATTATAACTGAAAGTTTTTAGACAAAAGCACCCACTCCCCATTGTAAAGTAGTCGTTTTGGTGCCACAGTAAAAAGCACCTAGTACACACAGTAAATGTGGTTGGCAATAGGAAGGGCATCCAGCCATAGAAACCAAATCAGAATCAGTTCTGTATGAGCAAGACACCATCATCTGATCTGGCTTGTCTCATAATGGGACAACTTGTCTAATTCGTGCTAGTGTGGAAAAATGGATGTTAAACGGTGATGATGATAAACACTTTAAAATAAACACCCTTGTATTGTAAAACCAAGGGTAGTTTCAGGTGGTTTGGTATCAAAAGGGTTTATCAAGTGAGAATTGGAGCTGTCAGAGCTAAGGAGAGCCTCAATAAATGGGGATGCAGTTTCTCAAATGGTACCATGTTTGGCAATGCCACAGTCACAAACTATTGAGATATACTTCAATGCAAGAAATATGCATTTCTGCTGACCTTGCTATGTAAAATAAAGATACAGACAAATCTATTCAGCTTTGGCTAAACAAAATTCAGCTGAATATGAAGTGGATCGATAAGAATAAGATGCTAACTTCCATCTCAAGGAAAATTATTGTAAAATAACAAGGTAAAAATACTAAAATAATATCAAATTGATATCAACCAGAAATTAAAAGCTTAAATGCCTCCATTTTTTCCAATGCCTTCCACAAAAAACGATCTTACTGACTATAATTATGTCATTATATAATTATATCGTTCTCACCATAATTATGGCATGAACTAGGTTGGCTGTATTTGGTGACAATTGTTTCATTTCAATGGTTGCTGTTGTTGTTTAGCCCAAGGTCAACTCTGATTCAGTAGAATTGTGATCAAATTGAATTCTAGTCTTGATTATTCCATTTTTATTCTAAGTTAGTATATCTAGAACTAGAGATGCAGATGAAATGCCTCATGGTATTTGTTCCGGCTCTCTGCGCTCTGAGTTCAAATCTCATTGAGGTCAACTTTGCTTTTAAACCTTCGAGGTTGATAAGAAAGTACCAGTTTGGTACTGGGCTTCCTTCTTCTATAGCTCTTCCTCATGTCCTTTCTATCACTCTCTCTCTGTGGAAGAAATTGGTTGTGCTCAGACCTATAGAGGAAATGGGTACTGCTTAATAAAAAAAAAAAATACCCAAGACATGCCATATGTCACTATGGCATTATGGGTTAAAAGAAAAAAAAATATATCGAAAAGTGCTCTTTCTTTTTTGTAAAGATGGGAGAGTGTGATTTGAAGGCAATTTGATTGCTATTTCTAGCAGGTTGAACGACCAAATAGAGGCTCTTCCATTAGCTTGCAGTATTAACAGGTGTACATAATAACTAATATAATGGCCAGAGAGGAATGATGATTTCAAGTTTAAATGTCCCTTTTTTTATATATAGACAAAAGAAAAGAAAACAAAATATACAAACTATTTAATATATATTATACTACTTAAAATAAACAAATCATGTGAAATCTTTTTTTTTCCGTAAGAAATGGAAGCTGAGAATAAATTTCTAAATAAGACTGCCATTCATTATAAATACTTTAAGAATGTTTGTATATATATAGACCTATAACTCCTGGTGGTGTTGTAGAAGTGCTGTAGTGGAGTAGTGTTTCTTGGGCATTTTTAGCCTGACAGAGCCCATCTACTCTCCAGGTCTGAAAACAATAGATTTCTTCCAGAGAAAGACTGAGTGAGAGTGGAATGCAGATATAGAGAAAGAATCAGCCCCAGTACTAGGCTGGTACTTTTTTTCATTAATCTCAGAAGGATGAAAGACATTGTTGACCTTGACAGGATTTGAACTCAGAAGAGAGCTGGAACGAATACTACAAAGCATTCTAATGTTCTAATGACTGCTATTTTGCTGCCAATATATATATATATATATATATATATATATTCTTAACGTATATATAAATATAAACTTTAAGAATAATATCACTTAGAGAAACTAACATCCTAACCTTTGTGCAACAGTGTATATGCATGTTCCTAAATATTTTAGTTCAAATCATACATTTAGGAATTTTGTGTAGGATTTTGGAAAAATCTGTATTTCATCTTACACTCAATGCCATTCTATAACATATATGAATATTTCAAAGTTGATTGGGTAAGGTATTAAATCTTTGCTCTTAAGAAGTTACAGAAGAGGAATGTAGGCTTGTTCTATTATTTAACAGTTCACAGGTTTAATCTTAATTAATCTGATTAATCTCGGTATGTGATGAGAAGTGAGAATAATTTACATTTAAACCACTAATTCACAGTTCATTGATTGTTGATAATTTGTTCTGTGGCAGTTGTGAAATATTATACAGATGTTGGAATTAAGGAAATGCTATCCAAACTCCCACATTTTTCAGTGAAATACATTTGTTGTTGCTGATGATGATGACCTACTAAAATTATTCCACTTTAAACTCATGATATATTTATTAGATTCATACCTTCCCATTATAAGCAGAGGAAGGAGGGAAGTGCAGCATTCAGAGGTTTTACTGATGTTAGAAAACAACACAAGCAAAAGAGTTCTAACAGAATTAAAATACCACGATGATGCTCATCTCAAAATAATAGATTAACCCTCAGCTCAAAATGCTACAATAATGTTTAGCTCAAGATGATATATATATACTCTGAAATGAAAAGACATTGATAAAGCCATGTAAATTTAATCACTCTCTGGACTTCAGTATATACTGACCCCAAACTGAAGCTAAGACTATCATGCGATTTTATTATGGCTTAGTGGTTAGAGCATTGGTCTTGCAATCGAAAGGTTGTGAGTTCAATTCTCAGACCGGGTGATGTGTTGTTTCCTTGAGCAAGACACTTTATTTCACATTGCTCCAGTTTACTCAGCTGTAGAAATGAGATGATAGGGACTGGGGTCCATATCATTCCACTGCAAAGTGGTCGTGGAGGTGCCACGGCAAAAAAGCACCCACCACTCACTGTAAATGAGGTTGGTGTTAGGAAGGACATCCAGCTGTAGAAATCAAGCCAGAATCAGTTCCCGTCCCACCCTTGCAAGCAGAGAAAAAGCGGACGTAAAATGAAATGATGATTATTATCATTAAGGCAGTGGATTGGCAGTATTAGTAGAGCATTGGACACCATACTTCATGGCATAGTTATGTCTGTTTACGTACTGAGTCCAAATCCTGCCAAGGTTAGCTTTGTCTTTCATCCTTACGGAGTTGATAAAATAAAGCACCAGTAATGTACTGGGGTCGATTTAATCAACTTTCTCCCCTCCCCAAATTGCTGGCCGTGTGCCTAAAGTAGAAACAATTATCATTAATAATAATAGTGATAATAATATTATTATTTTGAAATGTGTATTATGGAAAACATTTAATGTATTTGATTCCTCAGTATGTCACTCCCACCTACCCCTGCACTCAGAATAGCGAGGCTATTTTATCTTATGAAGCGTATGAAGTAAAAGGTGTATGGGATGTGACGCAACACATCCCCTACCTTTCAAGACTAGAAAAAGAACATACCGCCCATAAAATTACAGATTTACACAAGCATGAGTTATTTCTTCTGCATGACTGACTAAATCTTTTGAGAAGGGCTCACTTTATGAACATAAATTGCACTCAACTTTGAATTTGTCTATGGAATTAATTGGTTTGCCATGAGGAAGAAGAAAGTCTAATGTCCAAGCAGGACCCTTCTTTGGAGAGAATTATAGAAGTTTTATCTTCAATGAACAACCCTTGTTGAAACAAACTTTATTTTTTCTTCACAGCAAACTAATTTCTTCCACTTATGAACTCTTTATTCATTCACTATATAGTGAATTGGTAGAAGGATTCAAATAAGAGACAATGATTTTTAGTATTTTTTAAATTCTTTGCATTCTCAGTTCAAATCCTGTTGAGGTCAACTTTGTTCTTCATTGTTTTGAGGTTGATAAATACAGAATCAGTCAAGAGAGGTGGATTAATAGAACCATTAGTGAAGGCATGTGGCTTTGTGGTTACAGTATTTGGCTTACTATTGTAAGGTTATGAATTTGATTCCTGGCAATGCGTTGTGTCTTTAAGCAAGACATTTTATTTCATGTTGCTCCAGTCTACTCAGCTAGCAAAAGTGAGTTGTGCCTGTAGTTTGAATGGCCAGCCTTGTCACATTCTGTGTCATGCTGAATCTCCCTGAGATCTATGTTAAAGGTATGCATTTCTGTGGAATGCTCGGCCACTTGCATGTTAATTTCACGAGAAGGCTGTTCTGTTGATCGGATCAACTGGAACACTCATCGTCATGACCAGCGGAGTGCCAGTATTAATGCATAAGATGGGATATCTTGTGGTGTTTGTTCAAGCATTTAGAATTCAAATCCTGCTGTAGCCTCCTTAAGTGGCAGAATTTATCTGTCACCTGGTTTAACACCACCTTCATTACCTTTAGCGGAGTACACTCTGTTGTAAACATCTAGATCAGGTCTTCAGTTTAAGGCAGGGTTTCCTAAACTTTTTCAAATGCAGAACCCTTCTTGGTTTAGAGACTTTTGGGGGAACCCCAAAGTCTAATACTGTTACATGGTAATGATATATATATACTCCTCTACCTTTTTTCACAAAACCCCGAACACTCCTTTGCGGAACCCTTCGGTTCCATGGAACCCACTTTAGGAACCATTGGTTTAAGGATACTCTCATCCCTTCACCCATTTTGAAGACCCCTGAAGAAGATCAAGGTCATTGATCTGGCTAATTAAAAAAACCAAACAAACAACAAACAAAATTGTCAACACAGACCAGCAATATTTTCCACAGACCTGCTGTTTACTTTCAATATACTACATTGGATGTTTCTCAAGTTTTCATTTCCAATTCCCACAAATACACTTAAATTATTCCTCTTCAGTTATTCTTACTAACACTTCACTGATATAAGCTATATATAATCTGACTTTTATGTAGCAATAAAATGTATGTTCCTCAACAGCCCCAAGCATATTTCACCTCTTTCACAGTAAAATCACTATTAACTCCTAAGCGTCCTGTATTACATGAAACCACAATATTTAAAACTGTAAAACTGTAAAATTATAGTCTTTACATTAGTTTACTGCACATTTTCACAACAATCTGTCCACTAGTAGTACAGATGCTATAAACATTTTAATTAACAAGCCTGTTTTGAGGTATGGTTTGAGGGCAGAATGCCTACCCAAAATTTCAATTTGAGAAAACTATTAATTTTGACACTCTTTATGTGGCTTGAACCCCCCCCCCCTCTCACACACACCTACTTGTTTTGTTATCCATCAGACTACAGAACATTTTGGAATAAATATATTTGCTTTTTACTAGTATTCATAATAGTTGTTTTGATTTTAAAAGTAAAAAAATAAAAAGATTTTATGAGGAAGAGGAGAGGCGATATCTTAAATTTTAGATTATTTTAGACATTTTCAAGTGTTGCTACAAAAAAAGTCAATATTTTATTTGTTGATTTTCAGTATCACAGTCACGAAAAAAACTCATAAGAGTCAGACTATCTCTTATAGTTAATTTTATAAATATTTTTTACATGCCCTCTCTGGCTCTCTCTCTCTCTCTCTCTCTCTCTCTCTCTCTCAGACACACTATAACTATACTCCATACTTATAATATAAACTCCATATTGTTATTTTTGCAGCAGCATACTAAATATATCATTATATAACACTTAGATAAAGAGTTACCATATGGGAGAGAATTTGAGCTCTCTTATTGATTAGAAATGGCATAAAAAAAGAAATAAATAGAATCGTTGGAAAGTTAACCATTGAAAATAGCATTGATATTTACTGATAGCATTTTAAAAATCTTAATCAGAAACCTTGTTTAATATATCCATCACCATCATTATTGTTTGTCACCATTTAATATCTGCTTTCACAGCTAGAAAAATTTGGTTATCACAAACCAAGTTGATACTTAATAGGAACTAAACCTCTCACATGGACCAGAAATCCACATCTTGCTTACATACATTCCCACACACTTCCAAGATGTATTTATTTCTATTTTAATCTGTAAACTGTTTGTCTTTCCATCTCAATTTTTTTTCTGTTTTAGCACTTAGTTTAATTCTTAACATCCTGAACCACATGAAACTGGATTAGTAAAACATACTTGAAAAATACCAAAACAGCACTGTGACTGCATCACATTAAAAATTAGTCTTTACTTTAGTTCACTACAATTTTTTCTAGTAAAGATACTATAAACATTTGAATTAATAAATCCATTTTAGGATATTTTCTTTTAAAATATCACAGGATGTTAAGAGTTAAAAAACACCTCTAATGTTTATACACTTAAAGTGTAAAAATTCTTTTAAGATACTTTTGGAAGTAATTTGAATTAATAATAACATTGATTTATATCAATTCAGAAACATAACATGAAGCCACTGAACACACCCAGAAATATATTTTTTTCACCATAACATTTCAATAAATCTAATCCCTATGTTTACCATCTACCATGATCATCAAAAGAAATCAATATATTTTTCAAAGTAAATACAATTTCATTATTACAATGATTAAAAAAAAAATGTTAACATGAAAATATATATTTATTTTTTCTATAAGGTAATTTGTATAATTTGAAATAATTCAAAAGTTTATTTATATAATTATTAAATTTTCCTGCAATTAAATTGTTTTGATAGCAAAGTTAGATCAGGGAGTTATCTGCAATGAGATGACCTACACTAAAGAATGGATTGGCAAAAACAGAAAAAAAACTAACAAAAGAACAAATTGAAAGAATTATAGTTTTTAAAGTAGCATCATCATCATTTCATCATTTCATTTTACGTCCGCTTTTTCCCTGCTTGCAAGGGTGGGACGGGAACTGATTTTGGCTTGCTTTCTACAGCTGGATGCCCTTCCTAACACCAACCTCATTTACAGTGAGTGCTGGGTGTTTTTTTGCCGTGGCACCTGCACGACCAGTTTGCAGTGGAATGATATGGACCCCAGTCCCTATCATCTCATTTCTACAGCTGAGTAAACTGGAGCAATGTGAAATAAAGTGTCTTGCTCAAGGAAACAACACATCACCCGGTCTGAGAATTGAACTCACAACCTTTCGATTGCAAGGCCAATGCTCTAACCAATAAGCCATGTGCCTCCATTTTATATAAAACATTGTGAGATGGGGGTTAAAATTATTTTAGAAAAGTCGGAGCAATGTAATTTGGAAATATATGAGCAAAAAACAAACCAATTAAGCAAAATAACAGTTTACATTTGTACTTTATATTTTGATACCTTCAAGGTAAACTGGCAGATGGTAACGATCTGGTCACTTTTATACAGATAGGATATGTAAAGGTTGGAGAGAAATACATGAAATGTAGAGCTGAGAGAGAGGCTGGATATAAGAGGAATCAATTGTGATGTGCAGGAGAGAAGACTGTGCTAGTATGGTTATATGATGTGTATGGAGGATGATCGTTAAGTGAAGAAATCCCAATGGAAAAGAACTACAGTAGAGGGAGACCAAAGAAGACCTGTGCAGAGGTGCGACAAAACAATGTACCAAGCCCTCTCTGTAAAATGGTTGCTGTTAGGAAAGACATTCATCGAAGTGTAGAAACCATGTTAAAACTTGGAATGTACATGTATGACACGGTCCCCTGACCTGTCTAGAAGTTTAGTAACTCTGGATAAGAACTGACTTAAACTGTGACAACTCATTCAAACCTATGCCCCCTCCCACACACACACACATATACATAAAAAAAAGGGTTTTCACTGAATTTCTGTCTACCAAATTTCTCTCACTAGGCATTGGTCAGTAGAAGTCACTTGCCAAAGGTGCCACAAAGTAGGACTGCGACCCAAAACCATGTGGCTCGGAAGTGAAATCCTTCACCACACCACACCACAGCTATGCTATATAGAAGAAAAAGAGATACATTTTCTGTATATTTTAAATATCTCATTTTCTTCCCTATTTAACAATTTCCAATAAATTGCAGTTAATACTGTAAACCAAACACCTGATCATCTGCCAAAGAAATAAAGTTAGATTTACAATATTAAAAAAAAAGAAAAAGAACTAGACCCCCCCCCCCAACACAAACCAAATTTTCTTTTTCACCCAATTTTGGCATTGACCTCTAATGGGAAGTTCTATGTTGGCAAATAACATGTTACACAAATTCTAAATATTATTGATAAACTGTTTCAAGGGAAGTGACATTTCAAAGATGAACTTGTTAACATTAATTATATTTATAGCTATGATTTCTGTTGTGACTATTGCTTCCTGCTACTGTTGCTGCTACTGCTACTGTTGTTGCTACTGCTACTGTTGCTTCTACTACTACTATTGCTACCACCACCACCACCACCACCACTACTCCTACTCCTACCACCACCACTGCCACCACCACCACCACCACCACCACTACTACTCCTACTGCCACCACTACTACTACTACTACTACTACTACTACTACTACTACTACTACTACTACTACTACCACTACTACTACCACCACTACTACTACTCCTACCACCACCACTACTACTCCTACCACCACCACTGCCACCACTACTACTACCACCACCACCACCACCACTACTACCACCACCACCACCACCACCACCACCACTACTACTACCACCACTACTACTACTACCACCACCACCACTACTATTACTACTACCACCACCATTACTACCACCACCACTATTACTACTACTGCTGCTGCTACTAGTTATTATAGTTAAATACCTTTGAGCTGCGGTCAACTTTAATTTTCATTGATACAGACAATAAAATAAGTTGCAGTTGAGTCCAGAGCTCAGTATAGTATATTGGCTCCTTTTTATTACCCCAAATATCTGGCCCTATCCCTATTGCAGTCATCATCATCATCATCATTACCATTTAACATCTATTTTCCATGCTTGCATGGGTTAAAGGGGCTGTCTCATTATGAGACAAGCCAGGTGAGATGACCCTATTATGCTCATATGGATCTATATTTTGGCTTGGTTTCTATGGCTGGTGTCATAATAAAATGCACTCAGTGGTGATTGGGTTCATATATTAAGATGTTACAGGCTGCCTGCCCATCTAATCATTTGGTAAGGTGTAGGAACATATATATAAGTAAGAGGCTGGCCCCGACCCACCATGGGGTCAGTACCATTGTTTCTAGTACCAACTCTATCTGCTGATGACCCGTCCAACCCTTGCTAACAAGGAAAGAGGGTGTTAAATGATGATGACATTGATCATTAAGACCCGCCGAGGTTAACTTTGCCTTTCATCCTTAACAGGTCGATAAAATAAAGTACCAGTAATACACTGGAATAATTGCTGGCCTCGTGCCAAAAGTAGAAACAATTATCTTCTATTGACTTCAACTTGCATTTGCTTTGAGTGCAGAGATAGATGCACCACATATAATTGTTTCTACTTTAGGCACAAGGCCAGCAATTACCCAGTGCATTACTGGTACTTTATTTTATCGACCCCGTAAGGATGAAAGGCAAAATCAACCTCGGCGGAATTTGAACTCGGATCATAAAGGGACGTAACTATGCTGGAAAGCATGGCGTCCGACCCTCTAATAATATTCCATAATTTGTGTCTTTACTGAGTTCATCAATAATTACTGCATCTCTGTTCTCCATCAGGATTATAACTATAGTTTTGACAGGACACCAATCTTTCATTCTTCCATAGATCTGTTCTCAGATGAGGACATTGTTAGCAGGCAACTTTGGGTATGCTAGACAATGTCCTGCAATCTAAAGCCATCCTTCCTACTATTTTATTCCTCAGTTGACACAGATTGCTATACACTTGCTCATTGGTCAGTTTTTGCATCCAGTCTTTTCATCTAAAATATTTGGCTTCACGCCTATATAAGAAACAACTATTATTACTATCATAAGTAGGGGTGGTGGATTGACAGTATTAGTAGAGCATTGGACAACATGCTTTGTGGCATATTGTTACACCCCTTTTGTTCTAAGTTCAAATCCCACCAAGGTTAGCTTTGTTGCTCATCATTAAGGGTTCAATAACATAAAGTACCAGTAATGCACTGAGGTCGATTTAATTGACTTTCCTCTTCCCTTCAAATTGCTGGCCTTGTGCCAAAAGTAGAAACAATTATTTTTGTCATGAGTTACTACTGTTATTGCTACTAATGTTCTTGCTATTATTTACTCCCTCTATAACTTCTAGTACTGGTCTTTGTATGTGGTATATGGTATAGTCCTGTAGCTCCTGATGGAATCTTAAGGGCACCATATGACATTTATTTTTTCAATCTATTCTCTAAAGCAACAGGCAGCCTGCGGGCCACAATCCGACCTGCCAGACTAGTCAGAGTGGCTCGCGATGACCGTTTTTAATTTTTACATTGTAGGCTTATTTAGAATCTTTTTCATAACCGTAATACAATTTTTTGTTAGTTAACCTATACTAAAGGGCTTCACTGATAGGGTTATGTGTGTTTTAATTTCCCAGTTCCATGATATGGAAAGAAGTTGTGGTGAATCTTTGGAATAGTGCTTAATAAATATTAATGGCCCTAATAGTTATTCCAATGTTCAAAACTGGCTTGCCAATGGAATATGTTGCACACCCCTGCTCTAAAGACAAGGAGATATATAAAGTTAGAAGATGGTTGCTTATGAAAAGGATTCACTTAAACAGTTTTGATTAATACTATCATCACCATTTAATCATTCTTTTAATATCAATTTTACTATGGTATGTATTTTAATTTTTACTCTTCAGTTTATAAGTTTCAACTTGGGTCTATCTATTAATGATTATTTCTGCCTTTAGTTATATTATTTTATCAAATGAGTTTTAGTTTAAACTTTGTCTTCCTCAGTTTTCCTCTTCTATAGGTTTAATCCAGTTTAAGTGCTTGGTATTTCTTTATGTATTTGTCATCCTTCATACGCATCACATACCCAAACCATCTCAGTCATCTCTCTTGCACACTATATCTCATTCCTCTTATATTCAGTCTTTCTATCAACTTTAGTATACTCCATCTATCATATATACAAACATGAGACATCCAGTGGAACATGCTTGCTTTGTTTCTTTGTAGTCATTGTAAATATTCTGCACTGAAGGTCAACATTTCATTACCATACAGTATCATACTTTGTAAAAAAGCACCATACACTCTGCTTTTTATTCTGAGAGAGAAATCATTTGTTGCAAGCCAAGGTAATCACTTCACATTTTCCACTCTGTTCTTACACTGGCTTTTATGCTTTCAGAACACCTACCTACACTACTAATTAGATCACCTAAGTAACAAAAGCTGTCAATTAATTCTAGTGTGCCTATTGCATATGTGCTTTTATTGCTTATTTCTCCCGTGCATGTGCTGCATATGAAATCTATCATCTTTAATAGCCTACCTGTGATCCTATCTATCTTCTCCAGTTAAAATGTTCTTGCAGTGTTGATATGCTCATGGCAGTGTAAGTATCATAGTGATCTTGTTCTCTTTCCATTAGCATATTGATATTTTATAATTGAAAATAAGACAGAAGATATGATTGAGTAGAGTTTCTACTGCAAACCATGGATACTTGTATTACTTTCTGAACATATGTCATTAAATATATCTTATATCTCTTATATATCATATGTTCTCTTTCGCTACACATATGTATTTATTTTGGATCTATTAGTATGCAAATAACAAACAACAATACTTACTGGTTTGTCTCCAGATCTTTGAAATAGTTCTTTTTGTCTGTGAAACGTAAAAGTCCTCCTTCATGTTGTAGTAAGCAGATATAGTATTTACATAAATCTATATATTTACTTTCTCTATTCCATGACACACGAAAGTTGAATTTTTAAATTTTCCAACTGACTGAAAATAAATAAATAAAAACTTTGAAATAGTTTGAGAATAGTAATTAAGATCATTCTTTTTAGATACTGTTAATCAGGGTATTATATATAAAGATAAACAAATCATCTTCTTCTTCTTCTTTTTCTTTTTCTTCTTTTTTCTTTTTCTTTTTCTTTTTCTTTTTCTTTTTCTTCTTTTTCTTTTTCTTTTTCTTCTTCTTCATTACCACTTCTATACTTATTATTTTCATTTGAATGTTTAGCCTAATAAGCAATTAACTAAATCTAATTATATGGTATAAAGGCTGTTAAAAATTGTACAACAGATGTACCAACATTTTGCATTCAAGTTAATACAAATTGTTTGGATTCAATTTTTGTAGTTTTAAATAGAGGAAGATCATTTCCATGATGCTTGTTGTATGTAATTCCTCATCAAAACGTCTGTCTCTTATACTCCATAACTAGGTGAATTGTTGTAAGTAAACTGAAGTGTGTTACCTTGAAGATAAACTTGAGTGTCTACATATTCTGATATATTTAATTGCAGTCTAAGAGCTAGAGGCTCAATATCATAACCACTTTTCATTCCTTTTACATCTTAGAGTATTTGTGATAGATTTAAAATATATATTTACAAGGTTGACTATCTTCAACATTAGCCAAGTAAAGAAGATGGTAGAAGGATTGTTTGCTAGTTTATATAATTGCTGACAATTCTTTCAGAAATAAAATACAAACACAAATATAAACACATATAACAAATACAATACAAAAAATATATAAAAAATAATATGCAAAAACATTAAAAAAAAAGAAGGAAAAAGGGGTCTGAGTAAATATGATTTGGGACTATTAACAAATACACCTCGATACAGTTACTAGACTTAGTAGAAATAGCAGACACATTTCACTTAAACTACACCCTGTTGTTTTTTTTTTTTAAAAGGACATATTTATTGGATAATATTTCTTGCTATACAAAAAGATAGAATGATGACTGCAATATCTTTGATCATAGACCTGCTAGATCATAACTGATTTGGGATTAAACAACAGCTAACTGATATTTTATGATTTCCAATTTCCTTTAACCCTTTAGCATTTACATTACTCTATGCATAATGAAGGCGCATGTCTTAGTAGTTAGAGCATTGGTCTTGTAATCGAAAAGTTGTGAGTTCGACAGGTGATGTGTTGTGTCCTTGAGCAAGACACTTTATTTCGCATTGCTCCAGTTTACTCAGCTGTAGAAATGAGTCGCGATCCTGCCAAATCAATGGGTGGCAGTAGTTCCAGCTGCACGCATCGAAAGACTGGTGTAGTGGTTCTGAGAATAATGCGGCTTTGAAGATGATCAATGCAAATTGAGACTGGAAAGGTGCTCCTGCTCGAGTTTGAAGAGAATTATTGACCTTCAGGAGAAGCAGCGACCTCTGATTGTATTCAGCAACTGAAACAAATATGAAGTACAAATCCAATACTCCCTATCCAATGCTCCTAGAGGCGGCCCTGGTTCCTCTTATTTGCGAGTGTAAACTCGGCCAGATTAGATTAGGATTATATATACTATTGTATTTTCACATAAAAGACTTTACCTCACATAATTATTTCACATAATATCAAATCTATGAGATTTTGATATTATTTATTTTGAGAACATCAGTATGAGTGGCCAGTTACAGCTGGTTTGAACGGAAAGTTGTGAGAGAATTCTGGCTAGATAAAGCCGGTTTAAATGCTTAAGAGTTAACATAAGGCATACTACTATGCTTATCTTACTTAATTTACTTGGATATACATAAACAACTGTCAGTTGTTGGTGGTGGCTATTTTGTTGTCAGCCCAAATTTAATAATGATATGAATAAAGGCATTCCCTCTTATCTAAAATGAGGTGTGATTTGAGGAGATTCAGTTGCCATTTCTAGCATGTTGAGTAACTGTGTAGAAGTGCTCACATTGATTCATGTGACCCTGCTGAAGTTCTCATTTAATGGTTAGGTGTTGGAGTAAGAATGAGATTTCACTATAAAGCATTTGATCTGAATAGTTTGTACAAATATCTGAATATGAGGAACTATACAATTCATATCAACATAGAAAAATAGCTGTGAAAACGGGATCCTGAAAAAAAAGATGGGCTAATCATGGCTAGATTGTCTTTGATCATAGGTTTACTTGATCTGGGTTCAGTTGTGTCTGGTAAACCTCCACCACCACAACAACAACATCATATAGGATGTGGGTGTGGACTTAGTACTTTTGTATTGAGTTGTCTATAGCTGTTGCTATATTTCTTGGATGTTTGCCTCAAAGATGTCTTAAATTTAAATATATAACAAATTAGAGATGATATATTCCCAGCACATTCTACAATAACTAATTTCTTTTTTTTTTTAAAATCATTTAATGAAATAAAAATTAAATAATGAAATTAAGAGGAAGGGGTAGGTATGGCACACAAGTCTAGGTGGTATATCTCAGTTGCACCCTCGTATATATTCAGCTGACAAAAAATGAGTTGAACCTGTAATTCAAAAGAGCTGGCCTTGTAACACAGTGTTCTGCTGAATCTTCCTCTGAACTACATTAAAATTACACATGTCTGTGGAATGCTTGGATACTTGTAGTTTAATTTCATAGTTCATACAGCTGGAACACTCATTGTTAGAACTGACAGATTTCCAACATGCACCATGAAGGATAGTTTTTTTTTTTTTTTTAGTAAAGTCTATATATGTATGTGACATAAAAAGGAACGATTGACTTTCGTCAAATCGGACTGAGGAAACAATGTTTCCATTGGTCTTTCCAATGGTTAATACTCCAGGTAGAAGGAGTAATGTGAAATAAAGTGTCTTGCTCAAGGACATAACGCATCACCCGGTCCGGGAATCGAACTCACAACCTCACAATTGCGAATCCAATTCTCTAGCCACACACCTTTATGTGACATAAATCGTTCATTAAACATATTTAACATCTCACCGTTAAGAGTTAGTCAACCTCATGACCCCAGCAGACAGAATGGAGAAGATGTCCCAGAGGATGTCAAGGGAGATGTGTTGGAACAGCCCCTGCAACTCATGCACCTTGCCCTTGCACTTTTAAGTTATTTTGTGGCTCTAAGCTGGCATTGCATACTTAACATTCCCCCAAACTTGGGCAAGGTCTTTCTTGCAGAAGGCAACGGTCTCCATTGCAAAGGCTGATACAGCTTGGTACCATTTCTGCTCATGTCATCTTCAGCCTTCCTTTTCTGCAGCTTCCTTCCACTTGGAGCTACATGTATTTCTTTAGCCAACTGGCATCATCCATATGTATTACATTTCCATACCAATGCAGTCTTCTCTCTTTTACACAACATCTAATTCTTCTTATATCCAGTTTTTCTCTCAACTCATCTGATATACACCGTTGTTGTATATCTAGTGAAGCATGCTAACTTCATTTCTTTTCAGCTTTCATTTATCCTCTCTATTCAATGCCCACGTCTCAGTATCATGCAACATTGCAGTATATACACAGCATCAAACAATCTCTCTCTCTCTCTCTCTCTCTCTATTGTGGTTTGTGTTAGGAAGAGAACCCCACAATGAAATAAACTGCACCTGTTAGGTAGGTATCCATCAGTAAAAATAAGTAATGATAATATATGTTTTGTATAGAAATATAGTGATAGGTCTGGCTTTGTAGACTTCTCTGATCCATTTAAGCATGAAAAGAAAAGATGTTAGATTAAATGAAGATTATGATAATAACAAAGAATCACATCACTCTTCAGCTACATCAGTAAATACATATAACCTTTCCTTCCTCATCTTTCTCAAATCACAAAATCACAAGAAGAGTACTATTTTCAATCTTCTCATATTGTACCGAAAAAAAAAAAAAAAAATGTTCTCTTCTACTCATTAGACAGTATTCCAAACATTAAAAAATATCCAATATTGTTTATATTACTTTGATATTTTGTTTTGATTTTTCTTTAGTTTAGACTGGTTAAGTGATGTTTCTTTTTCTTAAATCTAATAATCAAGACCTGAAGTCTTATTCTATAAAGATTTACAAATATGCATAATTAATTCAGTTATTTCCACTAACCTTAATAAATTAATAATAAATATTCGCTCAGCACTTGAAATATGCTTCTTCTATTCTACAGAGCATGCTATTAAAATCTACTTCTTTCTTCTATTTTGTTTGATGTAAAGAAAGGAAAATAATATTAGAGAAACTATTTCATTGACTGGGAATTCTTCTGTTATTATTATTTTTTTGTTTACTTTTCTTTTTTTCTCATTTACATTTATTCTTTTCTCAAAACTTGACTTGTTTGCTTAGGAAAAATTCTATTTCCAATAGGGATTACATTTACAAAAGAAAACTGAAGTTAATCTTAGCTTAAGCATGTATTCTTGCTTGAAGGAGGCCTGGCTATATTGTAATAAGGCAAAAAGGAGATTGCTTGGCACAAGGAGGTGTTTAGTAAAGAGTTCTCAGTCAATGTTGTTAGCGGCAGTGGTGGCGACAGAGGTAGTGGTGGCGGTGGTGATAGTGATGGTAGATGAGATCTTTCAAGTGGTATTGATTGTATAACTAAAACATTTTCTCTTTTCCTTTTCCCAACGATCCCTTGAGTATTTGTTATCTCTGTACATAATCCATACCACTAGTGAGTGGTTCATCTTTTCAATTTCACTCTATATTCTGATAGGCTCAAATGATAGTGGTGGTGATGGTGGTGGGTGTAGTGGAGGTGGTGGTGGTGGCCTTTTCCAACCTATAGTTTAAAAAAAAAAAAATATATATTTTTTATTTTACCATTCTTAATATCTTCATCCAATGTCTTCATTCTTTGATTTTTCTATATATTTTCACTCTTCACTTTCAATAAATTGATATCCCTATCATCACCACCACTACTAGCACCACCATCATCATCACCAGCACCACCATCATATCTCTACCTTAATATCTAAACTTATCTTCTATGTTATTTCTTGACTTTTATTGCATTTCTAATTCAATCACTATTTCTGTCCATTTTTTTTCTTCCATTTACTGCTTTATTTATGCCATTTTCTTCATGTTCCTTAAAAAACAACAACTCAACAACCTGTTTTGCATTTGTATCTCTGCTCGGTGCATAACAAAAAAGAAACAATCAACAAATGGTAAATTAATGTAAATATCATTGTTATTTTTGCTTCAGAATAAATATGAAAGTCATGTTCAAGTACTCTTTGACACACTTAGATTTTCTAGGGTCTATAAGGTAAAAAAACAAAAAAAAAACTAAAAAAAAAACATATGCCATGCTTATAAAGAGATTATTACTGCATAAATATCTGCAATACAGGTTGGCTGCATTTACACATAACTATTTCATGCATAACAACTAATATCTGAAAATATTTACAATAAAAATTGAAGAATTTTGTTTTATTTCATGTATGCTTATCATTTCTTTTTGTCATTATTCGCCCCCCCCCCCCCCCCACCAGATATAACCTTCCTCCCTTAAATACATTTATCTACACGATAGGTTAGAAATGTACTTATTTGTTATAGATTTGTGTGTTTTAAAGAGTTACTATTAGAGGGGATGTTGCTTAGAGTTTAAAGGAGGTATAATGGTTTTATCAATATCTTTAAATAAAAGCAATTTCCTCCTCTTTCTCTCCTCTGCGTTCTTCTGCTTTTACTTTTTACCCTATTTTCTCTCTTTCTCTCTCCTCTTTCACCCTCTCTCTCTCACACTTTTCACCCCCCTCCCCCGCTCTATATATATACTTATGTATAGACATAGGTATATGTAAATATATATAGGTCTGTGAATAACTATTAATATTTCATTTCTGTTGCTAAAACCCTTTGAAAAGATATGAATATTACAATTTCCTGTTCCCGTCTCCCCGAAGTCAATATAAAGTGAAGTATTTAAGCAAGTACTCTATTCAATGTACTTGTACATGGCATAAAGAGAAATCTGTTTTTTAATGCTTTTAACCCTAACCCATCTCATTCAAGGATACAAACCCTTTGGTCTTAGATGACTCATGTATAAATTAAAACCTCTTATGTGAATATGATATAATTGTTTCCACTTTTTGGAACAAGGCCAGCAATTTGAAGGGAAGAAGAAAGTCAGCTAAATTGACCCCAGTGCATCATGATACTTTATTTTATTGACTCCGTAAGGATAAAAGGCAAAGCTAACCTTGGTGGAATTTGAACTCTGAATGTAATGAACCATAACTATATGCCACAAAGCATCTTGCCTGACACTCTACTGATACTGCCAAGCCACTGTCCTCACCTCTACTATAATATAATAAAAGAACATTTTGTTAAATGTGTTACAAACACTAGTTTAATATACCACTTTATGAATAAAGCAATAAAGGAACTTCTACATGTGTATATTGCTTGACCTGTTAGAAATAGCAGCTAAATCTACTTCAAATAACACCTAACCACCTTAGAAAGAACACATTAATGTGGTTCTGCCAAGCACATAAGAAAAAGACAGAATGGTCATGGTTTTTATTGCACGCATGTCTGCTTGATCAGAGCTGACTTGGGGCTAAAAAAACAACCAATAAATGTAGTAACTATTGAAGAAACCTCTCTCTGTGTTTATATATTGCTTGACTTGGTAGAAATACCAGCCAAATATACCTAAAATTATGCCCTACCATCTTAAAAAGTGAAAGATATGCAGCATAGTCAGAGACGGAATGTCTTTTATCAAACATCTACACCAACAAGGCTGGTCTTTGGTTAAACAACAACATCAGAACATCAGCAGCAATAACAGACATTAAATGAACATTTTACTGAATTTTAATTATTTTACTGAATCCTTCTAAATTCTTGATTAATATGAAAATTAATTGAAGCAGATGTGCTGTTTATTTCATTAACAATATGGACATGTACTGTTAGGTGAAAGCCTGTTATTTCATACAATATGGACACAGCTTGGCTTAATGGTTAAGATGTTTGCTTCACAATCATCAGGTTCTGGGTTTAATCCCACTGTAGGGAATCTTAATTGTCTTTTAGATGTTTATTTTCTCAACTCTTACTCTTAGTTTCCTGTTTCACAAATATCAGTCCAGCTGCTCATTTGTCTACCCTTGTTATTGGGGATCTTAAGGCTTACAATCTTTATTATAAAAGAAGACCCGTTTCTCTGTCTGTCTATCACACATATATGTAGGAGTGAAAAGGCAAGGCTACCCCTTTTTTAAGATGAGAGGAGAAGAAAGATAACTTATGTAATGCTTATTGTTGTATTCCTCTCGGTACTCGCAGAGAAAACACGAGTTATATCAAATAATTTGTGTATTGTACGAAACAACCAAAACACCCCTCCTCACAGTAGCAGAATAACATAAAGTAAGTAAGTGACAGCAGCAGTCTGTGACCGAGTTTTTAATACCAACGCTGACTGACTGCCCAGGTCACGTGATTCATATGCAAATGTGTGAGCACGTGTAAATTGAATAAAACGAATTTAACAGTCCATACAACAATGAGGTTGTGAGTTCGATTCCCAGTCCATACAACACTTATAGTTTATCTACAAGAGTTAGAGGTAATAAGGTAGAGATCTGTAAGAGGGGGTTATAGAGGAGCCAGAGGGGAGGGGGGTACCTAGGAATAATAATAATTTCTTTATTGGTCACTTTCACTAAAGTGAAATAGCATTAAAGACCAGGCCATCAGCATTTGTTTTCAAAGATATCGAATTTGGATCTTCTTTGTGAAGGTTTTTAGAACTTTGGTAAAATTTGTTCTAAATACAAGACTGTTATTTCATAAAGTCATTTTCATGCTACTATATCATCTACAAGAGAAATAATGTCTGCTTGCAGATTCTGGAATTAGTTTAGTCAGTTAAAACATGTTTTTATTATTCTTCAATGTAGAACATTAGACAAAATGCCTTGTGGAATTGAGTTACAACTTTCTATATTCTGAGTTCAAATCCTGCGAAGGACAACTTTTCATCCTTTTGTGTTTGATAAAATAAAGTACCAGCTGACCTTATGCAAAAATTAGAAACCATTATTTTTCTAGAATTCTTTTCAAGAAAATTAGAGCTGACTAAATAATTTATATGCCATGGATTATCAAATTCCAAACAGTTTGACAAAGGATTATTTAATCTGTATTTTTCATTAAGAAAATCTTTACTCTTAATCTGATATATAAATTAGAAATTCTTTTGACTGAGTGAACAAAGGACCCTCTACATAGTCACTTGACTTGCTAGATATAACAACGAAATCTCCCTCAAATTATATTTTACTGTATTTAAAAAAGGAAATACATATGAAATGCCATGAAACATGTGTTTTGGCACTCTGAGTTCAAATCCTGTTGAGCTCAACTATGCTTTTCATTCTTTCAAAGTTAATAAAATAAAGTACTAGTCTGTGTCCAGTGTAGTTGATTGAGAGAATTGGTAGAGCATTGCATATGATGTCTTGTGACATTTGGTCTGGTGGTGGTGGGATTTAAACTTCATCCAGTGCCCTGTTTAGCACCACCACATGTCCTTTGGGTATCTTTAGCAACACCTGGGTCTCAGGTGTCTAGTTTAAAGATACCTTTCCCCCTTATTCCCATCAGTTTCAGGGGCACTGAAAAGGGTCATGGGCACTGTCCTTTCCTCACTGACTAAACACTAAAAAGAAGATGCATATGATTAGATGGGATTATCATAAGCCTGTTGATCAAAGCTAAACTGGAGCAAAGCAACATCTTGAGGTCATCTGTTAATACTAGATCATTGGAGTTTTCATTGAAGATTTCGTAAAGAATATTTCGAGTGAGTTAACTTTAAAAAAGGTTGTCTTTCCCCATTCTAATCCCACGGTGGGGTTTGAACTTGTAGCAAGTTAAGGTCACCCAATTGTTTGGCATGAAGTTAATTGAAAACATCCTCTGACACTGACCGATAGATGTGCTGCTTCCCCTCTCTCTGCCTTTACTATTGCTACTACAGTAGCATCTGCTCCCCAAAGATGGCTGGTTCCAAGCTACCTACACTTAAACAGAAGTATGGCCCATGGAGCTATACTATTTTTGACATCTCTCATTAGCTAATTAGCGTATTCCTTTGACCAATGAGATTGTTTATTTTCTGCTGTCTGATTTAGTGACTAGTTAGTATTTTTGTATGTGTTGTTGCTAGACAACATTATAAAAAATGGCAATGACAAGATAAAGATCATTTTTTTGCCAGTAGGCTGTCAGTTTCTCATCTTGGCCAGCTGTGATTCTCACTGGGAAGTAAACAGGGCACGAAAAGTGTAAAATAGCATCTATAAGAATTCAGGCAGATATCTTAATTAGCAGAGCCAACTCACTTATGCTAGTTTGGAATAAAAAAAAAAATACAATCAGTGGAATACAAAAAAAATGAAAAAAAAAAAAATTATGAGCTCTGATAAAGAATCTGGCTAAACAGAAACATTATAACCATTAAAGTAATTTCTTTCTTGTTGTCATAGTAAAAAACATTAATGTTAATATCTTTTTAGGAGCATTTATTTCAACAGACTTCCTGCTGTATATAGCAGTAACACAATAAAAGCTATAATTGCCAGAGTAGCAGCCTACTTCCATATTCCTCTTGTTGCTAAACTTAAACACTCAACATGGTTTATTTGATAGTTAAAATTTTTTTTAAGTTATGAACTTTATAAAAAATGGTTGTCATTCAGTAAAGACATCATTTAAAATATTTAGCCATACCATTTATTTTGGCACCAGATAAAAACATTATTAATCCTTCTTTTTTTCTTTTTTTTTTTATGTGGACTGGCAGTATCGGTAGAGGGTCGGACGCCATGCTTTGAAGCATAGAGTTATCTCCCTGTATGATCTGAGTTCAAATCCTGCTGAAGTTAACTTTGCCTTTCATCCTTACGGGGTCGATAAAGTAAAGTACCAGTAATGCACTGGTTAATTGCTGGCCTTGTAGAAACAATTATTAATCCTTCTGTGACCATTTTTCTAATGAAATAAATATGTCTGCTTTTCAGTTAGCTTTAAAAATAATTAAGAATATGAAGGAATTAAATAAAATATTTGATCTTTTCATTTTTTTAAGCTGGTGTTTTAAATAAAAGGTTCTTACTTAAAATTTTGACAAAGGATTTTAATTTAGCATCATTGCGACACATAATTAAGAAACGATCCTTATGAGCTCAGTTAATTTTGCTTGGGGATCCAGTCGGATCATTTAGAGATGATTGCTTCTGATAAAACCCCGTGGAAGGTGTGTCTGAGGAGTCTGCCCCAATGGCCTTCCCAGGAATAAGTGGGCAAAGATTAAAAAAGATTTCAATTTAGTCATGATGAACTGTTTTGTTATAATATTACCCGAGTCGATCTCAGGCAGGTTGGAATCAAGGAGAATAGTATAAAAAGGGTTAATAAATAGGTTGTTTGTTTGGTCATTACAGAAGGGAAAGTTTCATTTTCATATGGTGTATCATGAGTAAATCAACCTGACAGTACCCATCTCTTCCAAAAATATAGATTATGTTGAATATAGATTTAACCATGAATAAAAACTCTATTGGAAATTTAGCTTTCTGAGAGCTTTCTACCAAAGTATGAAGCTTTCAGATAATTGATTATACAAATCTGTTATTTCATCATTTATAAAAGTTACTCAAAATGTTTTATTTTTATTTTGCATCAATCTATATTATTATCATGAATTAGATGGATTGATAAATTCAAGCAATTTCAAAAATTTGTATATTTTATACTTTGATAAACCATAACTCAACACTATATTTGGAATAATATGTATTTCCAGACTTGTTGAGTTACATAAGTAATATAATAATTGTTTCTACTTTTGGCACAAGGCCAGCAATTACCCCAGTGCATTACTGGTACTTTATTTTGTCGACACAGTAAGGAAGAAAGGCAAAGTTAACGTCGGCGGGATTTGAACTCAGAATGGCAAGGGCCGTAACTCTATGCATCAAAGCATGGCGTCTGGCCCGCTACCGATACTGCCAATACTATCTATATATCTATATGTGTGTGTGTGTGTTAGAGGCCCCCATTGATCATGAATGATCATTGTGTTTCACATAGAACGTTTCCCTCCGAGGCACAAGCTTGGGCAAGGTTTGTTTTGTCAAAGACCAGCAGTTGCTCATGCATACCAGACTGCCTTCTCCACACCACCGATGTTGTCCAAGGGAAAGGCAATGGCCGATACAGCTTAACACCAGTGATGTCACAACTCATTTCTGAGTAAACTGGAGCAACGTGAAAAATAGAGTGTCTTGCCCAAGGACACAATGCATCACCCAGTTCACGAATTGAATTTACAACCTCTCAATTGCAAGCCCACTAAGCCATGTATATATATATATATATAAATATATATATATATACACTCTCTGTTACTACCTCTCCTCCTCCTCCTTCTTCCCGTTTGACCTGTGCGTAATTCTTTTCTTTCGCACGCTTGGCCAGGCCGGTTGGCATTTTTTCTCTCTCTCGTCTACGATTTCACAGAACTTATGTTCACCGAATTCACGGACTAGACCCCTTCTTCCTCTCGTTAGACCTGTGCGAAATTCCTTCCTTGCTCACATTCCAACCAGGTTTGATGATCTTTATTCTCTCTCGTTCACGATTTCACCAAACTTATATTCATGGAAATTTGGGATTTGACTCGTTCTTCCTCACTTTTCGTTGCTTCACCATCTTTGTTTGTTTACACTCTCGCTGTTCCCTTTATTTACATGTCCCAACAACTTTCTTTAGCCGTTGCTTGCATCAACCGGAGGTATATGGTCATTAAAGCGAAGAAATACCAATGATGGTTGGAAGATCACTGATGAAGGACCACTTTATTCATATATATATATATATATATATATATAGGGATTGTAACATCCAGTTACTGTAGGTTCACCAGAGTGAGCACTCGATGCGTAGCTTCCAGTAGGTATATTGGTGTTGTACTAAGCAGGGTGTAATACTAATTAATATATACTGATTAGTATATATATATATATATTATATATATATATATATATGTATATATATATATGTATAAATGTATGTATGTATATGTATATATATATATATATATGTATGTATGTATGTATATATATATATGTATGTCATCAATATCATCATCATCACCGTTTTACGTCTGTTCTTCAACGCTAGCATGGGTTAGACGGGTTGTCCTGTTGTGGGCAGTGTCTGGTTGGCTGACCATGCCTTGCTCATACAGGAACTGATTTGGCTTGATTTCTACAGCTGGATGCCCTTCGTCACACCAACCTCATTTACCGTGAGTGCTGGGTGCTTTTTTCCGTGGCGCCTACATGTCCACTTTACAGTGTGGGCTGGGTGCTTTTTTGCCGTAGCACCTCCACGACCACCTTGCAGGGGGGGGGGGCATATTGTCTATATGCTTCAGCTTGTACCCATGGGAGGTCGGGTACTCTGTATTACTGCGTGACGCCAGAGGTCACGGTCGTGTGTCATCGCCTTTGAGAGGTGTAATTGGGTAAGGTCGGCTTTTATCACCTCATCCCAGGTCATCTTGGATCTCCCGACTCCGCGGTTTCCATCGACTTCTAGTGCTCTGCACCTTTTTATGCAGCTGTAATCCTTCATACGCATCACATGTCCATACCAACGCAACCGCCTCTCCTGCACACAGCATTTGATTCCTCTTATGCTCAGTCTCTCTCTCAATTCATTTATGCTTTGTCGTTCGTGTATATTACTATTACACATCCATCGGAGCATGCAGGCTTTGTTTCTCTCTAATCTACGTAAGTCTTCCACCTTCAGCGCCCAGGTCTCACTACCATGCAACATCGCTGTTCGGATACACGCATCATACAGTCTGCCTTTTATTTTGAGGGAGAAGCCTTTTGCAGCTAGCAGTGGTAGTAGTTCCCTAAACTTCTTCCATCCCGTTCTTACCCTAGTTATTGTACTTTCTGAACACCCACCTCCGCTGCTAATTCGGTCACCTAGGTAGCAGAAGCTGTCTACTGTTTCTACAGAGCCCTCCCAGAGATTGGTGGTACTTGTTTCCTATGGCTGTTTGCTGCTTGCTGTCCCAATTAAGCTTCCTGAGATCCCGCTACATCTCTTGTGTACCCATTGTTTGCATTTGGGGCAGAGAATGGAGTTCCTACCTACACCTTTCCTACATACTGAGCAAGGCCATTTCCCTGAGGCGATCTGGGTTCTGTTTTCTCGTCTACTTACAAGGACCTTAGTCTTTGTCATGTTGACTTTGAGACCCTTTCTTTCTAGTCCCTGCTTCCAAGTTTGGAATTTCTTCTCTAGTTCTACCATAGATTCAGCTATAAGTGCGAGGTCATCATCATACAGGAGTTCCCATGCGCATCCGGTCTTAAACTCCTCCGTTATTGCCTGCAGGACTATGATGAACAGGAGGGGGCTAAGAACAGAGCCCTGGTGGACCCCAACCTGTACACTAAATTCCTTGCTATACTCATTGCTAATCATAACTTTGCTGACTGCTCCCCTATACATGGCTTGTACCGCTTTCACAAGCCATTCATCTACTCCTAGTTTTCTAAGAGCCCACCAGATTCTGTATATGTATATATATGTAATGTATGCATCTATGTGTATGTATGTATATATATGTATGTATATATATGTGTATGTATATATCGTCATTTTAACATTTGCTTTTCCTGTTAGCAATGTTTATATCTTACTTTGGATCACAATGTAATGCTGCTTGCATCAAATCTGTGTATCTTAAGCTTCTAGTCAGAATTCTATTATGAGAAATGTTCAATGTTCAGCCACCATATCACATAAACACTGCTTGTCAAATATACTCCACCTGACAAACTAGATATAAGATTTTCTTTTTCTTTAGACATATCAGATAAATCAAGAGAGAATGGTCAGAAACTTCAAAAAGTTTATATTCTAAGGACAATAACAGTTTTCTGGATACACGTTTTTGGATTTTTTTTATTCAATATTTTCCTGTCATTTCGGTTTTACATTTTCTACTAAATATTTTTGGATTGATTCACCAGATTGGAAAACAACTGCTAGAGATGATTTTTAAAAAAAAATGATGGTTTTTCTTTCATTTCATCTTTTCTGCTATTACTACTTTTTCTTTTCAATTATTTCACATTCTCTTTTCAAACTTGATTATAAATATACAGAATTGGGATGCATGAAAATATGTGTGGTTTTTCTCTCACTCTTCCTCCTTCTCTCTCTCTCTCTCTCTCTCTTCCTCCCTCTCTCTCTCTCTCTCTTCCTCCCTCTCTCCCTCTCTCTTCCTCCCCCTCTCTCTCCCTCTCTCTCTCTCTCTCTCTCTTCCTCCCTCTCCCTTCTCCTTCTCTCTCACTCTTCCTCCTTCTCCTCTCTCTCTCTCACACACTTCCTCCTTCTCTCTCACACACTTCCTCCTTCTCTCTCTCTCACTCTTCCTCCTTCTCCTTCTCTCTCTCTCACTCTTCCTCCTTCTCCTTCTCTCTCTCACTCTTCCTCCTTCTCTCTCTCTCTTTCACTCTCCCTCCTCTCTCTCTCTCCCTCTCCCTCCTCCTCTCTCTCACTCTTCCTCCTCCTCTCTCTCACTCTTCCTCCTCCTCTCTCTCCCTCTTCCTCCCTCTCTCTCTCACTCTTCCCCTCTCTCTCTCTCACTCTTCCTCTCTCTCTCTCTCACTCTTCCTCCTCTCTCGCTCACTCTTCCTCCTTCTCTCTCTCTCTCACTCTTCCTACTTCTCTCTCACTCTTCCTACTTCTCTCTCTCTCACTCTTCTTACTTCTCTCTCTCTCACTCTTCTTACTTCTCTCTCTCTCTCACTTTTCCTTCTTCTCTCTCTCTCTCTCTCTCTCTCACTCTTCCTTCTCTCTCTTCTTCCTCTCTCTCTCTCACTCTCACTCTTTCTCCTCTCCCTTTCTCTACATTTGTTTGTTGCATATAAACCCTCTCACTGATGATGCACACATATATCATAAATATACACATACAGATGCTAGCATGTTGATATGCAGTTATAAATACACTATATAAATACATCATCATGAATCTGCTCTTGTGATGTTTACCATGTAATCAATATTTCAATATTTCCATGTTGATTTTTATTTTACGTTGATTATCTTTCCAATTTTACTTGGAGGCTTCAATATTTTTGCCACACAGAAAGAAATTAGACTACCAGACTTCAGTTTGTGTGTCATATGTGAGTGAGTCTGTATATGTATCTATATGTACATATGTGTGTGTGTGTTTGGGTATGTAGGCATAAAACACAGATATTTTATATAAATCATCATCTTCATCATCATCATTGTTTTTATGTCCACCTTTCCATCAAATTTATCTGATTTATTTAAATGAAATGATTTTTTATGAAATAATATTACTGATTTAAGAAAAATAAAAGAATCGATATTCTAGTTAGATAAATCAAAGTTTATATAAATATTCAATTTTATGTATAAAGAAAAATCTTATAGAATATGCCAATACTAGTTACCTATTTGACAAGTGAAGAAGGGACTTATATTTGTATTCTTTCATTTAACCCTTTTGAAACGAATCCAACCTAACTGAGGCTACCTCTAGTTGGGTTTTATTGAAAGGATCACACAATTTCTTATTTTAAACTGTTCTCATTTAAATTTAAATAGTTTCTTATATACATATAAGAAAAAATGTTCTATGTAAGAATAACTGTTCATATGTAAAAATGTTTTATTGACAGAATTATTAGATCAGATAAAATGGCCTTTTACATTCTGAGTTTAAATCCCTTTCATCCTTCCGGGGTCAATTTAATCAACTTTTCCCTTCCCCCACCAAATTACTAGCCTTATGCCTATGTTAGAAGCAATTATATTCCAGGCTCTAGTTTAACTGATTAACATTCTAGTTTAACAAAAGATTAACATTCATTTACCATTCATCATTTTAAGTCCATTTTTCCATGGATCAATCGCTATTGTCCTGGTCAGTTCTTATTCAAAGTTACAGTTTGCCTGACAGGTCAGGGACCACATCTTGCTTATACAGCCCTCTATTAACATAGCTTCTATAGCTAGATAACTCTAACAATAGAGAAGTTGTCATGTCCTTGACATGACAGAAGAGCCTTCTTTCTCCCATGTTGTAGAAGAAAAAATCATAAAAGGATAGTGTACAATAGTTCAAATCTATGAAAATTTAATGATACATGAATAGTTTTAAGATTGTGAGCAGCTTAAAATTGAATTGTATAATTTTCTGAGTATTCTGTTTTGAGGACACTGAATTAATGGGTTAATATTGCCAAATTTGGTTGTTTTACTAAATATTTGAAAATCTTATATTATTTTTCAAAATTAGTATCCTGGCTTTTAGATTATGTACACTGTGTGTCTGCATGCTGTTGTATACATGTATGTATGGTCCTATAACTCCTGATAGAGTCGTAGGGGCGCCATATTGAAATACAGAGTTTTTTAGGCATTTTAAGCTTGGTGGAGCCCATTCCTCTCCAGGCCTGAGTACAGCAAATTTCTTCCAGAGAAAGATAGAAAGTGATAGGGAGGAAATGAGAAAGAGATATAGAGGAAGAATAGACCTCAGTACTAGACTGGTACTTTTTTATCGACCTCAAAAGGATGAAGGCAAAGTTGACCTCGGTGGGATTTGAATTCTGAGTGCAGAGAGCGGGAACGAATACCACAAAGCATTTTATCTGACATTCTAACGACTTTGCCAATTTGTCACCTTCTGCATGCTTGTTAGACGTGACTAAAAGAGTATGTATTAGGAAGGGCATCCAGCTGTAAAACATTGTCTTAAAATATCCCATCCAACCCATGTTAGCATGGAAAAGTGGATGTAATGATGATGATCATGATGATATAGGTAGTATGTTTCACTAGCAGTTAGTTCAGAAAAGAGTCAATAATTGACAAATATTGCCTAAAGACATTTCTTTTAAAAGTTATAATGGTGCTACTGACTAGCATAAGATCACCAGTCTCTAAGGAGATAGTTATATTAGTTACTAACTTTTGGGTATTTGGTTCAGTACTTTCTATTTCCTTGTAGGCTGTAAATTTGTGAAAGAGGATGTAAAACAACTTATTTAAAAACACCACTGAGTAATAAATAAATCTTCACTATACAACAGAACTGACATGTGATATATATTGTTGTTGTTGTAGCTATTGATGTTTTGCTACAGGTTAGTTCTGATTTAGGAGGCTTATGATTAAAACGTTTTCTAGCCATGTCAATTCCTTGTCTTCTTAGTAGTGTGTAGAACTGCATTAACAAGGTTCAGATATGGCTGTTCGGTTAAAAAGCTTGCATATACCAATACTAGTTATCTATTTGTCAATAAAACATTTTTACATATGAACAGTTATTCTTACATGGAACATTTTTGTTATATGTATATAAGAAACTGTTTAAATTAAAATAAGAACAGTTTAAAATAAGTGGTTGTGTGATCCTTTCAATAAAACCCAACTAGAGGTAGCCTCAAATATTAATTGTGGGTTGGATTCTACTGTGTAGCCTCTTGGTCAAGTGTCTTCTACCATAACCTTGTGTTGACTAATATTTTGTGGGTGGGATTTTACAGATGAATTAAACAGGTTTTCATGTTCTGAGAATAGACTGGCCAGGTGGCCATGTCTTGCTCATCATATGTTCCATTTAGGGCTTAGTTGAGTAATTTAATTTAAAAAAAATGAAAAGAAAAAGAAATCTATATCGTGGAGTAAAGTAAAATTTATATTTATTAAATGTATAACATTATTTCTATGTTAAAAAAGGCAGCAGACTAACAGAATGCTTTGCAGCATCTAGTTACAGTTCTTTATGTTCTGAGTTCAAATCCCACCAAGGTCAATGTTGCCTTTCATCCTTCCGAGGTCAATAAAATAAAGTATTAGTCACTTATTGAGGTCAATATAATTGACTTCCTCCTCCCTGCAAATTGTTGGCCTTTTGCCTAAATTAGAAATCATTATTTCCATGTTAAAACAATAATAAAAGGCACCAGTACTTTTACAGGTATTAAGTTAATAAATAAGAATAAAATAAAGGACTATCAGGAGTACATTAACCTGTCTATTCTAAAGAACAATTCTACTTCAAGAAATGTCATTTATATTAGCTCCTATTCTAAAGTTATTTTGATGTTTTTTTCTTCCTTATTTTCTTTCCAATAACTCTCTTCTTATTTTCACTGTCACAATGTTGAGATCATGCCCCTCTTATTACAGCCAATATCTCATCTTCAGCCAAGTGACATGTGTCCATTCTTTCTTCTAATAATAATATCTTACCAGCCACTACATATTGACATTTCTCTTCCTAATTTCCATATTTCAACAAGCAGGCTACATTGACATCTGTGATTCAGATTTCACTATTCAACATAGCTATATCCCAGCCAGCCAGTCATTTGTTCTCTTTCTTTTATTGTCCTTGAAGTTGGCATTTTTGTAATAAATCATTGATGTCTTATAGAAAATCAATGCTGAGAATCTTTTTTGATTTCAAAGTAAAATGGTGCATTTCTTTAAATCCTGTTAGTGATAAAAGAAATGTAAAAAGAACAACACAAAATAAAACAGCTTTTTTTAAATATATAAATCTAAGAACTCTATTTTGGAAACCATTATTTTCATCAGGAAAGAATTATGGGTATGATTTACTCTTTGCTAAAATAAATATAAATTTTACTTAAGAAAAATTAATGAGTTTCGTGAAACTTGCAAAGGAAAGATTATATTTTTTTAGTTGTTAATATTTGAAATTCCTTTTACCTGGGCAGTTATTTTATCTTAGATGTTCTGGATAGTTTATATTTGTCAATTGTTGACAACCAAATGTTAGAGAATTCCTTGAAATGAATCAGTCCTGTGCATACCTTCCCCCATGTTAATACTCTCCTATGTCACCTCCCTCACTTACTAAGACTCTCCACCTTTGTTCTTCACCACTTACATCCTTCATCACCACCTTACTCATCTAACGAATGCCAGCATAGAAAAACAGGTGAATCCCTTCATCACCCCTTACACCCTCTTTCATCTCACCCCCTCACTTTCTTAGACCTCCTCCAGTTCACATTATTCATCTCTGCTTTTTTCACCTAACTCATGCCATCATGGAATGACAGGCACTGCTTCCCCCTCCTAGTCCAACCCATACCAACATACAAAGACAAATGCACCCCTCCCTTCCCCTTCCAACTCATACCAACATGGAAAGCCAAGCATGCTCCTTCGTGATGAAAAAACCCCCCACCCCACCTAATCCACCCTGTAAGGTGATAGTGCAGATGCCATGATAAAATGCTCAGGTGTAGCTTTAAGAAGAACATCTAGCTGTAGAAACGAATGTATAAGTGAGAATTACGACATGATCACCTGACTAGTCTAGTCTCAGAACCTGACAACTCATCTAACCCATGCAAGCATAAACAATAGATGTAAAATAATGATGTTGATGGTGATGATGATGTGATGATGATGGATCAGTTAAGTGACAAAGTTAGTAGAGTGACACAATTACATCCCTTTACATTATTCTTGAATCCCACTGAAGTTAACTTTGATTGTCATCTTTCTGGGATTGATAAAATAAGTACCAGTGAAATACTGGGGTCAAAGTAATTGGCTGAATCTCTTCCTGACCAAATTTATACCTTTATACCAATATTAGAAATCAATTTTATTGCCTTTAGTCATTAGACTGCAGCCATGCTGGTGCACTGCTTTAAAGGTATTTAGCTGATCATATGAATCCTAATATATATTTGTTTGAAATCTGGTATTTATTTTAACAAACTTTTTTTCCTTGAACTGCTAAGCTACAGGATATAAACACAAATAAAACACACACACACACTCATATATAAGATAGGTTTCTGCAGTTCCATAAGGCATTTGTTAACCCAAGGCTATAGTAACTGGCACTTGTCCAAGGTGCCAATAGGAATGAGCCTGAAACCACACGTGATTACAAAGTAATTACACAGCCATGCCTACAACTCTTAAAGTTTGTCAAATTTCATTGCTAAACTTAAAAGCCCACTTAGTCCTATATCTTATCCCACTAAAAAATGATTTCCCAAAATGTTCTCTGTTCTAATCAACTTCTCCAACCTCTATGTTTACCATAGAAGCTGGATGCTTGATTTGTTAGAAATAACAGTCAAATCTTCTTTAGTCACACCCTTTAATCTTAAAACATGAAGCTGCTTGCTATAGAAATGGAGACTTGTTGTAGTAAAGAAGCCATTAGAAAAAGTTATGATGAAGTCAAGTCTTCATAAATGATTTTCACCTTTGAAAAGAATTGGATGAAACATGACAACAAATATATGTATGTCTACACTAAGGTAGTTGAGTATAAACTGATATCATTTTGAGTTGAAAGAAAAAAAAAAAGTTTCCATTTCCCATCAGAGATTTCTCTAGTCAGCAGATATGATTTTAAACCAAATTTTACTTCCTCCTTTGCTAACAAAAGAGAACAATAATAGTACATGATATTGGTTATTCTATATCAAGAATTTAAGCACAAAAATAAATGAAGCATATACAAATATATAAGCATTAGATAAAGGAATTTTTGTGTAAATAGAGTGACAATAAATTGTATTAAATTGAATTGAAAACCTAGAATATAAGTAATATAGTCAATTTCTTACTTATTTCTACAAATACTTCTCAATCTATTTAACTTCTCTGAAGAATTTCCTTTTGTCAGGCTCAGAGTGCAACGAATTTCATTTCAGATCTACTTGAATAAATGTTCTGACCCACTTTGTACACAAATACAATTTTCATCGTCATGAAAGACAGCTAAAGTACGTTGAATGAAAGAATAGCTATTGCTTGTGCTTCTCAATTTTCTGATTATTTTCAAAAAATTTGAAAAAGAAAATAAGAAAAATAAATAAATAAAAAATCTTGGATGATAATTTTGGTTTAATGGTGAGAAAGCAATATATTTCTTATCACCATTATTTTTTTACCTGAGAACCAATAATTTTTCCAATTGTACATTGTATCTTTATGAATCAGAATTCCAAGTGACTCCCAAAGGCATCATATTATACTGAGTGATGTAATCTATTTTTGATCAATACAATGTCCACCAGTTACTGACTATTGTTAAATGCTATGAATATTTGGTTGGGTATTGACTTTAGAAAATTACTATCATTTTCACTTTAGTAGGTTTTCATATAATGGTATAAATGTATTTAAAGTGATCTATTTGTGTCAATAAAATAATACAGATTCCATATGTATTTGTAGAATGTATTGAACATTAGTTAATAATTCAGATTTATTTCATCTAATCTATAAAAATATGTTTTAACCATTCTACATGTTTAGTTGTGATGTTAGACATAAAATAAAAATACAATAGTATACTTCAATATTTAGGATATTTTATGCAAGAAAAACATTCCAGAACATATAACAATAGTTTTTGATGGACACTCACCCCCCCCCCCCCCCACAAAAACACATTAATATTCTAGCCAATTAAGGTAGAAGGACTTATTAGAACCCAGTGTAGTGTAGATTAGATATGAATATCCATTGAAGCATAGTGAAATTTGTTTTTGTGGAAAAGTGGTATCTTATATGTCATTGAGTATTCAAAAATCTAGAGTCAGAGCTCTCTCTCTTTCTCCCCCCCCCCCTCTCCCCCCTCCCCCTCTCTCTCTTCCCCCTCTCTCTCTTCCCCCTCTCTCTCCCCCCCTCTCTCTCTCTCTCTTTATATATATATATATATATATATATATATATATATATATATATAAAATATATATATATAAACAGGGTGTTCCAAAATGTATATACACTTCAACAGCATTCTAATAAATATGTGTAAACATTTTTGGGGGACACCTTATATAAAGTACTGAATTATTTTTTTGGAGTGAACTAAAAGGACAAAAAGACAATTCAGTACTATATGAATACGCCAGACTAAGACATGATGGTAATATAGACAACATAGAAATATATATATATTACAGAAGACCAGAGTTCCCACGGGTACAAGCCGAAGCTGAAGCCTATAGACAATATACCCCCACGCCCCTCCCACTGTAAAGTGGTCGTGTAGGTGTCACGACAAAAAGCACCCAGTCCACACTGTAAAGTGATTGTGTAGGCACCATGGTAAAAAAGCACCCAGTACTCACTGTAAATGAGGTTGGTGTTGGGAAGGGCATCCAACTGTAGAAACCGAGCCAAAACCAGTCCTGTATGAGCAAGACATTGTCACTGACCTGGCATTGCTCAGAACAGGACAACCTATCTAACCCATGCTAGCATGGAAACATTGACGTAAAACAGTGATGATGATGATAATGATGATATATATATATATATATATACATATATATATATATTTCAAGATCAAAGAAAGAGAAACACAGGAAGAAGATTAACCAAAGCTTGATGGAAAAGGAAAAGGAATGTTTCAATGTATAGGATGTTAGTTCATTATCAGAAAAGAGTAAAGTTCAGAGAAACTGATTGGAAGGTTGAAGAAGAAAAAAACCAAAAAGCGGTTTTATCAGGATGGGTTATGTGGGCAGGCAAGTAGTCTGGTGTGCAGTGGTGGGTGTTGAGGTGGTTGCTGTGTCTATCATTGGTACTGTTATGTGTTCACAGATGAGGTGCATTTTGTGAGTGTACATGTTGCTGTTTTAATTTTTTGATTGTTCGTTTGTTTGTGTGTGTTGGATGGTGTATATTTTGTTTGCATATGTCTCTCTGTATTATCAGTGTGTGTGTATTATATGTGGTAAAAAGAATACAGTAACATTTCTCAAAGCTATAAAACTACATATATTCAGTATTCCTTTCAAATGTTACAATCTTTTCTTTGGAGATCTATTTTATATGATTGTGGTTTTCATGTATCATTTCCATTGAATTTCACTCCATATGTTTAGACTTAAACAATACTATATATATATATATATATATATATATATATATATATATGCGTATGTATGTGTGCTTGCCTGAAACTAAAATGTCAACATTTCTTCAATGACAGGCCTATCAAAAATAAAAACAAAAATCTTTATTATTATTTATATTTAAACACCTGTCTGATGACAATGCATCAGATAACTGTTGCATAATGGCATTTTGATGCCTTTGAAATGTACATAATGGATATGATTTAATGCAATAAACTGATGTTGAATACGTGATACTGTCTTTTCTTTTCTCATATAAAGTAACAATATATATATATATATACGTATATATATATTCATGAATTTTGTTCATAATATCAAAGTTTACATATAAGAGAATAAACTGAGAATTCTGTAAAATGTGTAAATTTATATAAGATTTAATTACATTAAATTATTTAACAGATTTACAAACGTTTCTTTCAAATATCGTAGGGGGTACCATTTTATTCCACTGTACCGAATTCCTCAGAATTATATGAAAAAAAAAATTATTTATCAACCATATATTCAAACATCTCTATTTTGAAATAGAAATGTTTGGAAGTACGGTTCTTCTTCTTCCTTCTTCTGTATATATATATATACTGTATATATATATATATATACTGTATATATATATATATATATATATATATATATATATATACACTGTATAAGATGACAGCTGTATAAAAAAGTGCAGGGCGATCAGAATTGACGGAAGTTACGGAGTAGGCAGACCCAGAAAAACCTGGGACGATTTGATAAATTCCGACCTTAAACACTTACACCTCACCAAGACGATGTCACTGGACTGGGATCTTTGGTGCTACGCAGTAATTCAGAAGACTCGCCTTGCCTAAGTACAAAGCGAAACCTACAGTCAGTAGGCACCCCATCCCACTACCCCAACTCCCCTACCCCCATCAACACCACCCCATTCTCTGTAAAGTTATGTTGGTACCACAACATCCAGTCCTAAATAAATGAGGTCGTGTAGGTGTCACGACAAAAAATCACACAGTCCACGCTGTAATGTGGCCGTGTAGGTAACACGGTAACAACCTCCCAGTCCACACTGTAAACATGGTTGGTGTTAGGAAGCGCATCCAGCCATAGAAAACCTGCCAGACAGTCCTATATGAGCGAGACGACCAATCTTGTCTCAAGTGGGACAATTCCCGTCTAAACCCATGCTAGCGTGGAAGATGGACGTTAAACGGTGATGATGATGATATATATATATATATTTATATATATATATATATATACATGTACATATATGTGTTTGAACAAGTAAAACAGAAGTCAAGTGTAGGTAGAGAATTAGTTCATTGTTTTATGATTGTTAAATCTACCTTCCTAACAACAACTCATCTCCGATCGATCCTTTAAGCCCTTCACAGGGATACTCCCTTCATAAGGGACTTTTAAACCCAGAAATATTTTGGATTATTAAATTTGGTACGGTAAGATTCTATTATTATCTTGGCACCTTTAATTTTCTAATGCATTGTATGGCTTTTAAAATTATCTAAATTTCTCTCTCTCTCTCTCTATAATATTATGACAAAAGAGCACCTAACCCCCCTGCAAGGTGGTCATGCTGGTGACATGACAAATAAGCACCCAGTCCATGTTGTGAGGTGGTCATGTTGGGGACATGACAGGAGGCAGCCAGACCACCCTGTAAAGTGGTCTTGTTGGTGGCACAACTGAAGGTACCTGATTGGCCCTGTAAAGCGGTTGGGTTGGTGTCATGACAAAGAGTACCCAGTCTGCCATGTAATGTGGTCGTGATGGTGACAAAAGTCCCCCAGCCCACCCTGTAGGGTGGTTGTGTCAGTGATAGAAGTTGACACTAAACACACAGCTCACCCTGTAATGTGGTCATGATGGCGACACGACAAAAGCACCTAGCCCACACTGTAAAGTAGTTGTGTTGGTGTCATGCTAGCGTGGAAAATGGACGTTAAACAAAGATGATGATGATGGTGACAAATTTTTTCACAGTATAACCATACTCTTTGAAAATTAAACATGAACTGTTTTTGGACCAACCTGCCCAAAATTGCTCCAAATTGCTCAAATTTTATGATTACAAGCCTTTTGTTTTAAAGTATTCCCATTTAAATAAAAAATGTTAGGATGGTGACAATTATTTTACATTATAACCATACTCTTTGAAAGTTAAATGTTATATAACCATGAACCCTTTTGAGACCAACCAGCCCAAAATTGTTCCAAATTTTATGATGACAAGCCTCTTGTTTTAAAGTATTCCTATTCAAATAAAAAATAATGTCATAGAAGAATATTTCTGGTAAGCTATGTACTAAATGCCAAATTATTAACCATCATTGCCATCATCACCGTTCACCATTTATTTTCCATGCTTGCATGGGTTAGATGGGTTGTTATGTTATAAAACAATTCAGGTCAGTGTGAATTCAGCCACCTTACAAAGTGGACCAGGTGTTTATGGTTAGTTATTTTCCTAAATTACTTCAAATTGTCGATTATTTACAAAACCAATTAAAAAACGTGTTGTATTTCATTGAAAATATGGTAATTAATGGGTTAAGGGTTAAATGGAAGATGTGCCTGTTTATGGGTGAGAGTGAGCATAATTAAAATGGGGATTAATGTTAAATTTTAATTTGCAGCTGTGAAAAAAAATCAGAAATAAAATATAAGATAAATTTAATGATGTGTATGAAGGATGACAGCTGCATAAAAAGGTGCAGAGCATTAGAAGTCGATGGAAACTGCGGAGTGGGGAGACCCGAGAAGACCTGGGATGAGGTGATAAAAGCCGACCTTACCCAATTACACATCTCAAAGGCGATGACACATGACTGTGACCTCTGGCGTCATGCAGTAATACAGAAGACCCGACCCCCCTTGGGTACAAACCGAAGCATATAGACAATATGCTCCCACACCCTCCCACTGCAAAGTGGTCGTGGAGGGGCCACAGCAAAAAAGTACCCAGCCCACACTGTAAAGTGGACGTGTAGGCACCACGGAAAAAAAGCACCCAGCACTCACTGTAAATGAGGTGGATGTTAGGAAGGGCATCCAGCTGTAGAAATCAAGCCAGAATCAGTTCCCGTATGAGCAAGACAAGGTCAGCCGACCGGACACTGCCCACCACAGGACAAACCGTTTAACCCATGCTAGCGTAGAAGAACGGACGTAAAACGGTGATGATGACTGTATATATATATATATATATACTGTATATATATATATACACTGTCTAATCAGAGTACTCTGCTATATATATATATATATATATATATATATATATATATATACACACAGTATATATATATATATTTATACACACAGTATATATATATATATATATATATATACACAGTATATATATATATATATATATATTAAATTTTGCTCTGATACTTACATAGAGCACTCTTCACATCTATGACCTTTTCTGTTTTCAACGGAAATTTCAATACTTATATATATATCACAGTATATATACTTAAATACTATAAATATATATATACACACCTGTATAGGTTCATGTCTAAACATTGAATGTAGATAATTTTATGTTTATTTTGATTTAAAAAAAAAATTGTATAAATAATGTTAGATATTTTAGTCATGACTTTGAAATGGAAAACCCTGAAAGGCTTTTATTTTATATTTATATTATTTATTATTTTTTTTTTTTAACAAAATAAGATACATAACATGCTACTTAATTAATATTTTCAATTAGCAAAATCCCCCGAAAATAATGTTAAACCAAAAATTAATTGAAGAAGGTGTCATATTTTATTTATACACCACAAGGCAACACAATAGATATGTTAATGAATGGAAAAATAGAATCAAATAAAAGCATAGCAAAGCAAAAAAAATAAAAAAAATAATAATAATAATAACAAAAACAAACAACAAAAAACTAAATAAAAACAAAACGTAAAACAACTGAAGTTATCTCAAGACATTCATTGATTACATGGTAATTATGTGATATATGATGCTACTTGGTTGTGACCTTTTACTAACATTGTTTGTATTAGAACCTACTATATCATCTTCATTATTTGTGTTGAAGTTTCTATTACATGTTTGATTATTGATATTCAGAAGAACTGACACTAAACACACATTTTTTTCTCGTTTTTTAAAATCTATTTATCCCCCCTCCCCCACCATCCTCCACCCTTCCTTAAATATCTTTGATGCTTTTATGTAACTTTCATATCTAAACATAGTATACATTTTTGAACTGGAGATAAATGATATATATTTTCTTTTTTTTCCATGGAACAAATTAATTGTAACTATTTTCATATTGCCTTCCAGACATTTACATACATATGTAAGCTAATTTGTAGACTTAGTTATATTTATGCAGTATAGTATATTTATATAGTATAGAATAGTATAGTGTAGGTATTCATATTGACCGAATCTTCTTAAATATGTCTGGTACTTATTTTATTGATCTCTATTCATCAAATGGCTAGGTTACCCTTTTTTTTTTACATAAAGATATGTAACTTGACGCACAAGTATACAATGGTAACCATAAACACATACATGAACAGACTCGTAAACACACAGACACACACACACACACACACACACATATATATATATGGATATGCAGGTATGTATGTACATGTATGTCTGTACATATATATATATGTATGTGTGTACATACATGCATGTACATATATACCTGCATATGCATATGTGTGCATATATAAATATATACATAATTATATATATATATATATATATATATATATGTATATATATATATGTATATATATATATAACAAAGAGGGTGTGGTAAGATACCAGGTGGACCATAACGCACCAGAGTACTCAATACTTTGGGTAGTAGAGTGGGTAATAGAAAAAGAATCAAGATCCCGGCATATTTATATATGTATATGTATGTATGTATTTGTCGGGTCTTGTTTTTCATCCTGCAGGGTGTCTAATCACCCTCCCCACCAGTTGCCAGTTTAGTCGCTAACGATCTGACTATGTGAGAGGTTGTACTGGGATACATGTTATCAGTAGCACTCAGATATATGTATGTATGTATGTATGTAACCCAGTACAACTTGTTGCATGGTCGGGTCGTCGGCGACTAAACTGGCAACCCCACCAAGTTTACTTGGTGAAGAGGGTGATTTTGGACACCCTGCAGGACAAAAAACAAAACCTGACAAAGGGCGCAAGAACTCATGAGAGTCAATGGCCATCCGAAAATGTGTAAATATGTATATACACATGTACCGCACAGTTAAACCACTGGGAGTGAAGGTCCCCTAGCCTTTGTCAGGGCATTCTTCTAGGAGAAGGCAACTTAGGAAACTGGGATAACTCTGATATAAAACCTGTGGCTCAGTAGTTACCGATGATGTTGATCTTTTCTGCTTTTTGGGTTATAGCTACTGTCGCTCAGAGAGTGGGATTGGCTCAGTGCACAGTCTTTCCTCACTTTAAAAAATATCTTCACACACAGGCATTGCATGATAGAATTAATTAATAATTATTAATAATGGTATATCGTGCAATGGCCATACTCGATAACAAGGGGGCAGCCATCATGTATGTATGTATGTATGTATGTACATATATGCATTTATCTATGTTAGACTGTCTATATATGAGGTAGCTGACATTGGGAGGGCATCTGGCCATAGGAACCATGCTAAATATGAAGTATATGAAGGAGATGCAGTACCTCTGATTTGTATAATGTCCAACTGTGACTGATATTCCAGATCTTTTCAACATGGAAGTATATATGTAGGTATATATCTATGTGTATAAATATATCATCATCATCATCATTGTACATGGTTCATGAAAAATTTCTAAATAAATCATATTCACCTGGGTAGGTTTCCACTAACCACAATAAATATATATATATATATATATATATTGTTATACTTGGGGAGGGTCATATTTGCGTAATATTGCCAGAATTAATAACAGAACACACTCACTGTTTGGTTGGTTTTTGCTTCTCGCTGTCTTTTATATCTGCGATCTAACTTACTCGGTCCTCAATGTTGCCATTGACTGACCGACGGTCAAAAATAATACAGATACAATATAGACACAAACACATATATATAGTTTACATAATTTACATAAATCTTTCGTTGCACATCTGCAACATCGTCAGTGGTGTTATATTTTTTCCTCCTGTTGTGTTGTATGTCTACGCCATTTTTTATTCAGTCTGTCTATATATTTATTTATTTATTTGCTTGTTTGTTTATTTTATTTTGTCTTCTTTGCGCATGCGTTTGCGTGTGTGTATAGTGTTATGTCTGCTGTGTGACTAGTGTGTATAGTGTTGTGTCTGCTGGGTGACTAGTGTGTGTTTATGTGCTTGTTGTTATTGTGCTTGTGTATGTATTTATTTATCTTATTTTATTTTATTTTATTTATATATATATTTATATATATTTATTTATTTATATATATATATATATATATATATTTATATATATTTATATATATATATATATTCATATATATATTTATATATATATATTTATTTATTTATTTATATATATATATATATATATATATATATATATAATATGGTTGGTGTGAGGTGATTAGGATATGGGTGGAGTGGTAGAGCATGGGAAGTGTATAGGAGGGAGGGAGGATAGGAGTTAAGTACTGCATACTAGATGTAGGCTTCAACCCGTGCACATGGGAAGGTGGGTCTTCTCTATTACTAAATAGCGCCAAAGATCTCGATCCTGTATATGTATACATATATGTATATATATATGTATATATATATATATATATATATGTATATGTATATATATATATATATATATATATATATATATATATATATATATACGTATTTATATATAAATCAAGATGGAAACAGTAAGAAGCTGGTTAGACTATTACTCACCAGAGTACTTGATACTTGGGGTAGTAGAGTATGCTTATATGAAAGAGTGGGACCTATATATATATATATATATATGTGTGTGTGTGTATGCATAAAGTAAACAGAAATAACAAAGCAAAAAACACAGTATAATGAAAAAATATTTTAGTTTAATGATTGATACAGTGAGGAAAAAGTTTTTACATTTCAGACACTAGTACTTCTTCAGAAGATAGAATGAGAAATAAAAGATTAAATAGAAAGATAGAGGAGGGAAAGGAAAAACAATTTTTGAAATAAAAACACATCTGTATTCAGTCAGCCATTTTGGAGATATATGTGTATAGATATGTCTTTATGTGTATTGATATGGAAAGATGTTGTGCTGAAAAGGACCTGTCCAACTCATGTGAGGGTGGAAGAAAATGGACGTAAAAATGGTGATGATTTTATATGTATGTATATATATATATATATATACAAGGTGACTCCAAAAATGTATACATACTTTGATTACCTGTACAGGCAATATTTATTAGAGTGCACAGCCTTTATGTATACATTTTTTGGGGACATTCTGTGTGTGTGTGTGTGTGTGTGTATATATATGTGTGTATATATTTAGATAGACATACAAAAGAAGTTATAATAAATCCTTGCTGGATGTAATTGTCCTGAAGCATTTGCAAATAAAATCAATAAAAATAACAAAAAAAGCATGTTAGAATAATAGGATTGGCTAGGAATCTTCAAAACTGCATGAAATTTCCTTTGTACACTTAGAGAAATTGTCTTCAGATGACCCCTGTGTAATTTTGAAATTGAATTGGTTTTGCACAGTTGAGTGTTAGGAAATACAGGTTCACCACAGCTTTCTCCCCCCCCTCTCTTTTTGTTCTCACATATATTAAGCCATTCTTCAGTATTATTTTCAATTAAGTTTGATTTAACTGTCTTTTATATATCTGGCTTGTATCATTCCATTGATGTTTTCTTTAACATCTCTTAAAGAATTCTAAATAAACTAAATTGAATACTCTTCTCTTGAAAAAAATAAATAAATAACGATAATTTCTTATACATAAATGAGTTGTTGGAATGTGCCTGCAGGTATTTTTGACATGTCATTGTGAATCTATCAATGGGGTATGATTAGTAAGAAGAGGATAGTTTGAAAAAGTCAGTAGACTATTGTCCTTGCATGTGACATCTTCATATTTAAAATGTTTAGACTTGTCAATAGCCAATCAATATAGAATGAATAGATCATGTTGAAGCAACTATTGATTAGTTTCATTAAACTTTTTTTTTTAATGCTTTTTTTTTTCATCACCACAAATATAATAAAATTTATGGATTAAAGCAGGTTATTGTTCTAAAGAGGTTTACGGTCAAATGACTTGAGAGAAAATATTGATTGACCAGTATAATGGTTAACAAATATCTGAAAGGAATTCTGCCTGTATTTTAATGGATCAAACTATTATCATTTTAATGTCTATGAAGCTATCCTTGTGTTGATAATGGATCTTTTATTTCCAATTAATCACTTGCTGAGCATTGTAAACTGGATTGATTAAACCTAGTGAATCTTCATATTAAAAACTGTCTTGCTACCAACACCAATTAACTGTTTTTTGTTCAGCTATTTACTATTTCATGAATACCACTACAAAACACTATTGATGAAACAGTAGCAATCTATCGATCATGTTTCTTCATATTGTTTCTTATTGATCTAAAAATACAAGCGTTATCTAGTGTTTATCTCAATACCGTAATACAGGATTTATCCAAGAAACAAAGTCTAAATCAGTGTTCACCTCTCTCTGTCATCAAATTTGTTAACAATCATATATTTATAAATGCTGTCATGTTAAATCAACTTTTGTCTGATTATAATATAAATTAAGAGAATTATCTTATAAGAAAATTCATCATCAAGAAATATACTACTTTGATGAAATAGTATAGCATTCATATACCTTTCATTTACTGTTTGTGATTTAATGGCAATGATAAACTTGCATTGGTGAAGGTTGTAGACTGAGCTCATGATGAAATAAATATTATTGCAATATTCACAACTCAATTTTATAATTCTTATTAATGGCTATATTACAAGCAGGTTTTTGGTCATATATCTTAGACTAGGCTACTGTTAATTTTCCCTCCTTATCTGTTTAAATTTAAATGCTTATTAATATGATATGAATCACAAAAAGATTAGCATGAATTTGATTTCGTAGATTTAAATAAATAATCTTCAGATGACCTCTGTGTCATTTTGAAATTGGGTGGTGCTTGTTTATATGTACTGTTTCATTATAACTAACATAGAGAAGAAATTGAGTAGCACCCTGTAACCTAATAAGTAATTCAGATATAAATATAAGCTTTGATTTGATACAGAGATTGAAGAGAGGTTTGGCTAAATCTGTAGTGCATTGGATTGTATGCATTGTGGTGTTCTGGTTGTCTGTTCTCTGAGTTCAAATCTAGTTGAAGCCAACTTTGCCTTTCATCCTTTCGGGGTTGATAATGTACCACTCCAGGGAAATGGAATGGTAAAATTGTTAATCATTAGTTATTCACACTGACTATATTTGCTCCTAGTACTGGTATCTGTTCATCATTAGTTGTTCATAAGTCAATGAAATAATGTTGTTTTGTACTATTATTGTTATTTGAGCATAAAATAATTGTTTCTACTTTTGGCACAGGCCAGAAATTTGAAGGGAGTGGGAAATTAAATTAAATCCACCCTAGTGTGTTACTGGTGGTTTATTTTATCAACTCCATAAAGATGAAAGGCAAAGCTAAACTCGGTGAGATTCAAACTCTAAATGTAAAGGACTGTGACTCTCTACCAATACTGCCAATTCACAACCCTTTTTGAGCATAAAATAATTGTTTCTACTTTTGGCACAAGTCCATCAATTACGCAGTTCATTACTGGTACTTTATTTTATCCCCCCCCCCCCTCAAGGATGAAAGGCAAAGTTAACCATGGTGGGATTTGAACTCAGAATGGCAAGGGCCATAACTCTATGCGTCAAAGCATGGTGTCCGATCCACTACCAATACTGCCAATGCAGCAAAATAATAATGTTAAAAACAGTATTTAAAAATTTTCCTTTTGTCAGTTATTGTATTATGGTAGAGACATAAACTCTTATTACTGAACAAAATAGGGTGGGGGGGGTAAACTTACTTTCAAAAAGTTGCCACACAGTAAATGTGACAAAAACAATTGAAAACATCTTCTCCAAAGACCCCCCCCCCCCACCACCACCACCATCGCCATCTCATTAAAGCCACTACTAAGCCTCTCATAGTATTTAGGAGAATATATTGTTGGCAGCTTTGTTTATATGGTTCATATATATTTTCCTTTCATTTTTAAGTTATTTTCCTAGCTCATGTAATACATAGTCTTTAAAGTAACGTTTACCTCTCTGACCCTATTATGATATTTTTTCAATCAATTAATTGTATCTAACCATGCATCATCAATACTATGATACATTGCCAATTTCTAAAAACTTAACATTCATATGAACAAATTTTAATAAAAAAGAATATTTCTGTATTTTTAGCTTTAGCATTTACCTTCAAAGTCTTTATGTTCTTTATTTTCTTTGTATTTTTCTATTTTATTAATTTTTAACAAAATTCTTTCATTTATTTATTTATGAATTAATTCAGTATTATTTTCAAAGAATTAAAAAATTTATGAAACTGATGTCAATCTATGTGCATTTTACTGGTTAGAAAGGAATTACTTGTACAGAACTAATTGAATATCATCTTTAATAACATATCTAAAATAATGATTTTAATGGAAACTGCAGAGAAAACAATTTTAGGAGGTAAAGATGCTATCTTAAGCAAAGCAGCAATAATGGTTTCTTAGAAGAAAAAACAAATATGTATATAAATGGAACAATTTCTGTATTTATCTCCATAAGAGAGAAGGAAATTAAAAATTCTGTTCAATATGTTGATGCTGCATCAAATATAGAATATTTAATTCTTTTCATTAAGAAATGTGTATGTCTGCATAAGAGGGGATTAAGAAATATGTATGTATGCATAAGAGAGAGAGAAGAAAAGAGAGGGGGAGGACAAATAACAATGAGGCAGGCATGCAGGCAGACAGGCAAACAGGTTGACTTAAAATAATTATATATATAACTTTGTTTTAAGGCCATTTTTAAGAAAATTCTGATTTTTTATTTTAAAATAATTATGTATCATTTTGAAGTATCTGATGGGTTATTATTGTTACTGTTGTTATTGTTGTCTATAGCTCCAGATCATCAATCATATATATGTTTAAGTGTGACTCTCTGTTTTAAGAAGAGTTTATCTAAAAATACATACTACATAATACATTAACAAAAGACTGTAGGGATGTAATTTGAGAGGGATTTTGTTACTATTTCTAGCAAGTCGAAAGATAACCAAGATCATTCATTGGATCATTGGCAAGTATTGTCTTGGCTATCCCTGCATTAACTATTAAACAAACTAAATACATGTTTAGGGCCTCAAGTAAAGAGGGGCCTTATAACAATTTTTCTCCAGTACCAGATTTACGATGGAATATGGTGCTATGTTGCAGCTGAACCAGAGCCCATAAAGAGAGGGCACCTAAAATCTTTTTAGTATTTAGGACATCTAAACGTCTTAATCCGACCCTTCTTTTGTGTTATAGACCAAATGGTCAGCTGTTCCTAATTCATGGCTGGTACATATTTGTCTGAAGGAGGAAGGAAGACCACAAAAAACATGGGCGGAGGTGGTGACAGCTGACCTCAGATCGCTGAAGCTCACAGAGGAGATGACGAAGGACCATAACAAAAGGAGAGATGCTGTGCTGAAAAGGACCCGTCCCACCTTTGCAAGCAAGGAAAAGCGGATGTAAAATGATGATGACGATGAGGCAGGATCACCTATTCACTAACAGCAGTAGATGCAATATATAACAATACATAACAGACCAAGTTTTATTGTTATTGTTATTCACATCCAGAGCAGACCTTTGATCAAATCTATTCCAACTCTGACCTCCTTGCTTTTTCCCTGTGAATAGGGAACCTAAGACCATATCTAATGTGACTTTTCTAGCAGGTCCAGCAACTATATAGAAGGTACCTTGTGTGCTCAGCTATTAGCAGTAGATACATTATATAACTGATCAAGTGTTGTTAAGCTTCATGTCAAACTCTAATCCAGCAGACCTATGATCAAAGGTATTCCAGCTGTGACCCACTGCATCTTATATTTAAATATAGTTCATCTAAGGCAACACTAGCCAAAGTGTCTTTCATTTTCCTAAGCCACTAGATTATGATTTCATAGAATTTTGTATAATTTTAGTAGTGGATTAGCAGAGCCATTAAAACATCAAACAAATGCTTAGCAGTTTTTGTCCCAGGGCTTTACTTTCTGAGCTCAAATCCCTCCGAGGTTAACTTTCCCTTTCATATTTCTGGGCTTGATAAAATAAACTACAAATAAAGAACTGGGGTTGATATAAGTGGCTTTCACCATGCTCCCACATTACTGACCTTGTGCCTAAAGTAGGAATCATTATTTATAGAAGGCTGAGGGCAGTGAATTGGACAACATGCTTTATGGCATAGAGTTATGGCCTTTTACATTCTGAGTTCAAATCCCACTGGGGTGAGCTTTACCATTCATCCTTAAGGGGTTGATAAAATAAAATAACAGTAATGTACATAAGCTTTACCTTTCATCCTTAACCCTTTAGCATTTAAATCGGCTGTATCCAGCCAGGATTCTCTCACCTCTTTCTGTTCAAACTAGCTGTAACCGGCCCCTTATACCGATGTTAAGGTATTGTTCTCAAAATAAATAATATCAAAATCTAATAGATTCGATATTATGTGAGGTAATTATGTGAAATGAAGTTTTTACTGTGAAAATACAATAGTAAATATAGAGTAATGTAAATTCTAAAGGGTTAAGGGGCTGATAAAATAAAACGAGACGATAGAACATGAGACTGTACATAAGCAAGATAACAGATTTCTGGCATGTTTGGGAGATCAATTACCACAGCTTTGGTACTGACTTGGTCTATGCAGACCTATCCAACCCTTGCTATCAAGGAAAGCAGACATTAAAACGTTGAGTTTCCGCTCCCCCTAAATTGAGGGGCTTGTGCCGAAATCAGAAACCATTATTTATAGCAGGCTTAGTTAACAAGTAACAGTTCCATTGCTGGCTTGTAAACAACAACATCTATGTAAATTTCTGGTAAATGCTATAATATTCTAAATATATTTACTCTCTTAACAAGTATATTTCTAATATCCAGTCAAATCAGAACTTGCTACAGATATCTATTTTAAGTAACTGCATTTATAAGGAATAACTTATTTTAGATAAGAAAGTCTTATTAAATATAAACATTCTCTTTCACTCTATGACATTCAGACATGCACACATAAACATGTGCGCACGCACACACTCACACAATTCGAGCAATGGAACACAAATAAATTAAGAGAAAAAACTAAATATAAGTGGAATCATATGCTGTGTGTAAGAGAGCAAGAGAGATCACTATGCTGGTATGGATATGTGCAGATGTATAACTAGGGTATGGCAAAATTGGCACGTGCGATGGGCATCACAGGAAGAGGGCACCATTGGAGCACGTTCTATTAAAGTCAAATAAACCTTGCCAGAGCGTGAAAAAATAAACTCCTTCAAATGTATGATCTGTCTCTATCATGGGTGAGAACACTATGGTGGCTGGATCATTAAACCATTTATATAAATTATTAGGCCTCCATAGGTAAAAATACAGTGCTGGGCAGAGGTGCAATTTCACTGCTTGTCATAGGTGCTATTTTCCCTGGTTATGCCTCTGGATGTATGATGTATATGGAGGATACCAGTTGTATTATTAAGTGCTGAGCACCTGATATAGAAGGAAGCTGTAAAAGAAGGAGACCAATGCAGACATGTGAAGATGATAGACCTCAAAATGTTGAAACATAGTGAAGTAAACGACTGAGGACTGTAATGATTGGGGACCTGCAGTACTGGAGAAGGCTTACCTATTGCTGGAAGCATGGCTAAATAGCTGTTAAACTGAAGATGGTGCAGATAAATGCTGGATGTATTGAGTTTCTTTCCCACTCTAAAAATGTCTGTCTCGAGTCCATAGGCTCACCAGGCTGGTGTTTATCCCAGTTTCTGTGGTGTGAAGTGACTGAGAGTACAAGACTTCCCCCTGGGCAGGACACCAACCCATTGCAGGGTTAAACTCCCAGCTACAGCTGGTACTCATTTTCAGTAGAGTATACTGGAGCAACACCAAACGAAGTGTTTTTCTCAAGAACACAACACATAATCCAGTCCAGGAATCGAACCCATAACATTATGATTGTAAGTCCAACATTCTTACCATTAGGCCATGTGTCTCCACTACACTCCTTCTAAATCTCTACCTACTGCCCTATTATTGGTGCTTTGCTTAAGATATCATCTTTATTACACACCTATCACCCTTTGCCCTAGAGAAGATGTCTGTTTTGTCTGTATCCAACCACCCATTATTTCTTTTTTATTCTCTGTCATTATCATTCTACCTGCCTTTCACATCATCACCATGATGTTCTTCCCTATAAAACCTAGCTATCATCCACATCTCTCACCATCACTCTTCTTTCTTACTATCCAACCCCAGTTCTTCCAGTATTGAAAAAGCAGATGTAAAATGGATGAGGATGATGACAATATATATATTCATATTGTATGTATGATAGAGTCATAGGGATGCAGTATTAACATACAGTGTTTCTTGGGCATTTTAAGCCTGGCGGAACCCACCCAGGTCTGAGTACAGTAGCTTTCTTCCAGAGAGAGGAAGAATCAACCTCAGTACTAGACTGGTACTTTTTTTATCGACCTTGAAAAGATAAAAGGCAAAGTTGACCTCGGTGGGATTTGAACTGAGAGCAGAGACCCCTAACAAATACCATAAAGCATTCTATCCGACGTTCTAACAACTCTGCCAATTTACTGCCTATAATATTCATATTATCAACTTCAAAAAGAGGGCATTTTGTCCAACGCTCTAATAACTCTGCCAGTGTCCCACCTGGAGGTAAATGACAACATTATTCTTACGTCCCTTTACGGTCTGAGTTCAAATCCAGTTGAGGTTAACTTTGCCTTTCATCCTTACGGGGGTTGATAAAATAAAGTACCAGTAATATACTGAGTAATTGCTGGCCTTTGTACCAAAAGTAGAAACAATTATTCTTAAGTAAGAAGTGATTCATGCGGGAACCACTATGTGGTTGCTCAGCATGCTAGAAATAGCAGTCAAATCTTTCTCAAATGATTTTCAACTGTCATAAAAATGAAAAGATATATTTAATTTTTATCTTAAAAAAAGAATAGATGAAATGGTTTTGGTTATTGTTGCTGTTGATATTGTTGTTGTTGCTGTTGCTGTTGTTGTTGTTGGTGTTGCTGCTGCTGCTGCTGTTGTTGTTGTTGTTGCTGGTATTGTTGTTGCTGCTGCTGTTGTTGTTGTTGTTGTTGTTGTTGTATTAATCAGATTCATATGTAAAATTTAAAAAGTGTCAGTTGAATAACAAGAGTAATATTTCAAAATCTTTTTGTGTTTGATCTATCAATTAAGTTTTGTTTTAAAATAAATATTCTCCCCATTTGCCGCTGCTTCTGCCCCCCCCCCCTCCTTCTCTACCACCATCACCATCACCACAGCAGCAGCACCACCACCACCAACAACAACAACACCACAAACACCATCACCACCATCACCACCACCACCACCATCACTACCACCACCATCACCACCACCAACACCACCACCACCACCACCACCACCACCACCACCACCATCATCACCACTACCACCATCACCACCATCATCACCATCATCATCATCATTTAGTGCTAGAATGTTCTAACCAAGCTGCAATAATGGCATATCTGAGGATTTTACCATTGTCAATGGAAGCATATTCCATTGACAAACAGAAACGATATAAAAAGAGAAAGCATCTAATAATATATAGATTTCATAATGTTTATTGATTTTTCTATTTCAAATAGTTATGTATGTATAATTTTTTAAAATCAATATGTATTTCTTTTTTCCATATTTTTTTTTTTTGTTCTTTGTTTTAATAAAAATTCTTAACTGGCACGAGGCCAGGAATTTTTAGGGTGAGGGACAGTGAATTACAAAGGTTGGCTGAAAAGTTCATAGGCGACCAAGATACTCTCATGAAATGACCAAATGAGGTTTATTTTTTTGCAGCTCTAGCATTACTCCTTCATTGTCAGTCTATTAACTTTTCAGCTGACTCTCATATAGTACTTGATTGGCACTTCATTTTATTATCTCTTGAAGGATGAGAGACTAAAATGACCTTGGTTGGATTTGAATTCAGAATGTAAAGACCCAGAACAAATATTGCAAAGCAATGTCTGTTCTAACAACTCTATCTAGCATTTTTCTCTCACATTTTTAAGCCAGAGTTGTTACAGCATTGGATTAAAAATATTTTAGTATTTTTTCTGGCTCATTATGCTGAGGTCAACTTTGCCTTCTATCCTTTTGAGGTTGATAAATAAAGTATTTGCCCAGTATTGAGGTTCATTCTTCTTCTACCTCATCACTTTCTATTGCGCTCTCTCTTTCCTTTTCTTTGGAAGAAATCAGCTGTGTTCAGACATGGAGAAGGATGGGCTCCACCAGATTTTAAATGCCCAAGACACACCATATGCTAAAATGTCACCCCTATGTTTCCAACAGGAGTTAAGGGCCTCTTTTCCTTTATTTTCTTTGTTTTACCACTATTACTGATATCTTCCATCATCATTTCAACTATATTTATCCAATATATATCTTACATTCACATTGAATGTCCGTAGCTGTATAGTTCATTAAAGTTTCATATATATTAGCCATCCCTTTGAAGCTGAGTAATTTTCAAATGTCATTTGCACTCAAGATCTCATTTCTCATAAATTGACATAGCACACCAACAAACTATATTCAACTTATATCTCAATAATTACTACAAAACCTTATTCACTTTTCTTATTTCACTACCTAACAACTCCTCTTTATATGCAACAATGAGTGAACTTCTACATGTTTATTTGGTCTGCTAGAATTAGCAGCCAAATTTCCTTCAAACTAAAATTGGCTGTCTTAAAAGTCAGTCGGACACATTTGAAAAAATAGTCCTAGATACAACATTATATCTAAATGAAAGACATTATAGAAACACCAACAATAAAGCACTTTATGTTATATAATATACTTTATTTACAGAGAGATAAATCTTTTGTTGGCTATAGGAGTAACAATTCTTTAAAATTTTCAATCTTGTCCACATTTATCCACTATATTATCATTTTTTCTTCCAATTCTTTAATTAATTACTTCCACTGTGCTACAGAAATAATCTACTATTTCCATCAAGTGCCACACACTCTATATTGAACAAATACATGGGAACTCCAATAACTTGAGAACTACAAAAGATTATGAATTAGTTGTAGAGGATTGCTTAAGTAAGGTTAAATAAAGAATAACATAGAAAGAGGAAGAAAACTTATGAATGTGACAAAGTTAATATAATGTACTCAAATTCATACACCTTCATGTTGGATTCAATATCATGAGGTGGTGCGTTCAATTCCAAGGCTGGGCAATGCATTGTGTCCTTGAGCAAGATGCTTTATTTCATGTGGCTCCTTCTGCCAAGAGTTGCAACGAGTAAATAGTATTACAATTGGAAAGACCAATGGAAACATTTTTTCCTTAGACTACTCTGACAAGTTCCACCTCACTTAGGGATCCCTCAATGGGATATTGTCAGTTTGGATCATTAGTACTCAAATCAATGCATAGTACACTGTGTCTGAATCTAAAGCCTTATGGTTGTTAAGAGAGCTTCTTAACTTCACAGCTATGCCTTCTTTATAATAGATAAAAGAGAGGATACATTGAAAAAGAATATTTAGATCAAAGAAGAATGACATGTTTCAAATCATTCTCTTTCAGAAGAAAACTGTTTGATAATTTTATTTTACAATTTATTTAGGCATCTTGAAACAAAGAATATTATGTTTATTGAAAGAATTGTGTTTCTTTGAGGTTATTTTTCATTTCAGAGTTATTGAATAGTGTTTTTTTAATGACAATTCTGATCTCAACAATTACAGTAGCTTTAGATTAAGCTGCTGGGATATTTCCACTCATCACCATCATCATCATCATCATTTAACATCTATCTTCCATGCTAGCATGGGTTTAGATGGGAATTGTCCCACTTGAGGCAAGATTGGTCATCTCGCTCATATAGGACTGTCTGGCAGGTTTTCTACGGCTGGATGCCCTTCCTAACACCAACTACGTTTACAGTGTGGACTGGGAGGTTTTTACCGTGTTACCTACATGGCCACATTACAGCGTGGACTGTGTGTTTTTGTCATGACACCTACACGACCTCATTTTTTAGGACTGGATGTTGTGGTACCAACATAACTTTACAGAGAAAGGGGGTGATGTTGATGGGGGTGTATATTTGGTTAAGAGGTGCCTACTGACTGAAGGCTTCGCTTTGTACATAGGCAAAGCGGGTCTTCTGTATTACTGCATAGCACCAAAGATCTCGGTCTAGTGACATTGTCTTAGAGAGGTATAAGTGTGTAAGGTCGGAATTTATTAAATCATCCCACGTTTTTCTTGTTCTGCCTACTCCGTAACTTCCATCAATTTTGATCGCCCTGCACTTTTTTTATACAGCTGTCGTCTTTCATGCGCATCACGTGACCATACCAATGTAGTCTTCTCTCGAGTAAACAGCATCTGATCCCTCTTATTCCTAATTTCTCACTTAGTTCATTTATGCTTTGCTGTTCACGTATATTACTATTACACATCCAACGGAGCATGCATGCTTCGTTCCTCTCCAGTCTGCGCAGATCCTCTGCACACAATGCCCATGTCTTACTGCCAGGTAACATTGCTGTTCGTATGCAGGCATCATACAGCCTGCCTTTCATTTTTAGAGAGAAACCTTTAGTATCATACCACTATCTGATATATCTTTTTAGTAATTATAAGGTCTGGTAGTAATATTCAAACTATGCTTCAGTAATAAGGTCTAATTATACTGAAACATATCTGAAATTGTCACCATGCTGCCAAGGAACAGACTCATTTTCAATGGCATTCAGTTTATAATTAATGTTAATTTAAATTCCGGGGTTGTTTCCCTTGCCTTTTCTGACAAGAATTATTCATAAATGCAATGACATTTTCTCTTCATTGGTGGATTGGCAGTATTGGTAGAGGGTCGGGCGCCATGCTTTGAAGCATAGAGTTACCTCCCTTTATAATCTGAGTTCAAATCCCGCCGAGGTTAATTTTGCCTTTCATCCTTACGGGGGTCGATAAAATAAAGTACCAGTAATGCACTGGGATAATTGCTGGCCTGGTGCCAAAAGTAGAAACAATTATGAATGCAATTTTAATTAATCAAAATTTCTTGATTTAATACATTATATTAATGTTAACTTTAGTACTAACTGTATGATCAGGTATAAGAAGCTTCTGTCCCTTGTTAATCTTCACAGAAATAATAAGATGGACACTAGATTTGGTTTGCTTCATATTTCTACTAACCCAATGAGGGATCCTCTATATAGTCACTCAACCTGCTAGAAATAGTTGCCAAATCTCCCTCATCTTAAGCTGGCTTAGACACTACTAAAAAAAAGACAGGATGGCTATGGCTGGAATGCCTTTGATCATGAGTTCACTCAGTTATGGTGTAACTTGGGGCTGAACAGCAACAAACAACAGCAATAAACCATAAATTGAAAAATAAATTTCTCTCAGAAGAATATTAATTAGAATGTGTAAGTAATCTCTTTTGTAAGTATGCTTGTTTTGACCATGCATAACGTTTTGTTTGTTTCCATCTACCTAGTTGAAAAATAAATATTAACTATACCCTACAAGCTTTAAAAAGGCTATATTGTGGTAAACAATATGTAAATATCAAAATTTGTAGAAAGAAAAAATGCAACCTGCAATTAACATAAGTATGAGCAGCCGGTTAGGGCCGATATGAACAGAAAGAGGTGAGCGAATTCTGGCCTGATATGGCCTGTTTAAATGCTAATGGGTTAATAAAATAGTCTGAGATAAAATTTATGATGGACAGTTTTAGTTTAAATATGAGGATTCTAAAATGGGTGTTTTGTTTTCGTCATAAAACCAAGGGCAGTTTTGAAAGGGTTGGTAGCAAAAGGGTTTAACAAATGCAATCGAACATAAAAAAATATTGTAGGTATTTTGTGAAATTTTCATGGATCTAGGTGTAAATAATATATAGTATATACTCATATATAATCTGATCCGAATATAAGGCGATCCGCTTATTTTATGTCTGAGAAATGGGCAAAAATCCAAACCCTGTTTATGTTTTAATGGCATGGTTTTTTAATTCTCATGAGTGGAGAATATATTTATGAAGTTTTAATAAGTTGATATTTAAAATGTTTTAAGTGTTGTTTAGAGTATAGTGCTTGTTTCACAACTCCATTACATAATGATTTTTTACCAATTTCCAACCTTTTTTGAAGGCCATATTCTTTCAAAACACATCAAAATCAATAGAACTTTCACTTCAAAAGTGAAACTGATCTAATATTTACCTTCAAAGTGAAACTGATGTTATATTCACCTCCAAAGCGAAAATATTTTAGCACCTCATTTACGTAGAATTTGAAGTTGGTGAAAATCAGCCGAATATTGACCTCTAATATTAGACAACCCCCATTTTACCATCAAATTATTTGTCACATATTTCTTGGCTTATATACGAGTTTATTCAGTAATTTCTATTATATTATATTTTCATGAAAAGAGGACTAGCTAATTTGGAGATTAACTTATTTTACTTATGTAATACTATTAAACAGTTTTAATCTATAAACTATAATTTAATCCATTAATGGCTGACTGGATACACATGTTTTTTCTGAAAAAAAAAATTTTTTTTCCTATTCCTGTCTCTTCTTACTCTATTTTTCTATTTCATCTTTATTTCTCATTCTAACTTCTGATGAAGGACTAGCGTCTAAAACAGAAAGACTATTTTCCTACTATATCAAGCACTAAACTAATATATTTCTTCATTGTATTGTGTTATTTGCATTGTTGGTTCCATTTACTTTTTGAATATATATATATACATATACGATATTAAATAAATGGAAACTATATTTATAAAACCATTTATTTAATATCGTATATCTACTCCAAAAACTTGTCGAGTGCTTTATATCAGTTATAAAATATTTACTTGTTGTATCCCAACAATTTTAAATAGAACTTTTGCATATATACATATATATATATTTTTTTTGGTTAGAGAGATTTTTGGAGATGTTTAAGAAAGCAGTTTTTGTTTTTGTATTTTCTAATGAATCCCAACTTCTCCTGGCTTCCTACCCTCCCCCACCACCATTACCATTGACATCACCACTGATACCACCACTTTGTGTTTTGTTAAAGTGTAGGACAGTACACCTTACACTATTTGTTCTGACTGTCTGTGCTCTGAGTTCAAATCTTGTTAGGGTCAATAAAATAAAGTACCAAATCAAAGTGGTGAAATGGTGGAATTGCTAGAGAATGTGATACCTTGCAGTGTTTGTTTTGACACTTTGCATTCTGAGTTTTCATGTGTTAGAGTTAATTTGTGGTTCAGTTTTAACACCACCACCTAATCTTTGGGTAACTTTGGTGGAATCCACTCAGTGGATTTGAAGATAACAGACCTACCAACCTCTAAAAATCCAAATGGGGAATACCATGAAAAAAGTGCCCCAAAACGGGGAGAAATGAGGCAAAATGGGGAGATTTTACATAATGAAAGCTATACTAATTTTCACAAGAGAAGACATCTCTCACCCACCTCAAAGTGGGTTGGAGATCTCCCCTTCCGATGGGGAGAGTTGACAGGTTTGAGATAACTTCATTCTATCTTTCCACCAGAAGTCCAGAAAAAATAGGTCATAGGTTTTCCCTTTCCCTCCCAGATTAAACAAACAAAAAAAAACAACAAAAACAAACAAAAACAAGAAAATAAATCTTGACCGTTGGAATTTAGCATTACAACAGCTTCTCTCTTACATTCTAGAACGGAGGCAGTTGATAAACCTGCTTCTGCTGACAATAATTATTAGCTTTTACTACAATAGCATCTTCAACCCAGTCACATACAAATTGATTTGATATCCTCCTGTCCTTTTGCATTTTGTTTCTCTCTCTCTCTCTCTCTGCACCACTTCTCCAAAGCTGTATATCAAACAGTTGATCTACCACCCCACTGCATCCCACCAGCCCTAATTACTTTGGAATCCCTACAGTATTCATGTGTTTTTGTTCTTTACAAACTTTCAGTTATTCCAATATAACATCAGTTGTCTATCTGTTTCATTTAACTCCTCAGTCCTTTACTGTTTACAGTAAAACATTAAATATTCAATAGAACTGTTCATTTAGACTATAATCATAATTGGTTGATGTAGATTGACGAAAAAATATCCATCCATCCATTCATTCACCAGTCTCTCTCTCCCCTTCTTCTCCTTTATGATACCCTCTCTCCCCCTTTTTCCTCCGCTATGTCTCTCCTCTCCTCCCCCTATGCCCCCATATCTCTCTAGTTTTATTTCCTCTCTCTTCTGCTCCCAACCCTCACTTTCTCAGTCTAGCTAAATGTGGTTAATTTTTCAACATAGATCCTAGAATGAAACAATGCAGTTATTAATAAGAGTTGAGATTAATCCTTTACCATTTACATTACTCTATCTATACTATTGTATTGTATACTTACATAATTATCTCACATAATATCGAATCTATGAGATTTTTATGTTATTTATTTTGAGAACAATACCTAAACATCAATATGAGCAGCCAGTTTGAATAGCCAGAAAGAGGTGAGAGAATTCTGGCCAGTTTAAGGCATGCAAAATTTCACAACACTAGCATTACTACTTCATAGTCAGCCTATGATCTTTTTAGCCAACCATCATACTCTTGAGAATTTTCTATGTTTCTTATTCTGTCACATAAACTACTTATATTTAGATGATTCTTCAAATTCTCTGGAAGTAAGAAGAGCAACGAAATGTCAAAATATGGAAAAGACACCATGGATGATTCTAGTTCAATCCTGACATTTAATGAAAATACGTCTGCTCATTTTAATCTAAATTTAAAATAATTACAACTCACAAAGCTCACATAAATTTCATCCTCCTCATCATCATCATCTCATTTTTTTCTCTCTCCTTTCACTACTCTCTTCTCATCCTCTTTTTGTCTCTCACTCTATCCTCTGTCTCTCTCTCCTCCTCTCTGTTCCTCTCTCTCTGTTCCTCACTCTACTCTCTTTCTTCCCACTCTCTCTCCCTATCTCTATCTCTTTCGCTCTCTTCTCTTTCTCCCCTTTCACCCTCTCTCTCGCTCTCTCTTTTTTCCTTACTCTCTCTACTATCTTCCCTCCTGTACTCTCTCAGTTCCCCGTCTCTCTCTCTCTCTCTCTCTTTCCTCCTCTTCTCTCACTACCCCTCCCACTCTTCTCTCAATACCCCTCCCACTCTTTCCTCTCTCATATCACTCCCCCTCACTCATTACTAACATTGTTCTCATACTTTTCCTTATTGATCATTGACCACATTTTAAATACAACTTATTCTACTCTATGGTCACCAATCAATCTTTATGGCTATATTTTAAACATTTTGTTATGCATTGTCATTTTACAGGTGGTTAAGGCGGTCATACTGGTGCTACAACAAAAGGCACTCAGTACATCCTGTAAAGTGGAAGTGATAGTGCCATGATAAAAAAGCATACAGTCCAGCTTGTTAGGTAATTGTCTTGATGTCATGGCAAAAAGCACCCAGTCCACCCTGTAAAATAGTAGTGGTGGTGCCATGAAAAAAAGCTCCCTGTAGATGCTGTAATGTGGTTAGCATTGGGAAGAGAATTCAACTGTAGAAACCAAGTGCAAAACATATCTCTATGAGCAAGATGTGATCACCTGAGTAAGCATCACTGATGATGGTTAGAAATCTGGAAACATGGTTACTGAGACAATTTAACATGATCACAGCTTAAAACATTCATAGCAAGACTCTTGTATGTTTATACATGATGTATATGCCTTTATATATACCTCTATTATCAGTAGACAGGACCTGGGGACAGGGAATTCTGGGGCATGAGAGTGAGATCCATCATCTCGACACTAGTCGACGAATGATGATGATGATGATTATGAACCACACTATGTTAATGCTAATGCTAATATATTTACCATAAATACTTGTGTATGTCACACTATTTTTTTACCAAAATATTAAAACAGGGCACCCATATCATGCGATATGATGAACAAAAATATTGCATGATTATCTAATCTCAAATATGGATATGATGTTCTAATATTTTTGTAACATACACAAGTATATGTTTCCTATACCTAAGATTTCCGGATGTTAAAGTCTTTTTGTGAGTCCAGGATATGAGATCCAAGATATTTAAAGTCACCCATCAACTTGTTTGATTATGGAACCATTGAAAGATTTCAATTCTGTGAGAAATTCTGTTTTGCTCTCATTACAGTGCAATTTGATTCAATTTGCTGCAATTTCAATGATTGAAGAATAGCTTCAGCATCTTTCTTTTATTTCATACTCAATCTACAAGAAACTAGCCAAATTTCCATAAAATTTTAAAGAATGAAGTACACCCTCAAGCCAATAATGGTGCCTTTGTTGTCATTCAACTAGCTAGAAATAGCAGCCAAATCTTCCTCTAATTTACACCACATTATCTTAAAGAAAGGACACATTTGACCTAGGATTAAACAACAGCTGAGATACAGTGTGGATAATGGTGTACTTCTGAATATAGTGGTCTGGAAAAAAGATTGCATGATCATGATTGGAATGCTTTTGATTATGGATCTGTTTGATTAGGGCCATGCTGTAAAGTGATTGGTGGAAGGAAGAGCATCCAGCCATAGACAGCTTGCCAAACAAAGTGTTGGGAGGCCCCTTCAGTTCTGTCGAAATATGACAATCTTCCCTAGTGTTTGTGTTATAATAAAATGCACTCAGTAGAGCATAGGACTGTATATAAGTAAGAATGCAGGCTCCCTGCTTGTCTGGGGTGTCAGTAGACTCACCTTAGTACTGACATGGTCTGTGAAGATCCATCCAACCCTTGCCCACAGGGAAAGCAGACATTAAATGACGATGATGATGATGAAGCAACAAAAACAAATACTTAGCCGAAGGATTTTTTTTTCAAATTCTATCAACAAAAAAAAAGAAAAGAAAAGAAATAAAATTTATTTTCCAGAGTTATTTAGCCTAATTTTTGATGAGGACAAATGAAATACCATTTGAAATACCATAAAACCATTCTATAAAATCAATAAAACATATCTTAAATTTTGCATGAGCCTGGAATAATTTGCTATGAGTTGAGTTTGCTAAGTGCTTATTGATTATCTTAAAATGCTGTGAAAATGTCCAGTATGTTTTCAAACAAGTTTCAGCATTAATATCAAGGAAGGTAACAATTGATTGAAGGGGTGGTGAACAGAAAGTTACTAAAAACAAGTTGCTTTAATGTCTATTTTATAAATAATAGTAGTCAATAAATATTTGCTGCCATTGTTTATCCAGTTAATGTCCACAAGTGTTTTTTTTATTTGTTATTGTTCCCACAATCTGCTGTAAATGGTGGGAAACTGTATCACTAAATATCAACATGTATCGATATTATCTCATGCTCAACTTCTCTTGCAAAGCATCAACCATATTCATATCTAACAGTTTCTAATAGTTTCTGAAGTTATCTCGTTTTTCATTAAACCTGACGTAGAAATAATGCTTATACTGGTTCAAGTTGGATATTATTTGATTGTCGTTCTGCAAACATTTGCATTTCTTCTTCACTTATTTTCTATCAACTTGGTAAGAACTATGCATCAATAGTTTTCTTGTTATCTACTTTATAGGTGTTTAAAATAGTGTCTTATATTTCATATTAGTGATCGCCTACTGTATTATTTTTAACTCTCCATTAGATAAAGAGGTAAAAATAAATTCCTATTACTTCTTGTTTGAGATGTTGATAGTTACATATAAAGTAATATTTTTAGTTTTGTAGTGCTGGTGCCATGATAAAAAGCACCCAGTTCACTCTGTAAAATGGTAGCACTAGTGCCATGACAAAAGCACCCACCCATTCTGTAAAGTGGCAATATTGGTGCCTCGATACATAGTACCCAGTTTTCTCTGTAAAGTGTAAAGTGGTACTACTGGTGCCAGGCTAAAATGCACCCAGTCTATTCTGTAAAGTGGTAGCGTTAGTGCCATGACACTTTGAAGTACCCAGTTCACTCTGAAAAGTGGTAGTGCTGATGCCATGATTAAATGTTCACAGTACATGTTGTCATATGGTTGGCATTAGGAAGGACATCCAGCTGTAGAAAACTGCAACTGAGAAAAAAAGCAGAAGGTATGGTTGTCTGACCATTCTAACTTTAGAACATAGCAGGTTGTCTAACTCATGCAAACATAGATGTTAAATGGTAATGATGATGAAATATATAATCATTTTTATGTCTGATTTTCCTATGCTGGCATGAGTTAGTCGAGACCATTTGAGGTAGTCTGTTACAGAGGTGGGGAACCTATTGATGATAAAAGACTATATTAAGTTACTTGTAATTTAATAAAGTCACATTCTAGAAACCATAATTATACATTCTTTAAATCTACATAATTTTGTCAAAATCTAATTACTATGTAGTAATTATCTAAAAAAATGAAAAACATTTAATTCTTAAGCTAACTACCTTTTAATGACTTTGTTGTGACTGCTTGTAGGAAAGCATTTAGATATTTGGTTGCAGCATGGAGGCCTGAAGTTTCAACTGAACCTTGAGATGGGCAATTGCCATTTGTGATATCAAAAGCATCTTGATTTGGGTTAGTTAGGAGAATGTAGATTTGCAGCAATGTGTTTAAAAAGCAATTTTTCAATCAGATCTTTCTTAGCATCAAATAAGGATTCTATAATATCATCTTCTGAGAGCTCAATCAATTCCATCTGTAATTCTTTGGGAGCCTTGATGATATCAACTAGGTGAGGTTGAAATGCCAACGTGAGTATAATGTCATGATGCTCAAAATTAATGAACCTTTCATTGTAGATCTATAGCAGCTGTGTATTATTCAAATGATTCACATGAATTCACCTGTACTTCAATAGCATTTGCTAACTGGGGAAAATGTTCATACAAAATTTCTTTTTGAAGAAGAGTTTTGAAAAAATATAGCTTTTTTATTTTCCCAAAATGCTCGAATTTTTTTCAACACATCACATATAGTCTTAGATTTTTTTTATAGTCCTTATGAATGGCATAAGGCTGATTAGCATTGAATTTCTTTAATGTTGATATTGCAGCATTACAAAGTAAGCAAACCATCTTATCTTTAACAGACACAAAATAATACTGCAGTTCCCAATCCTCATTAAAGCTTCCATTTTCTTCCTTTAGAATTTGGAATTCTTTGACATGATGAGCTGCTAAATTGTATTTCCCCATAAAATAAACAAATGAATTATGCATTTTGTTTTTTACTTTTTTTGTCATAAAAATATCTTTTAGTTAATGTTTATAAGTTCTATCAAACAATACTTGCTTTAAAAAATTTTTTATATTTTCAAAATATCTTATTTCTCAAAATCAGGGCAGATGGGGTGGTGGGATAAAAAGTTATACATCCTCCTTTTTTAGCTTGCTTCTTACAATAGACAAAAAATAAAACAAATACGAATATATGGTCAAGTTGTGAAACTTTTTAAAAATTCTACATCAAATGAAAATCCACATACATAATTATCAAATTTTGATAATCACTGGCATACTAAAACACGAAGGGTTCTCACCAACTACCATCAGGTGATAGGGGCTACAGTTAAGTGGGAATTTAATGTACATTCTAGAATCACATTAGAACTAAAATATGAGTGTAAAAAGTGTTGAAATGGCCCTTATAATTTTTTAAATTCTGGTTATTTGACAGTTTGGATTATTTTACTGAATTTTATTTAACCCTTTGGTATGTAAAATATGTTCATCTTCTGGTTTAAATTAAAATAATAAGAGATAGACAAAAAAATTGTTAATAAAAATTAAAAATTTGTTAGAAATTTTTAATTATTTCAAAAGGGTGCACAGAATGGCATAGAAGGTCACAAATCTGCGGGCATATTGTTTATGTGGGACATAAACTGTAACCAAATGTAAAGTGGAGACATGTGCAAAGAGAGAGAGAGAGAGAGAGATGAAGTACACATGTTCCACTGTATGTGTAATGTTAGTGTGTATGAATGATGCTGTCAAAATGAGCCGAGAGAAAAATTGAATATAAGGGGAATGCGATGTTGCATGCCAAAGAGACAACTGCTCTGGTACAGACAGACATATGGAGAATGTCACTTGAAGAGGGAGACCAAGGAAGATATAGGACATTAGTTTTGACATTAGAATCATGATAACTGGTATCTTGCCATGTTGCTAAAGACCTGTCTCACAATCACTAAAGTTAAAGATAGTAGTGATGGTGATAGAGATTAGGATTTATTCACAGCCCTTTCTTCTTATTAATAGGTGACAAAGGGCATCTAATTAGCTTGTTTGCAATCCCTTTACTGTCACCCATTAGTATTATTGCTATTATCATTATAATGACATTTTAATCACCCCTATTGCCATTAACAAGAATACTGGTAGTCTCCACAGCTACATGTTCAATGATAAATCTATTGGAATGTGACCGATATTTCAACAGTTTGTGATCTTCAATTTGTGATCTTCAGTTTGCTGGACAACAAAGACTGGTCTGTCACCCGAATGCACCAGATGGTTGCTGAAGATAGTATTGTTGGACACTGCATCCCAGATGAGGGAATTATCTCTACAGAATGGGAAGATAATATTGTAAACTAGATTGAAAATTGTGATAACACGATGTCTTCTTTATGAATTGAGCACTGTACCACTTTTCTATTGAGAATTCTAATGTTTGAAAAATCAAATGCAGTAGTTTATTTCACACATGAGTAAAACAACAGAAGATCAAATATCAATTATCTATTTTCTGCTTGACATCTAAGGCATTGGTATTCTCAGGAGAGAACAAATTGAAGTAATGACCTTTTGGTTTTTTTTTATCAAGTGCCTAAAGCAATACAGAAGGCAGTAAATTGGCAGAGTCTTTAGAACATCAGATAAAATGCTTTGAGATATTTATTCCAGCTCTCTGCACTTTCTGAGTTCAAATCCTGCTAAGACCAACTTTGCCTTTCATCCATTTGAGGTCCATAAAAAAAGTGCCAGTCCAATACTAGGGTTGATTCTTCCCCTATATTTCTTTTTCACTTCCTCTCTCTCTCACTCTTTCTTTCTTCTTGCCTGGAAGAAATCATCTGTGTTCAGACCTGGCGAGGTGATGGGCAACACTAGATTTAAAGTCCCCAAGGCACAATATATGCTTCAATAGCACCCCTACAATTCCATCACGACTTACGGGTCTGTACATACATCATTATCATCCGGCAGCCTCAGCCGAAATCAATTCAACAATTGATCTCCACGTGGGTCTGTCGTTTATTGATGTTGCCAAATACTGGATTTCAATACCAGAATCTCTGGAAATGACATTGGAATAGGAGAGCTTGTGAACCTTGTTATTAGTGACTGCTTGTGGTTTCCAAAGCACTAATGGGGACACAGCTTCATAGGTGGCACAATGGCAGTGACCAGCAAATTTTACTCTCTTTTTACGTACATAAAACAATACAGGTGGAGTGAAATAGCTACTAGTGTTTATTTATCACAATTAGTGAACAGTACTGTTGTTGGTTACAAGTATACACACATATAAAAGAATATAGTTTTATATACACACACATATAAAAGAATATAGTTTTATATACACACACATATAAAAGAATATAGTTTTATATACACACACACATATAAAAGAATATAGTTTTGCTAAATTTGATACTGATTTATATAAGTTTACAGTTTTACCTTACATAGAAACAGATAGTCACACATATACACATGATAGGTGTCATCATCATCATTATCATCATCATCATCATCATCATCATCATCGTTTAACGTCTACCTTCCATGCTAGCATGGGTTAGACTTGTTCAACTCAAGGTTATAATAGAAGATACTAACCCAAGGTACCACACTGTAGGATTGAATATAGAACTGTGTAGATAGATGTAAAGTAAACTTCTTAACCACAAAGCCATGTTTGTGTCTGTTGTTGTGAGTTAGACCTGTTTGCAAATGTATAACAAAGTGATTGATCATTTCTAGATGTTGGATGTAGTTTCCACCAGAATATGCTCATCTAGCATGACAGTAGAAAAAATATAAATAACAAAAATGAGGTATGATGAATATTGAAGAGATTAGAAGAGAGAGAATGGGTTAAGAATAAATTTTACAAATTCTTGATGTTTTATTTTTGAAAGATTCTTTAGCCAAGGAAGTGTCAAATATACAACTTTGTAAGCAATTCTACGAATCAATAAAACGCCTTTGCTAAAATAGCAGCCAAATTTCCCTCTAATCACTGCCTAATGTTTTCAAAAAAGGAAGACACCTTGAATAATGCAGTCCCTTTATATACAAAATGACTAGATTATTACTGCTAAAATGCTTTATCCAGGCTGACCCAGGGCTAAACAAGAACATCAGCAATTAAAAATATTGTAATTGAAATATTTTACTGAAATTGTTTGGTGTCTTTCTTACTTGATGAAAATTAATTATTTCAATGTTGTTAAAAAAGCCCACCAGGAAAATGCTCCCCCCCCCCATATATGTATCAATACAAATTGATATTGTTAGCATATTTTAATTCTTTCATTACCATATTTCTAATAAAAGACACTCTATAATTTTCAAATAATTTTGAAAATAATCAAGAATTTGGAGGAATTTAGTAAAATAAATAATTTTCTCATTAATAAGCTGGTGTTTGGAACATAATTTAACAAATTATCTTACATAAATTTATGATGGAAGATTTTTAGATAAATATAAACATTTTAAAACAAACAATTTTGTATAATAAAACCAGGGACAGTTTCAAGCAGTTTGGTATCAAAAAGGCTTACAGCATGTTATGCAAAATATATATATGTGACTATATTTATTTTAGGTTTTAGTAAACCCGTACAAGTCTAGTTATTGCTATTAGCCAGTATATCATATTTAGAGAGCGTCCAACAATTTAAAACTATTTTTATTTGCTTAGCTCTATTAAGATAGTGAAATTTTAAAAGAAAAAGTTATTTGTTAGAATATTAAGAATTAGCCCACTCTTTTTGACTGGAAAACAATTGAAAATTTTGATATCTGAATAGAGATTATTTTATTGGAAAAAATGAAAATATAGTGAATGTGAAGTTAGTTCATTCTTTCATATGTCATTTTAATCAGCATATCGTGCCGAGACAGAGAAAAATTAGATATTACTTTAAGAAAATATTAGTAAATGTAAACCAGTTTGATTACATGTAATATTTAGGTAAACAAAAAGACACTTCTGTAAAATAAAACTGTTAGTGATCTTCATTTTTCAGCAAATCACACAACATTTTGAAAGTTATAAATACAAATAAGTTACCTAAGGGGAAAAAATCTTATCAGTCAACTTGAAAACTAACTTCAAATAACAAATTAGCTTATTTATTTTAGTAGATCTATTTCTGTTGAACAAAATTCTTTACTTAAACATAACTTTTTTATGATGCTTTTGAACTAAACATTTGTAGCAGAAACCTCAGGAAACCAGTCAGACAGCCAGCCACCTGATTGGTAGATAATCAGGTGGAAATGAGATAGATGAACGATAATAAATGGTGTTTCTCTGGTGAACAATGTACCTCACAACACAGATTAATTATCAGTGATCTAAGAGTAAGGGCTTAGATAGACTCAGAGACAAACACCAACCTAAAGAAGAAAGGCATGGAGGCTGAAAGAAACTTCAGCTGGCAACAAATTCAGAGAAATCGTACTCAATGCTTATGACAATAAGAAAGAGCAGATGGAGACGTATAGCATAGAGGAAAATTGGGAATGTCTAGGAGACAACCTGCTGAAAGCTATGGACTAGATTTGTGGCTGGAGCTAGGTCCCAGCAATCATAAATGACATGGTGGTAGAATAATAGAAGTAGATAAAGCCATAAAAACAAAGTTTATATAAATAAAATAATCATAGGAAGGTCATTCAGCTATAGAAAATGTGCCAAACAAAGGGTCCAGAGGATTTTTCAGTTGTGTATAAGAGGGATAAGCTTTAGTGTGCAAGAGAGAAGACTGCATTGGTATGGACATGTGATGCGCATGGAGGATGACCGCTGGGTAAAGAAGTGCCAAGAAATCCAAGTAGAAGGAAAACACAGTAGAGGAAGACCACGAAAATCATGGGCGGAGGTGGTGAGAGCTGACCACAGAACACTGAAGCATGCGGGGGAGATGACAAGGGACCGTGATGAATGGAGAGATGATGTACTGAAAAGGACCCATCCCACCCTTGCAAGCAGGGAAAAGCAGACATAAAATGATGATGATGATGATGTCAACATCCTTTGTGCTGCTAGCAAGGAAGATAGGCATTGATGTTTTTGTTTTTCCTGTGAAATTTATTGTTAATGAACCAAGAGAATCACCAAGATGAGTGACTGTAAAAGAGACTTGAAATTATAAAGGAATAATTTTAGAAAGGAAAGTAAACGAACAGATAGTATTTGCTCAAATTTTGAACTTCCTCCCAATCATGTGCTTCCTTTGAACAAGTCATTAACAAAACAGAGTTAAAGAACATCTGTACATACATTCGTAGTTTTCAGTAGTAATTTGTATAATGCTTAATATTGTAAGAAGCACAGTTAATAAGCAGATAAAAGTTTATCTCACAGTCGCTTATGTTTTCATGTCTGGTTTCACAGATATAGTATCTTGGTTACATTATTCTCATCTCCAGTACTAGGTGACATGTACAATTAACACACAGCTGCTAGCTGCAATAAGATTTTAAATATGTATTTCATGCTTATTTGTCAATCTTTGTCTTTAAGTCAGGTTACACTACACCCATCATATATATATGTATGAATGTGTGTGTATATGTATATATACACACACATATATATCACATATATATGTGTGTGTAATACACACACACACACATATATCACATATATATATATATATATATATATATATATAAAACAAATATTTTACATATATATTTGCGATCTGGTTAGTAGTAGAAATGGGCCAAAAGTTGTGCGCACGTGTTCACATTAGTTGGGTACCTAGAATATCAATAATAGATTTCTTCTTAAATGTAGTGTAAGGTGTATCCAACCTGACTAAAATTCTGACTATTTTCCTAATTGTTTAGGGGGTTCTTGATAGGAATGCTATTCTGTGATTCGTCAGCATGGGAAGGTGGACTTAAAATGACAACATTGTGTATTGTGTGAATGAAACATTAATGAAGTCTTTCAGAGATACTCCCTTGATAATGGGTTTTTAAATCTGAAAATATTTGGAATCATTAAATTTGCTATGGTAAGATTCTTTTGTTATCTTAGCGATTTAATTTTCTTTCTAATGCATTGTTTGGTTTTCAAAATTATTTAAATTTATGAAATATTATTACAGTAAAATGTCTTATATTCATTTCTCTTCCTGGATGTTTTAAAGTTCTTTCTTCTAATAAACACAACATGATTACACATGAAATATTTTAGAGGAGGTTATAAATACAAGAAATGAACAAGAAGTCAGATCATAATTAGTTAAACTACACAATGTAGAACTAAGGCAGCCTGTACATAGGTTCTCACATATCAGGAAACATTCCTCCACAGTGATGTTATGACAGTATGAAATATTTTGTTTCTCATATTTTCTCTCATAATACATTCTTGTTTCAATGTAGAAACTCTAAAATAAATTTGAAAATTTTCTTGTAAACAGGTTTTATAATGAAAGTACATTGACTCAGGGAAATTAAAACTTTACTTCATAAAAATGTGTTAGTATTAGGAATTGTATTTAACTCTTAATCACTCTTTTAATGCATAATCAGCCAGATTAGTATTTTGCTGGTAAAGCAGAATAGTTTGTAAGGCACCTAAGTAGAGCCTGAGTAGGTTTTCTGAAATGGCTATTATTTAGTCTTAATTTAATTACTGAGTATTAGTGCTTAACCCTTTCATAACTATTTCTAATGAAATATTCTCTATTTCAATTAATTAATGAACAATTTTAAGGGATTTACAAAATTTATTTATTTCATTACTAAAATAATGCTTTCTTATTTAGGCACAAGGCCAGCAATTTTGGCTGAGGGGGAAAGTCGATTAAGTCGACCCCAGTGTGTGACTGGTACTTTATTTTATCGACCCCGTAAGGATGAAAGGCAAAGTTAACCTTGGCGGGATTTGAACTCAGATCATAAAGGGCCGTAACTCTTTGCTGCAAAGCATGGCATCCGAATATCTACCGATACTGCCAATCCACCGCCCTAATTACTAAAATAACTTAAGATATGGTCCTTATATAAATTATATAAGAATTTCATTTGGGAGAATCTCATTTGACTAGGAACCCCTTAACCCTTTAGCATTCACATTATTTTACATATACTATTCTATTTTCATAATTATCCTAAATAATATCGAATCTATGAGATTTTGAAAGTATTTATTTTAAGAACAATACCTTAACATCAGTTTGAGTGACATTGGTATGAGGGGCTGGTTACAGCCAGTTTCAACAGAAAGAGTTAGAGAATTCTGGCCGGTTTTGGCCGGTTTGAACATTAAAGGGTTAAATTGGTGGCTTTTTATCATAGAACCATGAGGCCTTAAGAAGCCTTTTAAAACCTTTAGCATTTACATTACTCTATATTTACTATTGTATTTTCACAGTAAACACTTTATTTCACATAATTATCTCACATAATATCGAATCTATATGTTGTGTTATTTATTTTGAGAACAATACTTTAACATCAGTATGAGCAGCTGGTTACAGCCAGTTTGAACAGAAAGTGGTGAAAGAATTCTGGCCAGACATGGCCAGTTTAAAGGGTTAATGGTAACATGATGAAAGTAAAATGAATAAGATGCTACACATATCAAGTTTTGTACCTGATCCTTTCTAACCCTTAACAAAGCACAATTAAATTCCCCAAAGTTGCTACAAATGCTATATCTCACTATTTCACATAATTTCCTGTGGTAACTGTATGACAGAAAATAGGGTTTCTCTTTAGAGCCTGGGAATACTTAAAATTTAATCAGTTACTAATTCTCTACAAAGTTCAAATAAGCCTTACATTGATATATTGCTTACATGTGTGTACTACTATTAATATCTACACATCCTAGACTGTATCTAAAACAAGATCATTTCATTGATTTCCAGTGATACAATTACCAAAATGTTTCAACAGCTAGCTCACCCACATATGCTGTTGATTCTACATCTTCCTCATCTATCACTACTGCAGTAACTTTTTCTTCACTCAAATAACTACATACAAACCCTCTTTACCAAAGCCTATTTCTCACTTTGTATGTCTCATCATCCAACCTTTGCTCTAAACACTTTCCCAGAACTCTAACTCTCTAGAATCCTTCCCTGCTCACATTTCCCTGCAGACACACAGACCTACAGATGTTTAACCCTTTAGCATTTACATTACTCTACTATTATACTTTCATGGTAAAGGCTTTATCTCACATAATATGGAATCTATGAGATTTTGATGATATTTATTTTCAGAACAATACTTTAATGTCAGTATCAGTGGCCGGTTATGGTCGGTTTGAACAGAAAAAGGTGAGAGAATTCTGGCCGGATATGGCCAGTAGAAATGCTAAAGAGTTAAGCTGAACAAAACCCACAAATTTTCCCACATCTTGGGGAAGGTGGGGAGGCTGCTATTCATTCTCATTTAACTATCTTTATAAAGAGAAAATACGACACTAGCTACAACAAAAACACACCATCACACAGACACACACATTTACCAATTTCCTTCTTGCCAACAGATGTCTGTCGGACATGAGCCATTAAAACCACTTTTCATTATTCCACTTACTGAGTCAGAACAGTCAACGATTGATATATATAAACTCTAAGAAAATAATTAGACAATATATTAAAGAAAGAAAATATTGGTGTACTTGGCTGAGTAAATAGAACATTTGTGAAACACCAGTGCATCACATAATAGCTAAGAGAGGTTAAATGTTGGAATTTTGTGCAACAGTCTTTGTAAAACTGTCAGCTAAATTGGGATTAGAAGTGACAAAAAAAACAAAAAAAAAACACCCCAGCTAAATGTACATCTCTAGAATCAATCAGAATTGTAATAATATACATTACTTCCATCTTTATTGAAAACTCTAAGAATCTTTTATGTAAAAAAATGTACAATTTTTGTCTCAATTTGGCATTAATGTTAGATATAAAAAAAGACGCTTTTTGTTATGTCTGTCAGATATTTACTATCCTCTATGTGTATATATATATATATATGGAGGCACATGGCTTATGGAGGCACATGGCTTATGGAGGCACATGGCTTAGTGGTTAGAGCGTTGGCCTTGCAAGCGAAAGGTTGTGAGTTCAATTCTCAGACCGGGTGATGTGTTGTTTCCTTGAGCAAGACACTTTATTTCACATTGCTCCAGTTTACTCAGCTGTAGAAATGAGATGATAGGGACCCCAGTCCCTATCATTCCACTGCAAAGTGGTCGTGGAGGTGCCACGGTAAAAAAAAGCACCCAGCACTCACTGTAAATGAGGTTGGTGTTAGGAAGGGCATCCAGCTGTAGAAATCAAGCCAGAATCAGTTCCCGTCCCACCCTTGCAAGCAGGGAAAAGTGGACGTAAAATGATGATGATGATGATGATGATGTGTGTGTGTATGTGTGATATTTATGCATAACTGTGTAGTTAAGAAGATTGCTCCACGATTATTTTGTGGTTTATACTGATTATATCACAGTAAAGAATAAAATAATTATGGACTTCATGGCTGGAAACTGGGTAAAAACTCATCCGTTATGTGTATGTTTGTGTTTGTGTGTGTGTGTGTGTATATATATATATATACATACATTGATGATATTCATCATCATCATGGCAGCACATGGCTTAGTGGTTAGAGCATTGGGCTTGCAATTGAAAGGTTGTGAGTTCAATTCTCGGACTGGGTGATGTGTTGTTTCCTTGAGCAAGACACTTTATTTCACATTGCTCCAGTTTACTCAGCTGTAGAAATGAGATGATAGGACTGAGGTCCCTATCATTCCACTGCAAAAGTGGTCATGGAGGTGCCATGGCAAAAAAGCACCCAGCCCACACTGTAAAGTGGATGTGTAGGCGCCATGGAAAAAAAGCACTGACCACTCATTGTAAATGAGGTTGGTGTTAGGAAGGGAATCCAGCTGTAGAAATCAATCCAGAATCAGTTCCCGTATGAGCAAGACAAGGTCAGCCGAACGGACACTGCCCACAACAAGACAACCTGTCTAACCCATGCCAGCGGGGAAGAACGGATGTAAAATGGTGATGATGATATATATATATATATATAACCCATGCTAGCGTGGAAGATGATGATGATGATATTTATATATATTATTAATGTCTGCTCAACACAGTTGATTACTACCTTAAGTTTTGAAGTATGCCTCTGTATTAGCCAAAACGTTTTATTATGGTCAACCTCAGACATCTTTTCATCAAATGAGTAGATAAATATACATACAAATGTGCATGGCTTAGTGGTTAGGGTATTAGGCTAACGATCCTGAAGTTATGAGTTCAATTTCTGAACCAGGTAGTTCGCTGTGTCCTTGAATAAGACACTTTATTTCATGTTGCTACAGCTCACTCAGCTGTAGATTTGAGTTGCAGCATCACTGGTGCAAAACTGTATCAGCCCTTGACTTTCCCTTGGGCAACATTGGTAGTTCTCCTGGCCATAACAGAGGAGTTTAAAACTGGCTGTCGATGGGAACTTCTCTATGCAGATGATTTGGTCCTTATCACCAAATACATAAAAGAACTAGAAAATAAGTTCTCTCTATAGAAACGGTATTTGGAATCAAAGGGTCTGAGAATAAACTTAGCCAAAACTAAAGTGCTAGTGAGTAGGAAAGAAGATAGGACCCTGGTCCCTTCAGAGAAGTGGCCCTATCTGTGTTGGTACAGACATGTGTACAGACATGTGTACAGACATGTGGTGTGCATGGATGATGATCGATTGGTCAAGAAGTGCCAGGAAATGCCAGTGGAAGGAAGTCGCAGTAGAGGTAGACCAAGAAAGACCTGGGCAGAGGTGGTGAGAGTTGACCTCAAATCACTGAGACTCACAGAGGAGATGACGATGAAATGCAGCGAGTGGAGAGATGCTGCGCTGAGAAGGACCCATCCAACCTATACAAGTGTGAAAGAATGGATGTAAAAATGGATGATGATGGTGGTCATTCTCATTGCAGCTTATGTATGCAACTTTTAATATGGGTATGTACCTAGAGACTAAGCTATATACATCCTGGGTTTTAAAGTCGGTACACTTTATTTTGTAAGAAGCAACTAAAAGGGTTTTCATCAGAAAGTATATCTCATCATAAAACCTTACCTCAAAAAGTCCTGTCCAACCCCTGCCATCATAGTAAGGCGGATGTAAAAATGATGATAAGGACAATGATTAGGTAGGTTAGTAGGCATTGATTGACAAGATCCCATTTACTTAGAGAGTTGGATGGAAATCATCCAATCAGACCAAAGAAACAATCTTCCCTTGGTCTTTCCATTGCTGATACTATCTACTGGTCACAATTCCTGGCTGACAGTAATTATTCTTCCATTAACCCTCTAACATATACATTACTCTATATTATTATTGTATTTTCATGGTAAACACTGTATTTCACATAATTATCTCACATAATCTCGAATCTACAAGATTTTGATATTTATTTTGGGAACAATACCTTAACATAAATATGAGCAGCTGGTTACAGTTGGTTTGAACAGAAAGAGGTGAGAGAATTCTGGCTGGATATGGCCAATTTAAATGCTAAAGGATTAAACATGCACAGCTTAATAAGACAGATATGTGGCTGGATCTTTAACTGATTAAACATTAAACCATGATCAGTAGGGTGAAAACATCTTTGAAAACCTCTTTTTTAGAAAATATTGTTTTGAGTTGTTTATTTGTGTTGACTGGTTATAATATATGTTAAGTATATGGATTATTATTGGTTTTTATCAAACTGGTTTGATAAAACCTAGCAACACACGACAATGCATACATACTCACATGCATACGTACTCACATACATACGTACTCACATACATACTCACATGCATACAGACTCACATGCATACAGACATGCATATGTACTCACATACATACTCATCACATACATACAGACTCACATGCATACATACATACATACATGCATACGTACTCACATACATACATACTCACATACATACAGACTCACATGCATACATACATGCATACGTACTCACATACATACTCACATGCATACATACTCACATACATACAGACTCACATGCATACATACATGCATATGTACTCACATACATACTCACATGCATACATACTCACATACATACATACATACTCACATACATACAGACTCACATACATACATACATACATGCATACATACTCACATACATACAGACTCACATGCATACATACATGCATACGTACTCACATACATACATACTCACATGCATACATACTCACATACATACAGACTCACATGCATACATACATGCATATGTATTCACATACATACTCACATACATACATACTCACATACATACATACTCACATGCATAAATACTCACATAAATACAGACTCACATGCATACATACATGCATATGTATTCACATACATACTCACATGCATACATACTCACATACATACATACTCACATACATACAGACTCACATGCATACATACATGCATACGTACTCACATACATACATACTCTCATGCATACATACTCACATGCATACATACATGCATACGTACTCACATACATACATACTCACATGCATACATACTCACATACATACAGACTCACATGCATACACACATGCATACATACTCACATGCATACAGACAGAAATACATGCACACACTCAGCAATGTACACACACACGCAACAACACATGTACACACACTACAATGTACACATACACAGCAACATATACACACACAGCAACATATACACACACAGCAATACACATACACCCAGACAACAGCAACACATACGCACACAGCAACACATACACAGACAGCAACACATACGCACACAGCAACACATACGCACACAACACATACACACACAGCAACGCATACACACAGCAACACATACGCACACAACAACACATACACACACAACAACACATACGCACACAGCAACACATACACAAACAGCAACACATACGCACACAGCAACACATACGCACACAACAACACATACGCACACAACAACACATACGCACACAACAACACATACACACACAGCAACACATACACACACAGCAACACATTCTCAGTCTGTAACATTCACACACACCAATGCATGCACACTGACAGTAACATATTTACACATACTAATACGCATTCACACACACACACACACAACCACACACAGTAACACATATATAGACAGCAACACAAACATACAGCAGCACACACACAGCAACTCTCTCTGTGTTTCCCACCTCTCTCTCCCTGTCTCCCACCTCTCTCTCTCTCTCCCTGTCTCCCACCTCTCTCTCTCCCTGTCTCCCACCTCTCTCTCTCTCCCTGTCTCCCACCTCTCTCTCTCTCCCTGTCTCCCACCTCTCTCTCTCTCTCTCTCTCTGTCCCCGCCCAAATATATATATACTCTTTTATTCTTTTACTCAACCACACACCTCTAATGTATTGACTAGGTAACTGAATATGATGCTAAAGTTTACTTTCAAATGAAGAAAACTAAACTTAATTGAGAAAGGATTAAATAAATTTCTGGAAGTTTCTCACAAAGAAGATTGAAATGGAACAACAATAACAACAATAATTCCTTTATTCTAACAATAAGAATTAATGGAAAACTGAATTTGTTGTTATATTACTTTCAATTTCAGTCGGAAATGTTTATGAATTGTGTAGCTGGTAGTAGGCCTGTGTTATAATATCAATAAATAGATTTATGAGATCTAGTTTGGCTTGTAGTGTCTCCATCATGTATAGCATCAATAGAATTATAGTATTTTTATGAAGACTAAATCAACATTATGTATTTGTACTTGTTTATTTGGCTTATTTTTCTGTCAATCTTTGTCGGCGTGGACATATTTAACTTGTATCTATGCTGTTCTTGCTTTTAAAATATTCACCACACACTAAATTGTGACATCTCTCTCTCTCGTTGTCTCTATGTATATATATATATATATATATATATATATATATATATAAAAATAAATATATAAATATAGACATGTATGCAGCAATATACAGTAAGTTATATAGAATCAGACACACATGTACATCTAACTTTTCTCTCTCTCACGCACTCACATTATATATATGAGCATAAACATATATTCAAACACAACTAACAAATATAGACTGGAAAAATAAAGTAATAATGATAAAGGATAAATTTATATGTACAGAATCTGGAAAGAAATGGCTAATTTTCTTATTGTGAAACATAAATCTAAGAAACAGACGAATTTAGGTAAGTTAAGAGACTTAGAATTAAATGCATCTTTATGTACAGTGATAATAATTGTTAAGACTGTAAATGTTCGTTTGATTTTGTTTAATGTGGTTTGATGGATGTAGCATGGTTGCATAGTTAAGAAGTTTACTTCAGAATCATGAGGCTTGTGGTTCGATCCTATTGTGTTGTATTATTGGTTGACGGAAACTGTGTAGCAGCCTGTCAGAGAGTCTAAAGTCTGTCTCAAGTCTGGAGGTTCATTAGGTCAGTGCTTATCCTGGTTTCCTTGGCGTAAAGCAACTGAGAATAAAAGATGCTACCCCTTGGACAGGATGCCAGTCCATTGCAGGATTAAACTCCCAACTACTTCTGATACTCATTTTCAGCTGAGTTTATTAGAGCAACGTAAAATGAAGTGTTTTGCTGAAGGACACAACCTAGACCAGGAATTGACCCTGTGACATTATGATTGTAAGTCCAACACCCTAACTACCTGGCCAAGCACCTTTCAGATAAATGGTACCTGTAATTCAAAGGTTCGGTCTTGTCACACACTGTCATGCTAGTTCTGTCTGAATATTACACCAATGGTAAACATAGTTATAAAGTAATTAGCTACTTCATTACTAATTCAAAAACTAAGTAGTTCAGTGATTTATAACAAGTGAATACTTATTTATTTATTGCTATATGGTTTCATATGTAATTTGTCTTTAGAATATTTCACTTAGCCTTTGATTCAGTGATTCTTACATCTTAAAATATGTAAAGTAGTATAGCTACATCAGTATCTCTCTCTTGCTTATAGTCAGTACAGGCACATTGTTCTATCAACTGTTCACTTGTCAAATATTTTGTTTCATCTTCTGATGTTCTTTTTTTTTGTCCTCTAGTGTAGCACATGAGTGGCATATTTTGATAGTGTGGAACTCTTTAAAGTATTACTTAGCCAGCTCCAATATCATCTTTCAGCATCATCATTATTTGATGTCTGTTTTCCTTGCTATGTTCTCTGCATCGTCATTGGACATGAAGGCTTCCCATTAAATCTCAAGTACTTTACATAGACATTTTGATATCAAACACATCAGGTTTCCTTTCAAAGGAAAAATTATATTTGTTTGAAAATTTTGCTAGCTGCTTGGATGTTTCTGGTACTTTACCAATTATCATGACCAATGTCACTTTTAGGATGGGTAGAATTCTTTTTTCTATGTTTTAGTTTATAATAATATTCATACATGGAGGCTGGCTGCTTACCAGCATGTTCTTTGTTTTCTTGGAATTGGTGTGGTGTTAAATTCTGTTGCACCTTCATAAAGTGAACTGACTAAGGAGTGCTATTTATCAGAATTGTAATGTCATCATCATCATCATCATCACCAAAATGGAGATCTGTAAGATGGCTGTCTTTAACATGTAAATCTCTGATCATTTATTGTACTCAATAATAAACAGGAATCTCTCAGAAGGAAGTTCTGTAGATATTACTGAAGGCTATTTATTATTTCTGATTTAGGCACAAGGCCAGCAATTTGAGGAAGGGGATAGTCGATTAAATCAACCCCAGTGTATTACTGGGGCTTTATTTTATCGACCCTGTAAAAATGAAAGGCAAAGCTGACCTCGGTAGGATTTGAACTCAGAATGTAAAGGGCCATAACTCTATGCTACAAAGCATGGTGTCTGATGCTCTACTGATACTGCTTTGATAATTGTTTCTACTTTTGGCACAAGACCAGCAATTATCCCAGTGCATTACTGGTACTATATTTTATCGACCCCGTAAGGTTGAAAGGCAAAGTTAACCTTGGTGGGATTTGAACTCAGAACATAAAGGGACATAACTCTGCTGGAAAGCATGGTGTCCGACCCTCTACTGATACTGCCAATCTGTTACTGCCAATCCAACTAATAATAACACTGCTATGGTGTACAGTAAAGTGAACATTTCATTTCTACATGTTTTGAATATTAGATCCTGACTGTTCTTCTAATAGCTTTTCCTTCACTACATCCTAAATGTAGTTCAATATCAGTTGATACTACAACTTTTCTAGTATTGACAGTTACATCACCATTTTCCCCATCATTGCATTTACTCAGTTTACATTTTTTTTGACATGCAGGTTATGTTACCATTCTTCCTGTCTTCTGAAATTACCTCAAAATTCCTAGACTGCTTACAAATATTTTCCTGTGTGGAATTTTCCTAGTGGCTAGGCTACAGATATGCAACAAAATTTGTTGCTGCTGTTGTTGTTCTTCTTTTTCTTCACCCACATATTCCTGGTAGGGATGTAGGGGCAGAATACTCAAGTATGCCTTCTAGTAGGTCCTGTCAGAAACAACTGTCTCCAATTGATCTGGCTGTATCCTTAACTCTTAAGCATTTAAGCTGGCCATATCCAGCCAGAATTCTCTTACCTCTTTCTGTTCAAACCGGCCATAACTGGCCCCTCATACTGATGTTAAGGTATTGTTCTCAAAATAAATATCAAAATCTTGTAGATTCGAGATTATGTGAGATAATTATGTGAAATACAATGTTTACCATAATATCAAAATCTCATAGACTCAATATTATGTGAAATAATTATATGAAGTAAAGTCTTTACCGTGAAAATATAATAGTATATATAGAGTAATGTAAATGCTAAAGGGTTAAATGAGGCCAGCCAAGCTCTTGTCATTAAGACTGAGTCATATATTATAACGGGAGACTTCAATGCACATATTGGCACTGACTATCTGACATGGAAAGGAGTGATTAGGAGGAATGGCGATCCCGATCTAAATACAAATAAAGAGGCCTCTATTATGAACACCTTCTTCCAGCACAAAGACATCCATAAACACAACATTTGTTGATAGTTTATAATTAACAATACTTAAAAGAAATGAAATAAAATTGATTATAGAATTATATATGTTTTTTAAATATGCTGTCATGTTTTTCACCCTTGTATAATTATTTCAGTTACACCATATCCTTGTGTGTTGTAAGAGGTGAATAAAGTTGTTAGCACCAGGAAGAGCATCTGGCCATAAAACATTACTTCAAAAAGGACCCCCTGATAAGTATGGAGCTGTTAAGGGGGCTCACAAGGTTGACCCTTGTTTCAGCAGGGGACTGTGGCCTTAAAATGTTTGCAGTTTGATTATTCTAATAAATCTTTTTTTTTTTACATAATATTTCTTTGCTAAATTTTAAATGCACACTAATGTTACAAAAGAATGATGGAATTTTCTCTCTGGTTATTTGAAGCTTTGTTTTGAAAACTTTTAGTTTCAATTCAGGATTTAGACTAAAAGTTTTCACAATTGTGGCTCCCAGTATCCAGACACAAAATTCTATTATATTTTTGTAAAGTAATCTTAGAAACCATTTAAAATAGAAGTTTTGCCATTGAAGTTACTGAAGTTCAAATAAAAATAATTAAATCTTAGTTTTAAACTCAATTTATAAAGTCTATGAGATTATTTTTTCAATTGGAAAGCCTTGAAACAAAATTGCATATAGAATGATATTTGTTCATTTGTATTTCATAAATATTTTCTATGATGTAATAAAATATAAAAAAATATGTACAGAAGAATACACAGTGAATTATTAAATTGTACAGCCTACACTTCAGATATCTCTAAAACCATGTTAGCATGGATAAATAAATGTAAAAATTATCAATGATAATGATAAATATCCTAGCTGTCATTTAAGGTGTTGTATGCTGTTTCAAAATAAAAATAGTTTCCAGTTGTTTCTATTGAGATGCCACCATCCAATAAAGACTTTTATAAATGTAGACTACTATACACTTCTGAGTAGTATTTATTAAACACTATTACAGATTATTTTTATATAATCTCATGAGCCAATGAGGATACCTCTACATAACTATATGACCTGTTAGAAATAGCAGCTAAATATCCTTGAAATAGCAAGCACATTGTTCTAAATAAGCAAAAGACATTAGATAATGTAGTCTTCTATATCATCACATATCATACACATAAACATTCAGGGTGGTCATGGATAGAATCTCTTTCCTTGTAGATCTGCTAAATCAGGGTTGACCTGGGCTAAACAGCTACAACAACATATAAGCTGAAAATATCTATAGTAGGTGTGAAGTCCATAATTGGTTTATTCTTTACTGGGATATAATCACTATAAATTAATTTTTTCCATTGTCAAATATGTGGTATCTGTGATGAGCTAAGTTATCTGTGATGGGATATGTGTGATATGTGTGGTGAGGTTTGTGATATGTGTGGTGATGTGTGTAAAGTGTGTGATGTGTGGGGAAGTGTGTGATGTATGAGGTGAGGTGTGTGATGTGTGTGGTGAGGTGTGTAGTCTGGTTAGTGTGTGTGCGTGTGCATACAAGCATGCGTAGTCTGGTTAGTGTGTGTGTGTGTACAAGTATGTGTAGTCTGGTTAGTGTGTGTGTGTGTGTGTGTGTGTGTACAAGCATGCGTAGTCTGGTTAGTGTGTGTGTGGCTGGGTTAATGTGTGTGTATGAGTGGTTTAATTAGATAATTATAATCCTTTGTCAAACCAATTAGATGAAGGTAATCTGTTCAAAGTGAACTAACCCTGACTCATTTTCTAGATGTAGCCATGTTTCACTTCCCTTTGTACTATTAACCTTTTTGGAACAGTATGAATGCCACACATTCTCATTGTCCTTGTCTCCAGCACTCCCTAATCTCTCAACTTCTGCTGAAGTTGTTGGTGTGCTACCAAAACAACAGCATGTTTGGGGCATTTAAACCTGGTGGATCCCACCTCTTTCCATGGTTGAGGTCTTCCAGAGAAAGAGAGAGAGTGAGACAGATATAGAGTAAGACAGAGAGAGATTGAGAGAAAAAGAGAGCGGTAGAGTGTGTAAGAGAGAGAGAGAAAGTGAAAGAAAGAGTAAGATATATATATATATATAAAGTAATAATAATAAATTTGAAGACTAAAATCCAAAGAGCGCTCGATAAGGATAAATATATATCAAATATATAAGAACCGTAGAGCAAATATTTAATCTTTAATCTGTTATTAAACTTTAATCTGTTATTTTAATAAATTATATATATATATATATAATGGTAATATGTATAGAACCAGAAAAAGCAGGAATGAGTAGACAGGAAGCATTGGTCAGAAGGAAAAAAATATATATATTAAATCATCGTTTTTACATATCTGCTTTTCCACGCTTGCCTGGGTATATATACATTGTGTGTGTGAGAGAGAGAGAGAGAGAGAGATTAACTCCAGTACTGAATTAAAACTTTATTTATCAACTTTGAAAAGATGAAATCAAAGTTGACCAGATCATTTCTGAAAAGATGAAATCAAGTTGACCACAGTGTAAAGAATCAGAATGAATGATTCTAATTGCTCTGATCGATCAACAAGATTCCATCAAATTGAACCAAGGAAACATTGTTTCTATTCTGATACTATCTATTGGTTGCAACTCCTAGCAGAAGGAGCAACATGAAATAAAGTGTCTTGCTCAAAGATACAATGCATCACCTGGCTTGAGAATTGAATTCGCAACCTCACAATTGCGAATCCAACTCTGTAACCCCTAAGCCACGCATCTTCTAATGTCTCTACTAATTAGTCCTCTTCATCACAATATCTAAGAAATTAATGTCCAAATTTAATTCAATATTTTATGGTAGTTTTTAGTTGAGAAATTAACAAGCAAAATATACTATGTTTAATTATACATACATTCCTTTAAAATCTAATCTAATCTGTGTCCACATCAACTCAGTTTTGAGCCAAGATATGATCAAAGAATTTTCTGCCATGACCATCACATCTTTGTTTGCAAACATCACTATCTGAGATTACATTATCCAATGTATTCTTCCTTTCTTTTTTAAAATTGTAGGGTGTTATTTAGAAAGGGATGGATTTTGTTGCTATTTCTAGCATATCAAGTGACCATGCAGAGGCTCCCTTATTGGCTTGTTCATGTTGGAGTTAGTAGTGGTATTGTTATTACTGTTTATCCTGTATGTTACACATGATGAAGCAGACATAAAGATTCCAGCCATGAATATCCTTATTCAGTGTGTCCTTTTCTTATTAGGATAGTTAGGTATGATTTGTAGGTGATTCTGACACTAACTTGTCTGAAACTACCTCAGGTTTTATGATACTCATACAACTTATTGTTTTAATGTGCTCATATTCAAATATCATATAAACCTTCCATCTGAATTTTATGTTAGAATGTTTTGTTATCAAACTTTCTGAACCTTCACTTGGTTCTATGATACAAAACGGTTTATTTTAAAGTTATCTAAAAACCTTTCACCATAATTTTAAGTATAAACCTTTGTTAAGTTATATTCCAAATACCAAGTAAATAATGAGAAATTTAGTTATATTACTAAATCCATTCTTGAATATTTTCGAAATTATTCAAGAATATGAGGCAGTGTTTTTATTAGAATAATTAGAGTTAAGTTCCAAACATGAGCTAGATTTAGAAATAAATGTAAAAGTTAGTTATTTAACTTAAACCTTTATGGTTCTTGTATATTTTCAAAATTCAATTGCAAATACAAACAGTATATTTCATTAGAAATGTCACAAAAAAGTTAACCTTCTTATAAAACATGTTTTATAAAATATGTTTTACAAAACATGGTTATTAAGTAGATGTTATCTTCTAACTTCACATGTGAATGGAAAAAGCATGTGTGTATATTGTCTAAGACTTGTGAACATTTCACAGATGTAGAAACTGTCATGTAAGCTTAAGAATTTACAAATAACTAGCAGTTATGCTGCTGTCAGTATTAATGTACATAAAGAATTCATTGCATCTGTATTTGAATTTATTAATAATGTTGATAAATGAGATTTGACATTTAGTTTATGTTTTATGTAGTTTTGTTTGATTTACTATAGGCTTGAGATGTTTTAGAATTTCTCTTTGCATTCGGGTACTATCAACAGATTTGTACATCATCATCCACCACCACTACCACCAATAATCATTTTATGTTTATTTTTCCATGATATTATTGGTTGGACAGGTCTTACAGTGTCTTGGCACTTGACACAGTCCTTTGTCACCAGGTACTCACAGCTAGATAGATCTGCAAATCAATATTATTTGACATGTTTTTTACAGTTGGATACGTTTCTTGTCAGTAATCACTTTATAGCATATTATGGGTGTATAGAAAAGTTGTTGGTGACAGGAATGAAGATTCTTTACTACACTCTCTCTATATTATCAGTCATTCCTTCCCCCTGCCCATCACTCTGTCAAATCACCACACACGCCACACATGCCATACACCCATAACTCCGTACCTATCTCCTTTCTCCCTTGTCCTCCACTCCACCAACATTTACAGAGCAGAGAGGGTTCTTCAGTTGGGACAAAGGCCAATAACTTCTCTAGTGACAATGCCATGAAAATGCGCCAGGTACACCTTGAAATGTGGTTGGTAATAGGAAGTACACCCAGCTGTAGAAACCATTCCTAAAAGGGTTGAGAGGACCCATCAGTTATTTCAACAGCATGACAACTTCTCTAGTGTTGGTGATCTACATGTTAAATGCACTCAGTAAATGCATCAATACTGTAAAGTCGTTGGTGATAGGAAGGGAATCCAGCCATAGAAAGCTTGCCAAACTAAAGGTTGGAAGGCCTCTTCAGTTGTGTCAAAAGACATGACAACCTCTGTAGTGTTGGTGCCATGATAAAATGCACTTACTAGAGGTAGAGGCTATATATTATTAACTATTAGGAAGTTATTAACCTCTCTGAAAAATTCTAACATCTCTATATTTACCACACCAAGGGCCAGCAAACAGTGTTAAACTGGGAAATTTGCCTCACAAAGGATCAGCTAATGGTGTCAAAGTGTGCAACGGGTTAAATTTACCACACAAACTGTTAAACTGAGCAGTAGATTAAATTTACCACACCAAGGATCAGCTAGCAGTGTTAAACTGAGCAATAAATTAAATTGACCAGCCAACTAGGCCACTTTTTATTGACTCTGAAATGATGGAAGGCAGGATTTGAACTCAGAGTGCAGAGAGCCAGAAAAAATGGCGCAAAACATTTTTTCTACACTCTAACAGTTCTGTCAATTCATCACCTGTATATGTTGTATACCTGAATGCATATATTATGTTTTAATGAAGCCTTTTAGTGTCTGATTTTCATAAATTTATGCATGTATAAATATGTTTTCTACATAATATAATATAACATGTTACTGGTAGCTACTCCATTGGATATATTGCATGCAGATAATAGTTTTTTTTTTCAGTTTTCACCTGCTATATCATAATTCAATGTTGTATTTTTTTTCTGTGCATTGAATATAAATGACAGTCATGCAAAATAAATGTAGGAAACAAGCTAATCCATTTATGTTTCTAATCTCACACCAAAACCCCAAGAAAATATTCAGGTTTCCATAAAACTAAATAGCAAATTCTTAACTAGTCATGTTATTATATATACAATTTTACACATCATGAAAATGAATGTTAGTTACACAAAATAAATATAGTCAATTATCTAAGTTATCTACCACCAAAAACCAAAGAAAATATTCAGATTTCTATAAAATAAATAAGAAATTGTTAACTAGTTTTGTAATTGTATTTACAATTTTAGATATATCAAAGAAACAGTTGTACAGTTAAAATAAAACTACATATACAAATAAAATTTGCTGCTGAAATACAAATGCATATAAAATTTTACACTTGCATGCACACAAACACAGAGAGGAAGACATATATATTTTTGCATGATTTCATGCAAATATACGTATTTCATGTTACACACAGCTGTCAATAACTACTGGAAGCACAAAACAGCAGATTTTATAACTCAAATGTTTTAGATAAATATATTTTTGGCTTCATTGAAACCATAAAAATTATCCAGAATTTTCTCAAGAAATCTTATTTGTTTTCCTTTTATAAATAAGCTAGAACTCTCTAAGTTGAAAAGTTATATCATTGTTATTGTCTTCATCATCATCTGCATTGTCATCATCATCATCCTTATCATCATTATCACTATTACAGGTCTTGAAATATATTTCAGTGTAAAGAATTAAATATTTGTAAATGTTTTTGTGAGAATGTGTTCCTCCTCCTCCTCCTCCTCCTCCTCCTCACCACCACCACCAATATCACCTTCTCTCCTGCACACTATGTCTGATTCCTCTTATACACATTTTTTTTTCTTTTACCTCTTCCATGCTTCATTGTCTACACACTAACATTACACATCCAATGGAGCATGCTTTCTTCATTTCTCTCCAGTCTTCACATCTACCCTTCATCTATCACCCACGTCTCAATGTTTCATGCAGCCATCAGACAATCTACACTTTGCTTGTAAAGAGAAAATCCTTCGAAGATAGTAGGTCCCTTAACCTTTTCCAACCTGTTCTTATTCTTACTACTATGCTTTTAAAGCTACCTCCTCCACAGCTAATTTGGTTACCTAGATAAGAGAAGCTATCACCTACTTGTATGGTACCTTCCTGGTATTGAAAGTAGTTTATTTTATTGGTGTTCTTACTACCAACTATTCCTTTGCATTTCCCACATATAAAGCATACCTTCTCAGTTAGCATGCCTGTGATCTCACGACACTTCTTATGTACCTAAGATTTACATTGTGTACATTGAATTCCTACCTACTCCTTTTCTTGATGTCAAGTATAGCCTATTCCCTGATGGAATCATAATCATGTTTTACTAAAAAGTTTGACTTTGTTGAGTTTGCTCTGTGCTCTTGTGATTCTAATTTCACATCAACAATTTCCTTTCTAGCTCTTTCAGTTATTTAACAAAGTCATTAGTATACAAACGCTCTAGTGGACACTTGATCTTAAACTCCTCTTTTATAGCCAGAACAACTATAGTAAACAAAATAGGACTGAGTCCTGATGAACATCTACCTGCATAATAAATTCCTCACTAAACTTATTACTTACTCTCATTGACAGCCCCTTGTACATGGCTTGCCCTCATTCTACACATTCACCAGCTTCTCATAATAACATTTCCTGGTCTCTTTTTTTCTGTGCAAGTTTAAGTGTGCTGGTGTAATTTTGAATATTCCCACTGACACATTCCTTTGCAATACAGAACATTTTACTCCTCTGATTCTCTTGTCACAGGACATAAGCAAATTTCATGTTTTCTGCATACTTTATAAACTTCTACATGCTTTCTAAACTTGTCTTCTACCTCCTCTTTTAACTACTTTGCATTGTTCTTTGCTGCCCTCATTTTCCAGTTTTTCTTTCTCTAAGCTTTAATAGCTCTGTCTTGCTGGTGAAAAAGTATTACAACATTATTCCACCACAAAGTCACCTTCCTTTTCACTGATACCTTACTTGAGTTACAGGTCTTGCTAGTAGTCTGCATCAGATTGTCATGTAGAAACTTGTTTTGTGCAAATATGTAATTTTGTTCATTATAAAATATATTTCATTCCTATGTATGTGTGTGTGTACATGCTTGGCTGTGTGGTTAAATAGTTCACTGTGCAACCACATCCTTTTGAGTTTGATCCTACTGTGAGGCATCTACTATACTTAAAGTCGTACTTATAAATTTATAAGTCTGATAAGAAACTTCTGATCAAAGAAAAGAGAGACAATGGCAAGCAACTTAACTTGGCGGTTCTCCTGTCTTGGTGATTTCCAAGGAATATAGCTTGGAGGTTCTCATATCAGACATAGCCAAAGACTGTCCTTGTGTTAAGAGCAACAGTATTGATTGCACTTGAAGTCTTAAGTTCAAGAAACTATTTGTCTGTGACTCAAGAATACAGATCACTGACAGATATCATTCTATGAGATCCTACACAGATGGTTAATTGGTCTGTGATTCAATAATACAGATCACTGACAGATGTCACTCCATGGGATCCTACACAGATGGTTAACTGGTCTGTGACTCAAGAATACAGATCACTGGGATCCTACAGAGATAGTTAATTTGTCTGTGACTCTGAATCAAGAATACAGATCACTGACAGATGTCACTCTATTACGGAATTGTACACATGGTTAATGAGAATATAACTCCAGATGATAAATGAGATTGTTACTTATGACTGTCACAATTGTCTTTGAGACAGTTGGAAGTGAGAATGATATATCAGTTTCACAGTTTAACAATTAAATATAGCAAATTCATTTAGTAAAGATAATACATTCTTCAAGCAGAATACTACAGCTGACATTTAAATATTTTTATTTTTAGTTTCTTTTTCTATTGCCTCTCTTAGAGTTATATTTTCTTATATTTTCTTGTTTTTGTCTCACTCTAACCAATTTTATTTTTAAAATCTAGACATTCCCCCTGATTGTAGACACCTCCACTGAATATTATCAATGGAACTATTGCAATTAATTCTATTTTGTAATGTAGTATTTAAATAACACTTTAATTTACTGTTAGACTTGATGTATATATGTGTGTATGTATGTGTGTGTGTGTGTGAAAAGTCAATAAGGAAAAACAACAGTAAAGAACAATACAGTACAATGATGATATATATTAGTTTAATGCTTGATATAGTAGGAAAAGAGTATCAGTGTTTCAGATGTTAGTCCTTCATCAGAAGATAGAATGAAAGATGGAAGAAGAAATAGAATATACGAAAGTAAGAACATCAAAATGTATATCATCCTCATCATATCATCACCTTTTCATGTATATTTTCTATACTTGCATGAGTTAGATAGTTTGTCACATTGTGTGGCTAGACAGGTCAGATGACTGTGCCGTGCTCATACATTCTATTCAGGCATAGCTTCTATGGCTGTATGCCCTTCCTAACACCAACACCAACAACTTTACAGTGTATACTAATTGTGTTTTATCTTAATACTGCCGCTGTGACCTAACAAGGTGGACTAGGTGCTTTTTATTGTGGGAACCAGCACTACCAGTTATCAACTCTAGGGTGTTTGTTGTATTGTCCTTGATGGGAGTGGAGAAGATGAGAGCTGGGTAGTGAGCAAGAGAAATGTATATATATATATATAATAGTAATAATAATAATAGTAATAATAATAAATTTGAAGACTAAAATCCAAAGAGGGCTCGATAAGGATAAATATATCAAATATATAAGAACCGTAGAGCAAATATTTATTAAAATAACAGATTAAAGTTTAAGCAAAGAATCACTGCTTTCACCCTTAACGGGATCTTAGTTTCAGAAGGTCCCGTTAAGAGTGAAAGCAGCGATTCTTTGCTTAAACTTCAATCTGTTATTACCACCCCACTCTCCAGAGCGTGAAATTAATAAACATTCGTTGTACTGCCTCTCTGTTTTGTTCCTGTTCAAATTTTCCATTATATATATATATATATATATGCATTTGTGTGTGTGTATTCTTTTATTGATTTTAGACATTGGTCTATGGCCATACTGTGACACCATCTTTAAAAGTTTTAGTTAATCATACTTGTTATTTTGAGAAACAATTACCAAGAATCTAATTCTTTTGTTTTGCTTAAATACAAACAGCACAATTCATTAAAAGCTACAAACACCCACAATCAAATCTGATTCACCAAGCAAAGTTACAATAAAAAACAAATTCAAGGAAACAGCACCCTGTTATAAGGAATGTCTTTCCAGTCTTTTTATAATGCTCAATTTTAAGTTGTCTACTTTCATTTATTAACAATGTTTCCCCATTTCTTTTGTTTTGTTTTGGTTGGTGTCTAGTAGCTTGTTTTCTAATGATCTCAGTATTTCTGTTTGGTACTTGGTACTTATTTTATTGATTTCTATTTATTGAATGGCCAAGTTAACTGGTCACCACACCAGTTTTCACCTGCTTACACACATACATGCACACACACACATAAACAAGGTCAACAATATTCAGAAAATAATATATTAAATAATAGACAGTATCATGAATGTTATTAGTTTAACATTGAGATGAAAAATGAAATAAATATATATCTTTAATGTTTCTCAGAGAAAATAATAAGGAACAACAAAAAAAAAAAAATGGAAAGAAATAGAAACAATAGAAAAAGTAAAAAAAAAAAAGAATAAATGAAAGATATTTAATAGAATTGGAAAAGTGGTTCTGTCTATCAAATTCTACTCACAATAGATTGGTCATGCTGTGATTAGTTTTATTATTGTAAGGATAATCATAATAAATTGAAGATGCTAGTGGTGACATGCTTCTATAAAAATCAGTTCAGAAATATGTTCCAACAAAATGATATTAGTATAGTTTAAGAAGAAATATTAAATATTTTGAGCAGCATTTACCTTGTTTTATTTAGCAGATATATAATGGTTTCTGATTTAGGTACAAGGCCAATTTTTGGGGGAGGGGAAATCGATTAAATTAACACTAGTGCATTACTGGTATTTTATTTTATTGACTCCTGTAAGGATAAAAGGCGAAGCAACCTTGGCAGGATTTGAACTCATAACATATAGGGCCATAACTCAATGCCACAAAGCATATTGTCTGATGCTCTATCGATAGTGCCAGTCTACCATAGATATATAACGACCATCATTGTTTTTAGTGTGTTTATAGCTGGTATACTTTTTAAAACATAATCAGCATCATTTTGTTTGCTTTCCTAGGCCTACATGGTCAGAGTTAATTTTTATTTGGAGTTATTGCTCTCCTAGATTGCTCAGAGAACCACATTTCACTGGATGAAGAGTGTACCAGGTGCATTTTATCATATTAAGTGCATTTGACAGAATAAATAAATAAAATAAACCACAAAAAACAACAGATATGTTATCACTACTTTATAATGTATACCAGCGGCAATTGATGTAAAAGATTGTGGAAATTCAATTCTTTCAGAACTAATCTTTCATCAATATTATCAGATTTTAGCTGAAGAAATGTTGAACAAAATATGATTGTTTGATTTATGTTAATGCCTTAGCACATCTATTTATATTTGAAGTGATAATATATACTTTGTTTATTCACTTAATTCAAGATTATGAGATATATCAATACTTGAGAAAAACAATGAAGATTTACTCATCAAAAGATATCTTTAGAAGTAGATATTTTATTTTCAACTGACTTTCCTGCAATTGATCAACCCTTTCATTACCATATCTCGAATGAAACACTGCTTCTTTGTTTTAATTAATTTGGAAAATAATCAAGAACTTGGAATGGTTTAGTAAAATATATGAGTCACTGTGAAGCTATTGTTTCAAACTTAAAAGGAACTTAACAAAATGTTCCGACATATAATTATGATAGAAGATCTTAATTAAAATACAAACACATTAATGAGTAGCTTTGTATAAAAAAAACAAAACAAAGAACAGAAGCAGTTTGAGATAGTTTAGTATCAAAAGGGTTAAAGTTGTTTTGTTTTAACAAAAACTTTTAAGGGGTTTGTTTTGCAGTAAAATGATTCTGGGTTTGATCCGAATATGTGGCACTTTGAGCAATTATCTTCTTCTGAAGTCTTTGGTTGACCAATGCCTTATAAGCTGAGCTTTATAGACAGAAACTGTGCAGAAGCCTGCTGCGCGCACGTGTGTGTGTATGCACAGACATGTGTGCTTGTGGTTATGTTTACTGGTATAAACTGATTTTTAATTACATCCCTCTATGTCAAATACATAACTTAGCAGTTTGATAAATATGGATTGATAAAATAGCTACTAGACCAAAATATCAACTAGAATCAATCATATTGACTCAAACCTTTGAAGGCAGTGAAACCAGACAAAGAATGACAAACACCATGTAATCTCTTGAAAAACAAGTCAGTGTTAGAATATTTAATGCAGAGAGCATTAAAAAAGTTAACTAGAAATAATTATGCTGTGATAAAAAAACAAAAAAAAATAATGTTTGTCATTGATAAATATGTCTTTAATAAATATGTCTAGTGGAAAGTATGGGAGATAACCTTGGACTGTTTTATGACCTTATCAGGAGTCTGAACTTTTTCTCTTACACTTGCTGTAAAAAAATGAAAATAATATTACCTATTAACTAAAATTGTTTTCACATTGCATAAATATTGATATCTGACTATATCCTGCCAGCCTGGTATTTTGGTACCAATGGTATCTAGTTATATCCCACCATTCTGTTATTATGGTACCAGTAATGTTTGACTATATCCCACCAGTCTGGTATTCTGGTGCCAGTAATATCTAACTATATCTCACCAATCTGGTATTCTGGTATCAGTAAACCTGAGTTCCTTGGTAAGGCATTGTCATGGTTTTTGTCATGTTCATATATTTTTTCATGCATAAATGATGAATATAATTTTTTCAGTGATTTCCATTTGGATGCTTAGGGTTGAGGATCACACACATGACAGGAGTTCAAAGTTCAAAGTATTAAGTAGTCAACTTAGTAAAATGATTTTTCTAATTAAAACTAAATGGGAAACAATCCACATGTTTCTTCAGTGATAACTGTTCTGAAATGAATACTATCATATCATTTTCTAAACATTGTTTATTTCAAGCCACCCATCCTTATATTATCATGAATCTTGCAATATTTGATGTTTAATAGCTTGATTGCTATCATGTGAACATAAAATAATCTGTTCTTTTAATGATTATACAAAGCTCTGAATGATTTCACTGAGTGAGTCTTTAATGCTTTGATCAAATAATGATACACTTTGTGATCTTGAATTGGAAGATCAAACAGTAAGATTTATCGCTCTAAACATCAACCAAGTATTTGTAAGGACACGAAAGCAAACCAAGCAATAATGATTTATTTTGATAATGATCCATTTTTCCAACTAAATGTCATAATATCCATGAGATATTTTTCAGGAAATAGAAATAGAAAAGAGTCTCATTCTAACCATGCAGGCATGGAAAAGTGGATGTGAAAATGATGACGATGATTTCCTTCAAATTAATTTTTCTATGGCCTTTTGCAATGATCAGACACAGCTAGCAGCAACATACTATTAAAATATATATAGGATTTTGTTGTTCTCTCCTCCATTAAGATTGCTGCCAAAATGCTATGCCATAGTGACTTAATTTCTTCCAAAGCATTGAAAGAAATATTTAACCCTTTAGCATTTACATTACTCAATATTTATTATTATATTTTCATGGTAAACACTTTATCTGACATAATTATCTCACATAAAATCGAATCTATAAAATTTTGATATTATTTATTTTGTGAACAATACCTTAACATCAGTATGAGTGGCTGGTTACCACTGGTTTGAACAGACAGAGGTGAGAGAATTCTGGCTGGGTATGGCCGGTTTAAATGCTAAAGGGTTAAGAAATATTATGTGAGGACATATAAACACAGCATGCTGGGATTTGATGACAATTAATGGCTGTAATTGTTTTTTTAATTGCAAGTTGGGCCAACTCAAGCATCTCTTATGATTGAAGACATTCAAGCCATGACCATCTTTTGTGTACTGAGACTAAATTATCTAAACCAGGGGTCTCAAACTCAAGGACCCCAAAAGGCTATTACGTCCTGGGGGAAAGGCACAGCAAGATTAAGTTGGGACAGGGTGATTTCCACCAGTTATAATGCTAATCTGCAATACAACTGATAGGCTGATATTTATTTATTTTTTTTTTCATTATAAATACATATATGATAGTAAGAGGCAAATGTGAGTTAGTACAAAATGTAAGGGGACACATTTTCCTTAATTAGTCATGAAAATTGTTTTGCCATTGGTCATACAGAAATGTAGTTTGCAGGTAGTATATTTGAAACCCTTGATCTAATGTGTCCATTTTAAAGAAATGTGTTGCTTTAGGAAAACTTGACTGCTATTTCTAGCAAGTTGAACAGCCATATTGAGACTCTCTCATTGGCTCATCCTGATACTTGTCAACATAGTCAGAAAACAGTACAGCTTCCATGACTTTCGGAAACATTTAGTCAGGAAACAACACAGCTCCCATGACTTTCTGAAACATTTTTTCACACTCAGAGTTGCTCAAGCATGGAAGAAACTACCTGCATAAGTTATTAGCTGCCGAGCCATTGTATCTTTTAAAACCTCCATGCTTCCTGAAATTTGCCAACACTACACCTGATATTCCCCCTCCATACACACACACACATGTATATCATGACTCATACACTGTTCACTTTCCTGACATTTGTACATTATTCTATGTATTATACATGCACCTTTGTAGTGCACCTGAACACTGTACACAATAATTTCATTATATTATTATTTTATATTAATGATGGTTTTCTGATTTAGGCACAAGGTCAACATTTGAGGTTTAGTGAATTGGCAGTATCGGTAGAGGGTCGGACGCCATGCTTTGACGCACAGAGTTACGGCCCTTGCAATTCTGAGTTCAAATCCCGCCGAGGTTAACTTTGCCTTTCATCCTTACGGGGTCGATAAAATAAAGTACCAGTAATACACTGGGAAATTGCTGGCCTTGTGCCAAAAGTAGAAACAATTATTATTTTATGAGAGAAACGAAGCTTGCATGCTCCGCTGGATGTGTAATAGTAATATACGTGAACGACAAAGCATAAACGAACTAAGGAAAAAAAAATTAGAAATAAGAGGGATCAGATGTTGTTTACTAGAGAGAAGGCTACGTTGGTATGGTCACGTGATGCGCATGAAGGACGATAGCTGTATAACAAAGTGCAGGGCAATAAAGATAGACGGTAGCCACGGAATAGGCAGACCCAGAAAAACCTGGGACGAGCTGATAAACTCCGACCTCACACACTTACCTCACCAAGACAATGTCACTGGACCGAGACCTTTGGTGGTACTCAGTAATAGAGAAGACCCGCCTTACCTAAATACAAAGTAAAACCTACTACAGTCAGTAGGCATCTCTAACAAAATACACCCCCGTTCCACCACCCCCACCCCATCCACACCGTCCCCTTCTATGTAAAGTTATGTTGGTGCCACACCATCCAGGCCGAAACAAATGAGATCGTGTAGGTGTCACGACAAAAAAACACACAGTCCACGCTGTAATGTGGCCGTGTAGGCAACACAGTAAAAACCTCCCAGACCCACACTGTAAATGTGGTTGGTGTTAGGAAGGGCATCCAACTGTAGAAAACCTGCCAGACAGTCCTATGCGAGCAAGACAATCACTCTTGCCTCAAGTGGGAAAAACCCCGTCCAAACCCATGCAAGCGTGGAACACGGACGTTAAACGTTGATGATGATGATGATGATTAATGATGGTTTTCTGATTTAGGCACAAGGTCAACATTTGTTGAAGCGAAGTTGATTAAATTGACCCTAATGTGTTACTGGTATTCTATTTTATTGACCATGTAAAGGTGAAATGCAAAGCTAACCTTGGTAGGATTTGAACTGAGAACATAAAGGACCGTAACTATATGCTACAAAACATGTCTGATGCTCTACCAATACTGCCAATCCACCACCCTTATCAACCCATTAATAATAATTTTTTATATATAGGTGCAAGACTAAAAATTTGGTGGAAAGGTGTTAGTGGATTTCTGTATACCAGGGGCGTGCACACAGGTGGCCCGCGGGCCACAATCCGGCTTGCCAGATCGGTCAGAGTGGCCGTTTTTTAATTTTCACCTTGTAGGCTTATTTAGAATTTTTTTGGTAACTGTAATACAATTTTCTGTTAGTTGACCTCTACTAAAGGGCTTCACTGATAGGGTTATGTGTGTTATAATTTTCCATTTCTATGAAGTTGTGGTGAATCTTTGGAATGGTGGTTTTCTGCTAGTATGTGTAGTGTGTATATTGATATTTTACGCAAGTATATATGCATGTAGATATGATACATCAAATAAAATCGTAATTGACAATATACACAGAAATTGAACGAAGACTGTATTACACTGTTTTATTTAATCAGTAACGTAATCCATGATACATTAAAAAAGACGATATTATATATAAACTGCATTAGGAGAAAATTAGTGACGGAAATATATGAATATTTATTTAAGTGATCGCCACTGGAAGTGTTGACATTTGAAAATTTTAAAGAAGTGAATCTTTAAATAAATAATAAAATATATTTAATGAACAGCCACGAAATTTAGTAGATAAATTATGTAATATTCATTCATTATTTATTCAAAGTAATCCAACTTATTTTACTAAGGGGATAAAAAATTATAAACCGTATGCAATCCTGCGCTTCTTACTTTATTATAGTTTAGATTAATGGCCCTTAATGACCATTAGTTGTTCCAATGTTCCAAAGTGCCCCGCCAATGGAATATGTTGCACACCCCTGCTGTATACATTCGTAAATAAGCTGACCAACAACCACTATTTTATATCTGAGAATTAAGCAAAAATTCCAAACCCCATTTATAAACCGAGGCAGCTAATCAACATATTGGTTATATGTCATTCATAAACCGACCCTCCCCCATTGGTCACATATTCCTTGGCTTATATTCAAATATATATGGTATGCCAACCTCTGCGAATGACTGGTACTTTATTTTACTGGGTTAGGAAAGAGGAAACATAGAGTTAATTGTGGCAGAATTTGAACTCAGAATATAAAGAGGCAGAATAAATATCACAATGGCATTTTGTCTGATGTCTGATCCTTTAACAATTCTGACAGTCTATCACCTTTATTATTAATTAGCCCTTTAATAATTAAGTCTTTTATCCTTTGCATATATTGTAAACCATTGAATTAGATTGTTTGTGAATCATATAAGAATTAGATTTTAAAATACTGCACATACTGTCTGAGCCATTGCTCTTCCTAATGGAATATTGGCTGTGGGGATGTTGGAAGCTCATTTATTATGAAACCCTACAGATATTAATGTTGTAATAGTATATTATATTGTATAATTAGAGAATCAACTAATTAATAATCATATTTCTTTGAACCTTCTCCTATAATAATATACACCCCCCCTGGCTCTATATAAAGTAGGCCAACATACATAATTAGTTAGGTTGGAGAAAATACTGTTTAGTATGTGTACTACTATTATTATAATTATTATTGTTTAATGAATGAAATTGTCGTTTTTAGTCTATAATATAATATCTTAGAACATATGTGTGCGTAATGATGATGATACTGATGACGATGATGATTGCTTTAATATTGATGAGGCTGATGGGATGGTCAGGGTGATGATATTGATATATTGATGAGGATGATGGTGATAGTGATGATGATATTGATGATGATGATGATGGTGATAGTGATGATGATATTGATGATGATGATGGTGATAGTGATGGTGATATTGATGATGATGATGATGATGAGATTGGCATTGATGATGATGATGACGACAACGATGATGAAGATGGAGCTGGTTATGATTACTTTGATATTGATGATGATGATGATGAAGAGGAGGTTGGCATGGATATTATGATGATGAGTAGGCTGGCATTGATATTGATGTTGTTGATGATGATGATGATGATGAGTAGGTTGGCATTGATATTGATGTTGTTGATGATGATGATGATGATGAGTAGGTTGGCATTGATGATGATGATGAGGAGGAGGAGCATGGTGCTGGTTATAACTACTTTGATGATGATGATGATCAGCCTGCTATTAATGATGACTTTGATGTCAATAATGATGATGAAGATGATGGTGATGATGATGATGGCTTTTGTTAGTGATGATGATCTTGGCATTGATGATGATGATGATGAAAATAATGACTATGATATGATGATTCTGTCAGCGATATTAATGATAATGATAATGATGATGCTGATGATGGTGGTAGTATTTGGTGTTAGTGTTGATGGCAACAATCATCATCATCATGATCATCATCCCCCAACCACCAATACTCCCACCATCACTACCACCATCACTACCACCACCACCATCACCACCACCATCACCATTATCATCATCATTCTCAAGTGGTTTAAACTAGATGCCATTTTAGATAATGAATAGTTAGTTCCATTTATCTAATTATTATCAGAGGATGAACATGACTTAGGAACTAAATGTTAGCTAAGCCATCATATATTGCTGATTAGATATTGATCTTTATCTATAGTTTTAATACCAAGCATAGTCACATCTACTTTGAAATTTCTGTATGAATATTAGTATCAATGTGTGTGTGTGTGCATGAGTTTGACAGAGTATACCTGAATTTGCTAGTGTGTGTATGAGATAAGGAGCATGTGTCAATTTTTATTCACTAGCCCAGAGGTTCTCAAAGTGGGTGCTACTGCCCCCCCCCCCCCCCCCAGGGGGCATTGAGACGGGGGTTTGTTTGGGGGGAGGGGAATGGTCTAAGGGGCCAGTGGGGAGTGGTGGTAGATATGATATAATAGTATATTAAAAATAAAATGATACATATATATATAGTAAAATAAAAAAAAATGGTTTAGACATTTGCTTCATAATTATGGGGTTTTGAGTTCAGTTCCATAGTATGGCATCTTGGGCAAGTGTCTTTTATCCCATAGTGTTGAGCTGAAACAAATCTTGTGGAGGAAATTGGTTACATGGAAATTTTTTTTGAAGCATATTAGATGGACTCCCTCTAATTCAAAGGGTCAGACTTGTCACAGACACTGTGTCATGAGAAATGTCCCAGAGAATCACATTAAAGGGTCATGTGTCTGGAGAATAGTTAGCAAATTACACATTAGAAAGAGTTATAGAGAAAGAACCAACCTAAGTACTGGATTGGTACTTTTTCTTTTATTGAACTTGAAAAGATGAAAGGTAAATTTTATGTGATTTGAACACATAGATCGCAAACGTATGATGCAAAGCATTCTCTTCAAATGTTCTAATAACTCTGCTAATTCACTGCCTTAGTTTAAATAGTAGGCCAAACAACTGGAATACTCATCGTTGAAACTGGTGGAGATCCATTTTAGCTAATTGCCGTAATATTCCACATCACCACATGTCCATCTTTTTTCATTGTCTCTCTATTTATCACAGTTCTATATTATCTAAAACATTCAACAACAAAGAAAACTACCAATATCTATTAAAGTGAATGTCATGCTGTTTGTCTGAATCTTTTCTGCTGTATATCGTTACATGTTCTTTACTACAATAGAACCTGAGGCTTGACTTGGTGTGATATTTAATGGGAAACAACATATTTTCAAAATATTTTATAAAAAGTTATTGAAATTAGAATTTGCTATGAAAGTTTTGTCTTGGCTCACAAAATGTTTTGTTCAGTTGATTTATCCTAATGTTATAGTTTTTGTTTTCTCTAAAACAACAATTTTTTTGGTGTGTGTGCCTGCTTTGAATGTCACTCTTTGAAATAACTCAACTAGATTAAATAAATTGATTAGTTTAAAGAAATCAGATGGATTATTCTGGGTTTTTGAATTTTGTTTTGTTTCCTCAACAAGTGCTGTTGACATTTGCATTAACAAAACTACAGAAATTCCAAGAAAAGATTCCTTTTCGGTTAAGATCAAAATAAATGTTGATGAATGAGATAGGAAGTATAAAATGTTAAGCTGAATACCAGAGCTGGTCATTTCTAGGTAAAAATGTAAGGTATTAGTTGTTGTCATGGTGGAAGCTGGAAAACAAATGTATCTTAGATTCTAAACCAGCAATAACCAGGAGCCAACATTATGATTACTACTATATTATGATTATTACTATAAGATAAGAATATATGAGTTGAAAATGACAGGAAAGTTGATAATTAAAACAGCACACACAAGGAAAATATAATTTATGTTCAATCTTATTATATAATACATTTTCAGGGAAATGGAATGGCAAAGTCATTAAAGTGTTGGGCTAAGGCTTAGCAGTATTTGTTTTGGCTCTTTATTTTCTACGTTCAAATCCGGCTGAGGTCAACTTTGTCTTTCTTCTTTCTGGGGTTGATAAAATAAAGTACCAGTCAAGCACTGGAGTTGATATAATTGGCCCCCCCCCCCCCCCCCCCCAAAAAATAAAATGTTGGTTATACATGTATATTAAAAATGATATTGCTGAACTTGAACCTTATAGAAGAAATCACAAAGAAAGACCTGGATGGAAGTGGTGAGAGCTGATCTCAAATTTTGAAGCTCACAGAGCAGATGATGAAGGAATGTGACTAGTGGAGAGATGTTGTGTTGAAAAACCTGTCCAACTCAAACATAAATATAAACTACTTTTCTGATAGCTCATTTACATAAAGTGCAGGTTTGATGAGCTAGTCAGCATAATTATGGCCCTTTACGATCTGAGTTCAAATCCCACCGAGGTTAACTTCGCCTTTCATCCTTACGGAGTCGCTAAAATATAGTACCAGTAATGTACTGGGATAATTGCTCGCCTTGTGCCAAAAGTAGAAACAATTAATTAGTGGTGGCACTAATATATCATGGGGGAGAATAATGGTGTATATGAACATATATATCTTATGTAGTTGTGTGTGTGTATAACAGGCTTCTGCACAGTTTCCACCTACCAAATTTCACTTACATGGCATTGGTCTGCCTGTGGCTATAGTAAAAGACACTTGTCTATGATGCCATGCTGTGACATCAAACCCAAAGTTGCATGGTTGTAAAGAGGACTTCATAACCCCATAGCTATGCCAGCACCTACCATGAAGCCATGCTTATGCTTTTCTAGGACTTAATTTTTAAAATCATAAAATTCTGAGTTGTGGGCTAGCATCTCAATTAGTGTTCTTTCACTGATGTGGCATAATGATTTACAGAGTTTTATTTAAGTATATAAATAATTTTATACAGCATTTTAGAAACCTATCACTATCTTCCTGTCTTTGAATTTGTGTGACATCAAAAGGAAATATTCCCAGTTGGTGATTAATGCTTTTCTCTTCAGATAGAAATTCTATTTCAAATAAAAGTCAAGCTGGTTTTTAAGCATGTTCTCCCTAACTAATAAATATTTTCCAAATGCCATCCAGAACTACACTACAATAAAAGATACAGCCACTTAACCTGCTAGATAGAGCAGCTAAATTGCCTCATATGAGGTCCTGCTGTCTTAATACAGAAAGAAAGATATACTAGAGAATGTAGTTTTAGATTTTCAAAAAGACATGATTGTCGATGGCAGATCTAGTGTTAAACAACAATGACATACTGTACATTATATTAGTATGAGATACAGTAAATATGCGTTAAGGTTAGTTTTGCCACTCACTCTTACGGGGTTGGTAAAATAAAGTACCAGTAATGCATTGAGGTTAATTTAATCAACTTTTTCTTCCCCCAAAATTGTTGGCCTTGTGCTTAAATCAGAAAGAAACAATTATATTAGTATGCTTTAGCATAAGTATTTTATGTCATACCATCTTACACTTCCGTTCAAAGTTTTGCTACAACATAGTGGCACATACATGTACTATAGCATACTACATCACAATGTCACATTGCTGTACTACATCGCAATGTCACATTACTACACTACACCTCACCACCACCACACCTCACCACCACTACACTATACTATAACAGAGTGTTACATTACTACATTACAACACAACACCACCTCCTCACCACACCCCAACACCACTAATACACTATACTATAACAGAGTGTTACATTACTACATTACACCACAACACCACCTCCTCACCACACCCCAACACCACTAATACACTATACTATAACAGAGTGTTACATTACTACATTACAACACAACACCACCTCCTCACCACACCCCAACACCACTAATACACTATACTATAACAGAGTGTTACATTACTACATTACACCACAACACCACCTCCTCACCACACCCCAACACCACTAATACACTATACTATAACAGAGTGTTACATTACTACATTACAACACAACACCACCTCCTCACCACACCCCAACACCACTAATACACTATACTATAACAGAGTGTTACATTACTACATTACACCACAACACCACCTCCTCACCACACCCCAACACCACTAATACACTATACTATAACAGAGTGTTACATTACTACATTACACCACAACACCACCTCCTCACCACATCCCAACACCACTATACTATACTACACTACACCACACCGCCACACTATACTATAACACAGTATTACATTACACCACACCACCACACTCTACCACACTACACCACAAGGTTAAATTACTACACTACACCACACCACCGCTTCACCACACCCAACACCACCACACTCTACCACACTACACCACACCACCGCTTCACCACACCCAACACCACCACACTCTACCACACTACACCACAGGGTTAAATTACTACACTACACCACACCACCGCTTCACCACACCCAACACCACCACACTCTACCACACTACACCACAGGGTTAAATTACTACACTACACCACACCACAGCCTCACCACACCCAACACCACCACACTCTACCACACTACACCACAGGGTTAAATTACTACACTACACTACACCACACCACTGCCTCACCACACCCAACACCACCACACTCTACCACACTACACCACAGGGTTAAATTACTACACTACACTACACCACACCACTGCCTCACCACACCCAACACCACCACACTCTACCACACTACACCACAGGGTTAAATTACTACACTACACCACACCACAGCCTCACCACACCCAACACCACCACACTCTACCACACTACACCACAGGGTTAAATTACTACACTACACTACACCACACCACTGCCTCACCACACCCAACACCACCACACTCTACCACACTACACCACAGGGTTAAATTACTACACCACACCACCGCCTCACCACACCCAACACCACCACACTCTACCACACTCCACCACAGGGTTAAATTACTACACCACACCACCGCCTCACCACACCCAACACCACCACACTCTACCACACTACACCACAAGGTTAAATTACTACACTACACCACACCACTGCCTCACCACACCCAACACCACCACACTCTACCACACTACACCACAGGGTTAAATTACTACACTACACCACACCACTGCCTCACCACACCCAACATCACCTCACTCTACCACACTACACCACAGGGTTAAATTACTACACTACACCACACCACTGCCTCACCACACCCAACACCACCACACTCTACCACACTACACCACAAGGTTAAATTACTACACTACACCACACCACTGCCTCACCACACCCAACACCACCACACCCAACACCACCACACTCAACACCACCACACTACCACACTACACCACACCACTACCTCACCACACCAAACACCACCACACCCAACACCACCACACTCAACACCACCACACTACCACACTACACCACACCACTGCCTCACCACACCCAACATCACCACACTCTACCACACTACACCACAGGGTTAAATTACTACACTACACCACACCACTGCCTCACCACACTCAACACCACCACACTATACTATAACACAGTATTACATTACACCAGACCACCACACTACACTATACTATAACAAAATTAAAGTCATGAGGTGTTCTCTATTGCAAGAGAAAACCTGGTCCAAATTAACTGTCCCGGTAGAAGCTATTGAGGCAGTGGAGCGCAGAACGGTGCATTATAGATGCATCTCAGCACAAACCAAAAGAGCAGCTTTAATCCCACAAGCAAATGTCGAAGTCGCACTGAGGTGCATCAGAGAAGACACCGAATACATAGCGAGGGGCAGACAGTATTATCAGTAAGAATCAGGATGTTGCTGAAGAAAATTGGGTTTGGAATAATACTGGTGTACCCACCTAGCCACACTGACACTCAGCAAAAAGAGTTCTATAAGTGTCATTATGATGAATGTAGAGAATGAATGGATGGAAGTGGGACGGCTACCAGTAAATTTAACAGTTGACAGTTAAAAGCTGCTGAACCATCAGAGCCAGTCACTGAGATGCTGAAACCATCTGGTGAAGTAGAAATCAAGTTAGATCAGCAACATAGTCAATCAAGTAATACATAATGGTGTCATACATAATGACTGGCATAGCAGTATATTCATTTAATTGTTACAAAAAAGGAAAGGTGATGTTCTAGAAAAGAACAACTATAGAAGTATAAAACTAATGGCTCAAGTTATTAAAGTAACAAGAAGAGTGTTAGCACAACTAATTAAGGAAAGAGTCAAATCAGATGAGATATAGTTTTGCTTTCTGTCAGGAAAGAACACCAAAGAGAAGTTTCCTAGCTAAGTTCAAACCACTATATCTAGCTTTTGTAGATCTGGAAAAGCAGTGTGTAAAGTAGACACAAGTATACTTAAATTAGTATCCCAAGACATTAATTAATTAAAATTTCTTGGCTTGTTACATCCTGATATCTTATTAGTCAACTTGTTTTAAATCTTCCATATTCTTTGTGTTGGATATTTGGCAGCAGTGACAATGATGATTATTTCTACTACCTGTCTATTTGGTAATCTGTTTATCTGTCTGGTCTCCTGACTGCTTCCCTGTCCATCTGTCTTTCCATCTGCTTGTCAGTGTCTCTGTCTCTCTGCCTATCTGTCTACCAATCTCTTATACTTTACTGGTCTCTCTACATAACTGTCTACCATTCTCTGTCTCTACTGATCTCAGCCTGCCTGTCTACCATTCTTTGTTCTTTGTCTCTATAGCTCTCTCTCTCTACTGGTCTTATTACTGGTCTCTCTACCTGACTGTCTACCATTCTCTGTCTCCACTGATCTCAGCCTGCCTGTCTACCATTCTTTGTTCTTTGTCTCTATAGCTCTCTCTCTCTACTGGTCTTATTACTGGTCTCTCTACCTGACTGTCTACCATTCTCTGTCTCCACTGGTCTCAGCCTGCCTGTCTACCATTCTTTGTTCTTTGTCTCTATAGCTCTCTCTCTCTACTGGTCTTATTACTGGTCTCTCTACCTGACTGTCTACCATTCTCTGTCTCCACTGATCTCAGCCTGCCTGTCTACCATTCTTTGTTCTTTGTCTCTATAGCTCTCTCTCTCTACTGGTCTTATTACTGGTCTCTCTACCTGACTGTCTACCATTCTCTGTCTCCACTGGTCTCAGCCTGCCTGTCTACCATTCTTTGTTCTTTGTCTCTATAGCTCTCTCTCTCTACTGGTCTTATTACTGGTCTCTCTACCTGACTGTCTACCATTCTCTGTCTCCACTGATCTCAGCCTGCCTGTCTACCATTCTTTGTTCTTTGTCTCTATAGCTCTCTCTCTCTACTGGTCTTATTACTGGTCTCTCTACCTGACTGTCTACCATTCTCTGTCTCCACTGGTCTCAGCCTGCCTGTCTACCATTCTTTGTTCTTTGTCTCTATAGCTCTCTCTCTCTACTGGTCTTATTACTGGTCTCTCTACCTGACTGTCTACCATTCTCTGTCTCCACTGATCTCAGCCTGCCTGTCTACCATTCTTTGTTCTTTGTCTCTATAGCTCTCTCTCTCTACTGGTCTTATTACTGGTCTCTCTACCTGACTGTCTACTGTTCTCTGTCTCTCCACTGGTCTCTCTGCCTATTTGCCCTTCTATCTAAAGAGATGACTATACATTATCTAATTTATGTTATATCTTTCATCTGTGAATGTAATAATATTTTTTTGATAGAATTATTAATGAAGTGAATATGGCTTTATTAACATTTATAGAATTAAGCTCTAGTAACAGTTTTTATTTTGAATGCAAACATATGCACATGATTGCAGCTATATATAACTCTGTGTATGTATGTGTTAGAGCTCTGTGTAAGGGTTGCATGTAATTGAAAACTGTATGTGGAAATATGTATGCATACATATGGATCTGTGAATACACATTTGCACATATATATATATGCATATATAAATATATAAATATATATATATATATATATATATATATATATATATATATATATATATATATATATACATATGCATTAGATGTATTCATGTTTGGATGTTGGATTTCACCAGGCTTGTTCTTTTGAGGTTTAGAAGTAGGATGATTGAATTTATTAGATTCCTCCACCCACAGACAATGGGGATGAGTTGATAGAATATTTCTTGTATTTAGATGGAAACAATAGCTTTGTGTGGCCAACCATTCCAAACAACATTTTTTTATTTATTATTTTCTCTGCGTTTCAAATATAATATACCAAAATATTTCATAATTCTATGGTGTTTTAAATTACCATCCATCCTTCATATTGGATATATATAGTTGTCAATTATAGTTTTCTCAAAGCAAGATTAAATACACTGACTTTCATAAGTTGAAGTTGAATTCAGAAGAAATAATGGAACTGTAAATAGTTTTAATTCTTTGTCTCTATTGTAGTAGTAGATGTTGTCTAGCCATAGGTTAGCCCTGATTGGACAGGCTTCTGGTCAAAGGTATTCCAGCAGTGACCATCTTGTTTTTTCATCTATCTAGGATTACATTGTCCAATGCATTCTTTCATTTTTAAGTTGTAGTTTGAAAGAATATGACTACAGTTTCGTGAAAGGTAATCAACAAACTAGAGTAATTTTTGTTTAATTTTATATTCGTAATTTTATTATACACATACGGTATATTGTTGGAAAATCCTTGGTTATTATAAAACAATGGCTTCAATCTCTTATATTATTTAACCCTTTAATGTTCAAACTGGCCAAAACCGGCCAGAATTCTCTACCTTTTTCTGTTGAAACTGGGTGTAAGTGGTCACTTAAACTGATGTTAAGGTATTGTTTTCAAAATCTCATAGATTCCATATTATGTGAGATAATTATGTGAGTTAAAGCATTTACCATGAAAATATAATAGTATATATAGAGTAATGTGAATGCTAAAGGGTTAAAACTAGGTTATTACTTGTTGCTATGCTGCTGATGGATGGATGGAGGGGGGGGGGGGGGCACACACATACAACCATGATTTTTTTTGCATTGTTAATAAATTTGACAAAAATGGGGGTCATTTTCTCCTTAAACTAGTTATGCGAAAAAAAAAAAAGGTTTACAACATGAACTAGAATAAAAATATAAAGGAGATAGATATTAATAATGATATATAATAATTTTTATGCATGAAAACTATTTGAAGGGTTCCACAAGAGTAAAAAGGTTGAGAAACATTGACTTAGAGGCTACCTTTATCAGCATCACCATTTTTTATGTCTGCCTTCTGTGCTTGCATGGTTTGGATAGGTTGTCATAGTCTAAGTCAGTTCTTATTTGGAGCTATGCTCTCCTATACAATTTAGAGACCAAGTCATGCTCTGACTAAAACCCCTTGAAGTTATTTCATGAGTTAATACCACAAATACCTATTTACAAGCACAAGAAGTTAGTTTTCATATTCTAACTCTATGATAGGTTCCTAAATGAGGAACAAAATTTGAAGAAAATATTTTATTGTAAAACAAAGATAGTTTGGACACAAAGACATACACACTAAACCAGCTACACTATAATCAGCTTAATTAAAATGTTGATGACTTAGTCAAAGGAGGAATGACAGCAATCATAACCCCATTTACAGTTTTCATGATTGTTAAAAGAAAGGGATAGACCAAAAGACTTGGTCTGATTGTTTGCAATAACATGAATAAAGCCAAAGGTGCACATGGGCCAAGTGGCAGTATAAATATGGGTGCTGAATTAAGTTCTATGTACTGTACTAAATGTTGCTACAGCTTAGGGTCTCATAATCTTACAGCTTTCATCTGGCAAACTTACATGGCAAAAGTCAGCCTGAGTTTATAGTAGAAGATACTTTCCAAGGTGCTGTGCAGGGTTGTGGAATCTGAAACCCCATGGATGCAAACCAAACTTTTAACTATATGGCCATACCTATAGACAATTTTTTATTGCCTGATAAGACTTTGTTGTAGATATTTACAGAAAGGGTAATGAATTTTGTAAAATATGCTAAGGTTAAAGATGCCCTTTGGTCACGAATGACCATGGTTTTGTACCTAAAAAGTGTGGTTGTGGAAGACCAGCAGTTGCCCATGCATACCAATCTCCCCTCTTCACACTGCTGATGTTCAAGGGAAAGGCAACAGCAAATACAGCTTGGCACCAGTCATGTCACAACTCATTTCTACAGCTGAGTAAACTGGAGCAAGATGAAATAAAGTGCCTTGCTCAAGGACACAACACATCACCCGGTTTGAGAATTGAACTCATAACTCCCCAATTGCAAGTCCAATACTCTAACCACTAAGCCATATGCCTTCACATGAATATGCTATGCAGTGTAATCTATATATCTAAAACAGAGAATGTCTGTCTGTCTGACTCCCTAAAATTCGAGAGCCACCCAACCGATTGTTTTCAAACTTTACACATGTAATACTTACGGTTCTGTGAGTGTTTGGAGCAAAACATATTTCAAATTTTCAATGCCCTAGGGACTGCATTAGGCGATTTAGCGATCTTTCTCTATAATTCTTAGTCTTTCTGTTTAGATAGATACATAGATATAACGTTGCACCCTTATAATATCTGGCTGTATGTCTGACTGTCTGCAATACAACATTATGACGCTATGTGTGTGTGTGTATATATGCATATATATAGTGTGTATATATATATATATATATATAGTGTGTAACGTTTTTTGAAATATTTACTTCTGCATTCACAGATTGATTTTTTTTAGTTTCAGAAGATCCCGTTAAGGATGAAAGCAGCGATTCTTTGCTTAAACTTTAATCTGTTATTTTAATATATATCTATATATATAAAACTGATGTTGTCTGTGTGTGTGTCCTCATTTTTGCAAAGTCTATACAAATCCACATTTCTACTCCGATTGACTTCAAACTTGCATTTATATATTCCTTGCGGTCTAAAGATATTAACTGCAGCTTTTATTTTTCATTTTTCTGTTGTTAAAGGAGTGTTAGGCGCCGGTTATACCTCTCCGCCGCGCTCTTATAATATCTGTCTGTATGCCTGGCTGTCTGCATTATAACATTCTGACGAACATTGATGACGTATTATGTTCGATATTATCCGTTCATTGCCAGGGAATGTCTTCACGAACCAAAGTATCGTCTTCCTGTTTTCCTTCGGTTGCAACGTTTTTCGAAATATTTACTTCTGCGTTCACAGATTGATGTTTTTAGTTTCAGAAGATCCTGTTAAGGGTGAAAGCAACGATTCTTTGCTTAAACTTTAATTTGTTATTTTAATCTATACATGTATATATTTAAAACTGAGGAAGTATGTATGTGTGTGGATGTGTGTGTGTGTCTGTGTGAAACTCGAGAAGTACCCAACCGATCTTTTTCAAACTTTACATGTGTATTACTTATATTTCAGGGAGTGTTATACACATACAAAAAATTCAACTTTTTGATCCCCTAGGGCCCGCATTGGTTGAAAAACTGCGTTTTTTCCAGCTTTTTATGGGTTTTTTGAGGCGTTATGTCAGACTGATTTCCTTGAAATTGTAACTGTGTATTAGTCAGTCTCTTCTTCATACTGTGAGCAAAGAAAATCCAACTTCATTTTTTTCTGCTTTTTAGGACTTTTTTGAGGTGTTACGTCTAGCCGCTTTTCCTGAAATTTCAAGGCATATTATGCACATAAAAAAAATTCATTTTCTTGATCCCCTAGAGCCCGCATTAGGTGAAAACCTGCCTTTTTCCTGCTTCATCAAGGAAAATCTTAGATTATCCAGCCATTAGAGTATTCGGTTTATTTTCTTTACATATTGTCCAGGCATGCAGTTTTTCCTTGATTAGGTCTGTTGGCGGCCCACGTTCCAAAATACCTTATCCCGTGCAACGCCGGCTACCACTGCTAGTATATATATATTCGTGTACAGATATTTTTGCATACACAATAACAAAATATAAACAAACGTATTTATTTCACGAGGATCAATAAGGATAAATATATATCAAATATATAAGAACCCTAGAGCAAATCCCAAGCAATGCCAGGCCATTCTGCTAGTTTATATTATAATAGACTACATTTGCTGATAATGTAATCATTTCCAAAATAAGTATTTTATTTACAATTTAATAAATTATTAACAATATTTTAAATTTTATAACTATACAGAAATATATATTCGCATTATCTGACAAATCAAATAAATATTTAAATTCAATATTATATGTGAAACATATTTTTGTGTACTTGCTGAAATATTGTATAGTTGTACTATCAATATATATTTTGTCTAACCCATGCTATCGTGGAAGAT
>OZ024746.1:68614383-68644383 GCA_964016885.1 Eledone cirrhosa | reverse complement strand
GAGATCAAAATTAAATCCTAATTATTATTTAATATTGAGTCAATCTATTCTTGCCTTAAAATCCAGTGCTTTATTAAGAAACCAAAAGATTTCTATTTTCCAAACCAATGAACGGAACATGTTTCTGGTCAAATTTTGCGAAGTTTAATTTCAGAGAAATGAAGCCGTATATGTATAGAATGGTAAAATAAACATCTTATGGTATGGCAATAAATCTAGAAAAGTACAGTTTCTTAGAAACACTTTGCCATAATCCAATTACGTTATTCACTACAGTATTCAGCTTTATTGATTTGCTAACTTCAGATGAGTTATAATAATGAAATGAAATCTTAAGTTCAAAGATTAAAGTAAGGTTAAAATTATTGAGATTCAAATTCAATGTTAATCTGAATTCCTGCTGCTAAAAACCAGAAGACGCTCTAAAAATCAATGTCCTCCATGTAACAGCTCTAGTTGTGACAAAGTTTAGGTTATAGTGTCAAATATTAAAGAATATATAATAGCCTTTATTGAAAGGAAGTCCGTCCAAACTAGCTTTATGTGTGCTTTTAGTAATTCTGGCATCTCAATAGAAACTAATTTGGAAGAATATGAAGTCATTTTAACTTTCTCAGCTTTTGTTATAAACAATATCAATAATACTTGTTGAGAACAGATATAAGTTAACCTTATTGACTGATTGCAGCAGTCGTTAACTTCACCATGTCTTCTTTAGTTTTACTTTAATGTATTACTCTGAAGCAAATCACTTTATTTTTAATATAAAAGCAGTGAACAAGTCAACACTATTATTTTAGAACATTGATATAGTGGATTAAATGATTAAATAACCGCTTGTGCTGGCATTTAGCACTATTTGTACATTTAACATATTATCAAATTTAATGTTCTAAAAGTTGATCAATTATAAGAATCTTTGTTTTTTTAATTTAATATTTAAACGATTTGATTTCAAAATACTCAAATATGTTTCTAGGATAAAATTACATAAAAATAATAAAGAATTTAATATTTAGTCAAACATATGGAAAAAGAAAGTACCAATTTCTGCTGACAGTAATAATTATACATTTGCTAATTTTCCCTCTTTTTCTCAGTTCATAATTAACTAATTAACTAATTACATGCATATATCAATAATTTTAAAGTATTTAGTTTTGTTCCTGTATGTATTTTAGTTGAAATTTTAACATTTAACTTTCATCTTTCTGTTTTGTATAAAGTAAGAACCAGTTATATACTTAAATTGATTCACTTAATTACTCTCCTTCAAACAAATGGGGCCTTGTCGAAAACAATTGTAGAAACAAAAATTTTAATTGTTGTACATTAATTATATTTATCTGTCAAATGGCGGTGGATTGGCAGTATCGGTAGAGGGTCGGACGCCAAGCTTTCCAGCATAGTTACGTCCCTTTACGATCTGAGTTCAAATCCCGCCGCGGTTGACTTTCATCCTTACGGGGTCGATAAAGTACCAGTAATGCACTGAGTAATTGCTGGCCTTGTACCTAAAGTAGAAACAATTAATTATATTTATCAGCTTAACTGTTTGTCTGACTATCCAGCCATGTGTCTAGCTGTCAACTTACATGTTCTTCTGTCTGTTAGGACATTTATTTGTCTGTCTAACAAGCTACCTCTCAACATACATGACAGTCTATCTGTCTGTATATTTATGTGTGCGTATCTGCTTGTCTATCCATGTATCTGTTTGTTGATGTCTGTCAGTATGTCTGTCTGTCTACCTGCCTGAGTGTCTATCTGTCTGTGTCTCTAACTGTCTGTCTCTCTGTCAATCTGCCTGTCTACCTGCCTGAGTGTCTATCTGTCTGTGTCTCTAACTGTCTGTCTCTCTGTCAATCTATCTCTCTACCTGCCTGAGTGTCTATCTGTCTGTGTCTCCAACTGTCTGTCTCTCTGTCAATCTGTCTGTCTACCTGCCTGAGTGTCTATCTGACTGTGTCTCTAACTGTCTGTCTCTCTGTCAATCTGTGTGTCTACCTGTCTGAGTGTCTATCTGTCTGTGTCTCTAACTGTCTGTCTCTCTGTCAATCTGTGTGTCTACCTGTCTGAGTGTCTATCTGTCTGTGTCTCTAACTGTCTGTCTCTCTGTCAATCTGTGTGTCTACCTGCCTGAGTGTCTATCTGTCTGTGTCTCTAACTGTCTGTCTCTCTGTCAATCTGTGTGTCTACCTGCCTGAGTGTCTATCTGTCTGTGTCTCTAACTGTCTGTCTCTCTGTCAATCTGTGTGTCTACCTGCCTGAGTGTCTATCTGTCTGTGTCTCTAACTGTCTGTCTCTCTGTCAATCTGTGTGTCTACCTGTCTGAGTGTCTATCTGTCTGTGTCTCTAACTGTCTGTCTCTCTGTCAATCTGTGTGTCTACCTGTCTGAGTGTCTATCTGTCTGTGTCTCTAACTGTCTGTCTCTCTGTCAATCTGTGTGTCTACCTGTCTGAGTGTCTATCTGTCTGTGTCTCTAACTGTCTGTCTCTCTGTCAATCTGTGTGTCTACCTGTCTGAGTGTCTATCTGTCTGTGTCTCTAACTGTCTGTCTCTCTGTCAATCTGTGTGTCTACCTGTCTGAGTGTCTATCTGTCTGTGTCTCTAACTGTCTGTCTCTCTGTCAATCTGTGTGTCTACCTGCCTGAGTGTCTATCTGTCTGTGTCACTAACTGTCTGTCTCTCTGTCAATCTGTGTGTCTACCTGTCTGAGTGTCTATCTGTCTGTGTCTCTAACTGTCTGTCTCTCTGTCAATCTGTGTGTCTACCTGTCTGAGTGTCTATCTGTCTGTGTCTCTAACTGTCTGTCTCTCTGTCAATCTGTCTGTCTACCTGCCTGAGTGTCTATCTGTCTGTGTCTCTAACTGTCTGTCTCTCTTTCAATCTGTGTGTCTACCTGTCTGAGTGTCTATCTGTCTGTGTCTCTAACTGTCTGTCTCTCTGTCAATCTGTGTGTCTACCTTCCTGAGTGTCTATCTGTCTGTGTCTCCAACTATCTGTGTCTCTGTCAATCTGTCTGTCTACCTGCTTGAGTGTCTATCTGTCTGTGTCTCTAACTGTCTGTCTACCTGCCTGTGTGTCTATCTGTCTGTGTCTCTAACTGTCTGTCTACCTGTCTGTGTCTCTAACTGTCTCTCTCTCTGTCAATCTGTGTGTCTACCTGTCTGTGTCTCTAACTGTCTGTCTCTCTGTCAATTTGTGTGTCTACCTGCCTGAGTGTCTATCTGTCTGTGTCTCTAACTGTCTGACTCTCTTTCAATCTGTCTGTCTACCTGCCTGAGTGTCTATCTGTCTGTGTCTCTAACTGTCTGTCTCTCTGTCAATCTGTCTGTCTACCTGCCTGCCTGAGTGTCTATCTGTCTGTGTCTCTAACTGTCTGTCTCTCTGTCAATCTGTCTGTCTACCTGCCTGCCTACCTGAGTGTCTATCTGTCTGTGTCTCTAACTGTCTGTCTCTCTGTCAATCTGTCTGTCTACCTTGCTGAGTGTCTATCTGTCTGTGTGTGTCTAACTCTCTGTCTCTCTGTCAATCTGTGTGTCTACCTGTCTGAGTGTCTATCTGTCTGTGTCTCTAACTGTCTGTCTCTCTGTCAATCTGTGTGTCTACCTGCCTGAGTGTCTATCTGTCTGTGTCACTAACTGTCTGTCTCTTTGTCAATCTGTGTGTCTACCTGTCTGAGTGTGTATCTGTCTGTGTCTCTAACTGTCTGTCTCTCTGTCAATCTGTCTGTCTACCTGCCTGAGTGTCTATCTGTCTGTGTCTCTAACTGTCTGTCTCTCTGTCAATCTGTCTGTCTACCTGCCTGAGTGTCTATCTGTCTGTGTCTCTAACTGTCTGTCTCTCTGTCAATCTGTCTGTCTACCTGTCTGAGTGTCTATCTGTCTGTGTCTCTAACTGTCTGTCTCTCTGTCAATCTGTCTGTCTACCTGCCTGAGTGTCTATCTGTCTGTGTCTCTAACTGTCTGTCTCTCTGTCAATCTGTCTGTCTACCTGTCTGAGTGTCTATCTGTCTGTGTCTCTAACTGTCTGTCTCTCTGTCAATCTGTCTGTCTACCTGTCTGAGTGTCTATCTGTCTGTGTCTCTAACTGTCTGTCTCTCTGTCAATCTGTCTGTCTACCTGCCTGAGTGTCTATCTGTCTGTGTCTCTAACTGTCTGTCTCTCTGTCAATCTGTGTGTCTACCTGTCTGAGTGTATATCTGTCTGTGTCACTAACTGTCTGTCTCTCTGTCAATCTGTGTGTCTACCTGTCTGAGTGTCTATCTGTCTGTGTCTCTAACTGTCTGTCTCTCTGTCAATCTGTGTGTCTACCTGTCTGAGTGTCTATCTGTCTGTGTCTCTAACTGTCTGTCTCTCTGTCAATCTATCTGTCTACCTGCCTGAGTGTCTATCTGTCTGTGTCTCTAACTGTCTGTCTCTCTGTCAATCTGTCTGTCTACCTGTCTGAGTGTCTATCTGTCTGTGTCTCTAACTGTCTGTCTCTCTGTCAATCTGTGTGTCTACCTGCCTGAGTGTTTATCTGACTGTGTCTCTAACTGTCTGTCTCTCTGTCAATCTGTCTGTCTACCTGCCTGAGTGTCTATCTGTCTGTGTCTCTAACTATCTGTCTCTCTGTCAATCTGTCTGTCTACCTGCCTGAGTGTCTATCTGTCTGTGTCTCTAACTGTCTGTCTCTCTGTCAATCTGTGTGTCTACCTGCCTGAGTGTCTATCTGTCTGTGTCTCTAACTGTCTGTCTCTCTGTCAATCTGTCTGTCTACCTGTCTGAGTGTCTATCTGTCTGTGTCTCTAACTGTCTGTCTCTCTGTCAATCTGTGTGTCTACCTGCCTGAGTGTCTATCTGTCTGTGTCTCCAACTATCTGTGTCTCTGTCAATCTGTCTGTCTACCTGCCTGAGTGTCTATCTGTCTGTGTCTCTAACTGTCTGTCTACCTGCCTGTGTGTCTATCTGTCTGTGTCTCTAACTGTCTGTCTACCTGCCTGTGTGTCTATCTGTCTGTGTCTCTAACTGTCTGTCTCTCTGTCAATCTGTCTGTCTACTTGCCTGAGTGTCTATCTGTCTGTGTCTCTAACTGTCGCTCTCTCTGTCAATCTGTGTGTCTACCTGTCTGAGTGTCTATCTGTCTGTATCTCTAACTGTCTGTCTCTCTGTCAATCTGTGTGTTTACCTGCCTGAGTGTCTATCTGTCTGTGTCTCTAACTGTCTGTCTCTCTTTCAATCTGTCTGTCTACCTGCCTGAGTGTCTATCTGTCTGTGTCTCTAACTGTCTGTCTCTCTGTCAATCTGTCTGTCTACCTGCCTGCCTGAGTGTCTATCTGTCTGTGTCTCTAACTGTCTGTCTCTCTGTCAATCTGTCTGTCTACCTACCCGAGTGTCTATCTGTCTGTGTCTCTAACTGTCTGTCTATCTGTCTCTTTGTCTGTCTACCTGCCTGAGTGTCTATCTGTCTGTGTCTCTAACTGTCCGTCTCTCTGTCAATCTGTCTGTCTACCTGCCTGAGTGTCTATCTGTCTGTGTCTCTAACTGTCTGTCTCTCTGTCAATCTGTCTGTCTACCTGCCTGAGTGTCTATCTGTCTGTGTCTCTAACTGTCTGTCTCTCTGTCAATCTGTCTGTCTACCTGCCTGAGTGTCTATCTGTCTGTGTCTCTAACTGTCTGTCTCTCTGTCAATCTGTCTGTCTACCTGCCTGAGTGTCTATCTGTCTGTGTCTCTAACTGTCTGTCTCTCTGTCAATCTGTCTGTCTACCTGCCTGAGTGTCTATCTGTCTGTGTCTCTAACTGTCTGTCTCTCTGTCAATCTGTCTGTCTACCTGCCTGAGTGTCTATCTGTCTGTGTCTCTAACTGTCTGTATCTCTGTCAATCTGTCTGTCTACCTGCCTGAGTGTCTATCTGTCTGTGTCTCTAACTGTCTGTCTCTCTTTCAATCTGTCTGTCTACCTGCCTGAGTGTCTATCTGTCTGTGTCTCTAACTGTCTGTCTCTCTGTCAATCTGTCTGTCTACCTGCCTGCCTGAGTGTCTATCTGTCTGTGTCTCTAACTGTCTGTCTCTCTGTCAATCTGTCTGTCTACCTACCCGAGTGTCTATCTGTCTGTGTCTCTAACTGTCTGTCTATCTGTCTCTTTGTCTGTCTACCTGCCTGAGTGTCTATCTGTCTGTGTCTCTAACTGTCCGTCTCTCTGTCAATCTGTCTGTCTACCTGCCTGAGTGTCTATCTGTCTGTATCTCTAACTGTCTGTCTCTCTGTCAATCTGTGTGTCTACCTGCCTGAGTGTCTATCTGTCTGTGTCTCTAACTGTCTGTCTCTCTGTCAATCTGTCTGTCTACCTGCCTGAGTGTCTATCTGTCTGTGTCTCTAACTGTCTGTCTCTCTGTCAATCTGTGTGTCTACCTGCCTGAGTGTCTATCTGTCTGTGTCTCTAACTGTCTGTCTCTCTGTCAATCTGTCTGTCTACCTGCCTGAGTGTCTATCTGTCTGTGTCTCTAACTGTCTGTCTCTCTGTCAATCTGTGTGTCTACCTGTCTGTGTCTGTCTACCTGTGTGTGTGTGTCTATCTGTTTGTCTCTGTGTGTGTCTATCTGTCTATGTGTCTATGTGGCTGTGTATTTATCCATCAGTCTGTCTATGTGTTTGTGTGCCTATCATCATGGATTGGCAGTATCGGTAGAGGGTCTGACGCCATGCCTTGATGCATAGAGTTACGGCCCTTGCCATTCTGAGTTCAAATCCAGCCGAGGTTAACTTTGCCTTTCATCCTTACGGGATCGATAAAATAAAGTACCAGTAATGTACTGAGTAATTGCTGGCCTTGTACCAAAAAGTAGAAACAATTATCTTAATATTGGATTGGCAGTATCAGTAGAGGGTTGTGGATGCCATGCTTTGACACATAGAGTTACAGCCCATACCATTCTGAGCTCAAATCCCGCCGAGGTTAACTTTGCCTTTCATCCTTATGGGGTCGATAAAATAAAGTTATTCTAATATTTCACTGGTTTCAACCAATCAATTAAACCCATGGTTTTAGTCAGTTATAAGATATAACTTGGGAGAAGAAAATCCAATATTGATCTCTATGATCAATATAAACAAGTGGGATCCAACACCACAACTATTGTATTTCGTGTTCTAATCATTTTACCAATTTACTGCACACATATCTATTTAACTACATATCAATATAACACTTCCATTCCACTCCACATGTATAGATAATTGACTACATGTATCTGTCATTCCCACTCCACATGTATACCTATTTAACTACATGTCGATATGTTACTTCCATTTCACTCCACTTGTATAGCTATTCAACTACATGTCTATCTGTTACCTCCACTCCACATGTATAGATAATTGACTACATGTATCTGTCATTCCCACTCCACATGTATACCTATTTAAATACATGTCAATATGTTACTTCCATTTCACTCCACTTGTATAGCTATTCAAGTGCATGTCTATGTGTTTCCTCCACACCACATGTATAGATAATTGACTACATGTATCTGTCATTCCCACTCCACATGTATACCTATTTAACTACATGTCAATATGTTACTTCCATTTCACTCCACTTGTATAGCTATTCAACTATATGTCTATCTGTTACCTCCACTCCACATGTATAGATAATTGACTACATGTATCTGTCATTCCCACTTCACATGTATACCTATTTAACTACATTTCACTCCACTTGTATAGCTATTCAACTACATGTCTATCTGTTACCTCCACTCAACATGTATATCTATTTAATTACATGTCAATCTGTCACACCCACTCCACATGTATAGCTATTTAGCTATATGTCAATATGTTACTCCCATTTTACTCCAGATGTATAGCTATTTGACTACATGTATTTGTCACCCTCACCCCACATGTATACTGATTTCACTACATGTTTATCTGTTACTTCCACTCCACTCTATATGTATACCTATTTGACTATATGTCAATCTGTCACTGCTACTCCACTCTACATGTATACCCATTTGACTATTAGCTTTAATCTGCTATAGGTGGCAAATTGGTTGAGGCATTAAATAGAATGTATTGTATTAGTTCTAGCTCTCTGCATTCTGAGTCCAAATCCCACCAAGTTCAATTTTGCCTTTCATCCTTTCGAGGTTGATAAAAATAGTACCAGTTTAGTACTGGGGTCAATTCTTCCTCTATATCTCTTTTTCACTTTCTCTCTCTCGAGAAATCTGCTGTGTTCAGACATGAAGAGGGGATGAACTTTGCGAAGCTTTAAATGCTCAAGAAATACCATGTCACTATGGTACCATGCATACATACTTAGATTTATTCAATGATAGAGCTGAAAAGGGTTGAAAAACAGTTGTGTGGCGTTGTGCTTATGTAAGAAATCAATAGATATATAATATGCTTTTATGATGCTGTTATAGCTTTTACAACCTAATTACTTTAAAGTTGATGGCTTATTGGTCTCTTAGTATCATATCATGGCTATTATTTATAAGTATTTTGATTTTTATCAGAAAAAAAAAGCCAACAGATTATTAGATTCTAATATTAATTGAAATTCTGAAATGTATACAACAGGATAGAAAATTCATTTAAATTAAGTAAGATGATTAAAATAATGTTTTCATTGGCTTATTTTCTTTTCTGATTCATCTTCCTTGAGGTTGAAAGAAAATAGACATTTTTAACATGTTAGACTTTGGGAAAGATGAAGTAAAAAAAAAACGGTAACCAACTTGGAAATGTCCATACAAAACTATTTTGGAATATAAAATAGCACATTTTATTCGAGGTAATTCTTCACATATAACATTTTACACACAATGGCATATAAACACACACACACACACGTGCACACACATACACATGCGCGCACACAATGACATAAATATACACATATACATACACACACACACACGTGTATGTGTGTGATCATGTTTAGTATGCACAGAAATTGCAATGCATGCATATATATATTTCCTTCTGCAAAGAATAAAGCCAGTAAATTGATTTCGAATAACTTTCTAAATTATCTTCTGATTAACATATTTTTTTCTTTTCTTCTCAATAATAATGGCTTCTAAATCTGGCACAATGCCACATATTTGGAACGAAGACTGAAATCAATTTAATCAATCAATCCTTGCAAAATAAAATGTAAAATCACCATTGGTAGAATTTGAACTCAGAATTTGAAAGGGATGTAATTAAATACTGCAAGGTATTTGTCCAGCTAATTGTTATTGAGTTCTTTGTTGTTGTGAAAACCCCAGATGAGCTCTGATTGAGCAGATATATTTATAAAGAAATTATCCAGGATTAGAACAGCTTAGTGAAGTCTGAAAAAGATTTGGCTGCTAAATTTCTCTTAGACTGAGTGACTATACAGAGTTAGGGTTACTCCATTAATAGTCATAATTGTTTCTAATTTTAGCACAAGGCCAGCAATTTGAAGGGAGGAGGAAAGTCAATTAAATTGTCCTAGTACTTGACTGATACTTTATTTTATCAACCTCGGAAGGGTGAAAGGCAAAGTTGGGCTCAGAATGAAGAAAGTCATAAATAAATACCGCAAAGCATTTTGTTTCTACTTTTGGCACAAGGCCAGCAATTTAAAGGGAAGGAGAAAATCAGTGAAACTGACTCCATTGTGTTACTGGTACTTTATTTTATCACCCCCGTAAGGAGGAAAGGCAAAGTTAACCTCAGCAGGATTTGAACTCAGAATATAAAGGGACATAACTATATGCTGCAAAGTATTTTGTCCAGCGCTCTACTGATAATGCCAATACACCTCTTTCATTGATAGTCATAATAAAATGTCTACAAGACTTCTGATGTAATACTTCAAGAACCATACTTTAGGAAATACTTAATCAGTTGATTCAGTTTTAACTTTGGTTTCATTATTGATTTTCCCCTACTTCCTCAATGCCTTTATCATCATCATCATCATCATCATTTTACGTCCCGTTTTCCCTGCTTGCAAGGGTGGGACGGGAACTGATTCTGGCTTGATTTCTACAGCTGGATGCCCTTCCTAACACCAACCTCATTTACAGTGAGGGCTGGGTGCTTTTTTGCCGTGGCACCTCCACGACCACTTTGCAGTGGAATGATAGGGAACCCAGTCCCTATCATCTCATTTCTACAGCTGAGTAAACTGGAGCAATGTGAAATAAAGTGTCTTGCTCAAGGAAACAACACATCACCCGGCCTGAGAATTGAACTCACAACCTTTCGATTGCAAGGCCAATGTGCTCTAACCACTAAGCCATGTGCCTTATATATATATATATATATATATATATATATATATATATATATATATATATATACACACACACACACACAGTCCTATACGAGTGAGACATGGTCACCTGATCAGTCTTGTCTCAAGTGGGGCAATTCCCGTCTAACCCATGCAAACGTGGAAGATAGATGTTAAATGATGATGATAATGATATATCTCTTTAACATTTACATTACTCTATATTTACTATTATATTTTCATGGTAATGGCTTTACCTCACACAATATCTCACATAATATTGAATCTATGAGATTTTGATGTTATTTATTTTGAGAACAATACCTTAACATCAGTCTGAGTGGCTGGTTACAGCCGGTTTAAACAGAAAGAGGTGAGAGAATTCTGGCCGGATATACCAGTTTAAATGTTAAAGGGGTATATATATATATATATATTTACTGCTAGAGTAAACCTCTTCAAATGAAGTTGATGTTTATTACGGTATGTCGAATATATTTATCTATAAAACTGTTTATATTGTATTTTGTCTGATGAAGGCATAGCATATTGTTAATATGATATCCCCGAAATATATATAATGAAATAAATATGGTTTTATAAATATAGTTTTCCATTTATTTAATATATATATATATATATATATATATATATATATATATATATATATATATATATATATATATATATATATATATATATATATATATATATATATATATATATATATATATATATATATATATATATATATATATATATATATATATATATATACATACACACACACACACATATGGAGGCACATGGCTTAGTGGTTAGAGCATTGGCCTTGCAATCGAAAGGTTGTGAGTTCAATTCTCAGAGACCGGGTGATGTGTTGATTCCTTTAGCAAGACACTTTATTTCACGTTGCTCCAGTTTACTCAGCTGTAGAAATGAGATTATAGGGACTGGGGTCCCTATCATTTTGTCGTGGAGGTGCCACGGCAAAAAAGCACCCAGCACTCACTGTAAATGAGGTTGGTGTTAGGAAGGGCATCCAGCTGTAGAAATCAAGCTAGAATCAGTTCCCGTCCCACCCTTGCAAGCAGGGAAAAGTGGACGTAAAATGAAATGATGATGATGATGATATATATATATATATATATCAGTAGGGCGTTGGATAAAATACTTTGCAGCATATAGTTATGTCCCTTTATGTTCTGAGTTCAAATCCTGCTGAGGTTAACTTTGCCTTCTTCCTTATGGTGGTAATAAAATAAAGTACCAGTAATACAATAGAGTTGATTTAACTGACTTTCTCATTCCCTTTAAATTGCTGGCCTTGTGCCAAAAGTAGAAACAAAATGCTTTGTGGTATTTATTTATGACTTTCTTCATTCTGAGCTCAACTTTGCCTTTCATCTTTCCAAAGTTGATAAAATAAAGTATCAGTCAAGACAATTTAATTGACTTTCCCCGTCCCTTCAAATTGCTGGCCTTGTGCTAAAATTAGAAACAATTATATTACCCATGCTAGCATGGAAGATGGACGTTAAATGATGATGGTGATGATGATGATGATGATACACATACTCATACACAGAAAGGTGAGGAGGGAGTAACAGTATATATGCAAAGATATGAGCTAGATTATAGAATATAAGTGATTTAAGTGCATGTTTTAACATATAAATCTAACCATTTCTAACTTGGTTTTTAATTAAAAATCTTGTAAATCGATTTTATATTGAAAAATTTTTCATTTTGTTTTATGTTTTTTTTATGAGAAAGAAAAGTTATCTACTTTAATTATTTATCTAAAATGTTAGCTATTTTTCCTATATATGAGGGTAGGCTGAAAAGTTCATCAGCTGAATATGAAGGATGTATGCTGGAGCTGTGAAATCTTGCATGCATTAATTTCAACTCATCTTATTAATAACTGCATTGTTTCTTTCCAAAGACTATATTGAAAATTAAACTTCATTTGGTCATTCCATGAGAATATCTTGGTCAGCCTATGAACTTTTCAACCAACTCTCATATAAATGAAGCAAATAGAATATTGTACTTTGTATGAACATAAAGTTTTCTATTTTAAATCAGTCAACAACATGTTGGTTGATTGTGTAGTTCCATGTTTGTTATGATTGAGTTGTCATACAATCAAAGGTACCTCAGTCATGATCATTCATCATCCTGTTTTTTTTTCTTTTTGACATAGTGTAGTAAGGATTAGATGATCATATGTGACTTTCACTTTGTTAGGGTGTGAATTGATGGAGAGTTAGCTACTGTTTCTAGCAAGATAAGTTGCCATGTAGAGGCGTCATTGTTGGCTTTTGCAACATGCTGATTGTTAGGTTGTGTAGTGCCATGTCAGTTTTGATTGAGCAGACCTTTGATGAAAGGGGCTTTTAGCTTTGACTTTTTTATCAGATATTTTGTATCAAGGACAATTGTTTCCCAAACATATTTTATCCTTGAAACCTTATTCAATTTTTCCCAAATATCACAGATTCTATGCCTATATTTTAGAGATAACCTTTCTATTGTTTCTATCCTAATTTTCATGATAGGACATAAAACGAAACAAAAATTGTTTTAGAGAGAGAATTTAGTCATATAAAAGTAAAACAATATTCTTTTATTAAAAAATTTCTCATCTTGCAGAATCCCATAAATTTCTTGCATAAACCTAGGGTTTTTGTTAAACCCACTTTGGGAAGCACTGATCTACGACTACAACATCTCACACAATCATTTTTTGTAAGTTTTGAGGGAAATTTGGCTGTTATTTCTAGCAAGTTGAACACCTACCAAGAAGCTCTATCATTGGTTTGTGTTAGCCTTATAGTTTACTTAATAGTTCAAATATCACCTTCTTGAAGATATCCGAAATTAAGGATTTATTTTATTTTTGCACAGATATACATCAGTTGATTTATAATTTATATTTTTAGATGTTAAATACCTCCACATTTGTTTATTAAATTAAAGTAGTATGAAATATTCAAAAAAGTATAACAGGTTTTAACAAATTGATTTAGACTGAATTAATCTCTTTAGAAGCTTCTCTATTTACATTCAAATATACTGGCTAAATTAACTCTAAGTGAAATAATTTGGATAATTAATTAAATTACTATTCACGATTAGGATCTTATGTCTTTATTGAGAATTAGATTATAGGAATTATTTTTTGTAAATACCTGTTTGTATCTTTCTTTATTTCTTTTTTTTAAAATATAATTTTGTTCTATTTTCAAACAAAAAAACTATGTATGCACTGTCATGGTTAGTTTAAACTTTGAGTGTATTAAAGGAGGGAAAGGGAATATATACAACAGTGACATTTTTTATGGAAACATGATTATTATGCAGAGTTACATGTATTGAGTAACTATAGACAGGTAAGGGGCATAGAGTTACTGTAACTTACCACTGATATTGATCTCTCTCTCTCTCTCTCTCTCTCTCTCTCTCTGTATATATATATATATATATATGGAGGCACATGGCTTAGTGGTTAGAGCATTGACCTTGCAAACGAAAGGTTGTGAGTTCAATTCTCAGACCGGGTGATGTGTTGTTTCCTTGAGCAAGACACTTTATTTCACATTGCTCCACTTTACTCAGCTGTAGAAATGAGATGATAGGAACTGGGGTCCCTATTATTCCACTGCAAAGTGGTCGTGTAGATGCCACGGCAAAAAAAGCACCCAGCACTCACTGTAAATGAGGTTGGTGTTAGGATGGGCATCCAGCTGTAGAAATCAAGCCAGAATCAGTTCCCGTCCTACCCTTGCAAGCAGAGAAAAGCGGATGTAAAATGATGATGATGATGATGATGATGATATACATATGTGGCCGATGCTCAGGTGCAATAAGTAGCAAGTGCCTTTCTATTGCCCAGATGGTTCTATATAAATAGTGGACACTTTCCGTTACCTGGGTGACAAAATCAGCAGTAGTGGAGGGTGCTCTGAAAGTACAGTAGCCAGAGTCAGAACGGGATGGAAAAAGTTCAGAGAGCTTATACCACTGTTGGCCACAAAAGGTTTCTCTCTAAAAATGAAAGGCAGATTGTATGATGCCTGTATACGAACAGCAATGTTACATGGCAGAGAGACATGGGCATTATGTGCAGAGGACCTGCGCAGACTGGATAGGAATGAAGCATAAATGAACGGCAAAGCATAAATGAACTAAGTGAGAAATTAGGAATAAGAGGGATCAGATGCTGTTTACTTGAGAGAACACTATGTTGGTATGGTCACGTGATGCGCATGAAAGACGACAGCTGTATAAAAAAGTGCAGAGCGATCAAAATTGATGGAAGTTACGGAGTAGGTAGACCCAGAATAACCTGGAACGATTTGATAAATTATGACCTTACACACTTACACCTCTCTAAGACAATGTCACTGGACCGAGATCTTTGGCGCCACACAGAAGACCCGCCTTGCCTATGAACAAAGCGAAACCTACAGTCAGTAGGCACCTCTTAACCAAATATACACCACAATCCACTACCCCTACTCCATCTTCCAACTCCCACCAACACCACCCTCCCTCTGTAAAGTTGGTACCAGAACATCCAGTCCAAATAAATGAGATCGAGATCATGTAGGTATCACGACAAAAAAAACACACAGTCCAGTCCACGCTGTAATGTGGCCATGTAGGTAACACTGTAAATGTGGTTGGTGTTAGGAAGGGCATCCAGCCATAGAAAACCTGCCAGATAGTCCTATATGAACGAGACACGGTCACCCGACCAACCTTGCCTCAAATTGGGACAACTCTGTCTAACCCATGCTAGCGTGGAAGATGGACGTTAAACGATGATGATGATGATATATATATATATATATTCACCATATATAGTAATGTAAAAGTCAAATTTTTTAGATCATTTTTTAAGATTAAATTTATAGGGTCAACTATTACATGAATTCTAAGCTAGAATCCAAAGTACCATATCAGTAGCAGAAGCCTATCTGATCTCTAAATGAATATAAACAAAAACAATGAATTACAGTAATATTACCAATTCTATGCATCAAAACATCTGTCCTAGTAAATAACAAAGGCCACGTAGCTCTTATAAATATTTACACTTGCTCTTTTACTCTTATCATCAAACTTAACAGACTAGCTTAGTGCAATGTTATTTCTACATATAGGATGATACCTTCACCCACAAATGTTGATCTGTTACCTATGAAATACTAGGGTTAAGTTTTGTATAAGGTCTATGGAAAATTCCATATTTTCTGGCCAAAAATAGGGAGTTGACTTTTATATGAGATTGACAATTACTCGAGTATATTCAGTATACACACACACACACACACACACACACACACACACACACACACACACACACACACACACACACACACACACACACACACACACACACACACACACACACACACACACACACACACACACACACACACACACACACACACACACACACACACACACACACACACACACACACACACACACACACACACACACTACATATATTAACTACATAACCATGCATATGTGAATGTGACTGGGTGGGTAAGATGTTTGCTCAACAATGTGGTTTCTGGTTCAAATCTACTGCAGGACATCTTAGAAAAACATTCTACAATAGTCTTGGGTAAACCAAAGTTTTATGAGTAAAATTTGGCAGACAGAAACTGTGCAGACGTCCATTGTATGTATTGCAATTATAATTCAAAATGACTGGCTTTGTCACAAACTCTGTCATGCTGAATATGCCTGAGGATTATGTTAATGAATCTCCCTGGTTATGATGGCCAAGATAACTTTATTCAGCCATGTTTTCTGTGATCAAATTAGTTTATTTTTCTTCTACAAATCTCTTGTCATTTCCTACATTCTCAGGATAGAGACTTCTTACCTTCCAGCTTGTGTAATGACCAAAAGAATACAACCTCAAATACAAGCAGTCGGACTGGGTTTCCTGTGAAGGGTATTTGGGGTAATGTTACTTGATAGAGTGCATAGTTCTGAGATAGATCAGGGAGTTGCTCCAGGTAGAGCCACTATTTCTCCAAATCAAGATATCACAGCTCTGATACTACAGATATGGTTAGAATGTCTAAGGAAAGAATCACTGGATAGGTTTTATAAGTAAAACCAGTTGGTTGGAGACCCCGGAGTAGGCGCAAAGCAGGATGGTTGGATAACATCCATGAGCTCAAATGGTCTTGCTTTAGGATCCAGCCGGATTAATTGGAGACAGTTCCATCTGACAGGAGTTGCTGGAAGGAGTGTTAGAAGAGTCTGCTTCCACGATCTTCCCAGGAATAAGTGGGCAAAGAAGAAGAGGAAAGAAGGAAAGATTCCTTAGTTTGACAGCATCTATCATTCTCCATTTTCTTCTTGTCAGTATATTTCACTGGATTTTACAAATAATGAGATCCACAGAATTGTTTAATATCATGTGGCAGCAACATTCTTCTATCCTAATCTTCTTACCCATCAATTATTATAGCAGTTTTGCAATAGCATTATACAGTCCAACTCCCATGAAATATGGCAGGAGCCCATCTTCCATCATTCATACAATTTTGTTGCCACTACTCTCATTAAATCAAGCTTATTTAAAACAGTGAATTAGCAAAGTAATTAGAAGTCAGGAAAATATGCCTTGCAATATTTAATAATAGAGACATATATGAAACCATATACAATATCATCCTCATCATCTAATATCTATCTTCCATGCTTGCATGTTTAGACAGACTGTCACACTATGAAAGAAGTCAGGTCAGATGACTAGATCATGCTCATACTGATTTGTATTTGGCTTGGTTTTTACAGCTAGATTTCCTTCCTAATGACAACTACATTACATTTTAAAGTTCATGATAAAAGGCACCTATTCCATGCTGTAAATGTGGTTGGCATAAGGAAGGGCATTCAGCAGTAGAAACCAAACCAAAATCAGTTCTGTATGAGCAAAACATGGTCATCTGATCTGGCTAGTGTGGAAAAATGGATGTTAAATGGTAATGATGATGATGATTTCTAACGTTTTCAACATCAGAAATAACCAAAGTAGGGTTATATGCAAGGTTCAGGTAAAAATATTAAGTGTTAGCTACGATTATTGTTGAAAACAATGGAAATAGTAAAACACATTTTTATTACTTAAATATGTATCGCCTCCTCTTTATAATAAATTGAATTATGACATATAAACTCAATCTTACAGATAAAAGCATTTGCTTTCAAACATCAACACTTACATATAAATACCATTGCATATATACTATTGCATGCATATATATATGTATACATACTATTCCATAAAGACACATATCTATCACATATACATATGTACCATATGTATATTGTCACATACACATAAATATATATACTATCACAAGCACATACATACTATTATGGACACATAAATTATTCATGCACATAGACAAAATTTACATATATTTCTGAAAAACCATTAATAAATTTCTCAGGAGTAAAAAATTTAAATTCACACAATTTAAATAGTTAATTGTTTATAGCTGTGTAAACATAATAATTTATTTCTCGTCACCAATCACTGATTGTAATTAAAAATCTTCGTACAAATCCTAGCTAATTATTTCCATTGCTATTATCTAATTACTATTTATTTCTCACAATATATAAAATTTTAGCTTCCAGTGCAATTTCTATATTTATTTTCAATGACAAGCAATTAAAAATTCTATTTCAATATTTCAAAGCTGGTAGCCATTCTGTAGAGGTTTCTGTTATAACATGTATTTCTTACATAGCCATGACATCTGAAATTTCAGCTGTGGAGGAAATGAGAGGATCTATTGTTCATGCAATTCTCAAAAGCATTAGCAATATATATATATATATATATATATATATATATATATATATATATATTAGAAAGTAAGGTTTTTTTTTACAAAATGAAAAATAACCGAGGTGTTCTACACGAGTGAAAGTATAAAGAAAAAAAGATGAAATCGAAAATGCAACTGGAGTCTTATTTTTAAACAAATATATATATATTTATTTGGTTCCTTTACCGGTTTCGCAGTTCTTCTGCTTTTCAAAAGTAGAATATATATATATGTTTATCCTGGGTTCAATCGGGGCTAACCACAGTAAGGAAGGTACTCAATACATAGCAGAGTATACATATTTAATATAGAAATGGCTTCTACAGGACTAGAACTGTTTCATTTGGTAGAAATCAACAGGGGCCTCCAGATGATTTCTACCGAATGAAACAGTTCTAGTCCTGTAGAAGCCATTTATATATATATATCAGAGAGGGTGTGGTAAGATACCAGGTGGACCATAACCCACCAGAGTACTCGATACTTGGGGTAGTAGAGTGGATAATATGAAAGTTGTTGAAACGGCCGGAGCTCAGCCGAGGGGGATCTTGAATCTTTTCATATATATATATATTTCTGTTGTTGTTCTTGTTGTTCAAGTTCCATGTCAGTCTAGTCCAAGCAGACCCATGGTGAATGACAGTCCAGCTGTGACCATCCTGCCTTAATGGGTATCTTGGACTGCATTATCTAATGTGTCCTTTCCTTTTTGAAAATGACAAGGTGTAATTGAGGGTATTTGTTTGTTATTCCTAGTAAGTTCAGAAACCACATAGAGGCTCCCTATTAGCTTAAAACAATGTAAGTTATTGTTGCTTAGACCTATCAAGAAATATTCCAACCAGTTGTAGTGCACCTGAGCACTGTACACAATAATTTCATTCACGCTCAGAGTTGCTGAAGCATGGAACAAACTACCTGCATCGGTTGTTAGCTGTTGAGACACTGCATCCTTTAAAACCTCCATGGAACAAACTACCTGCATCGGTTGTTAGCTGTCGAGACACTGCATCCTTTAAGGCCTCCATGGAACAAACTACCTGCATCGGTTGTTAGCTGTCGAGACACTGCATCCTTTAAGGCCTCCATGCTTCCCGAGATCCGCCAACACTACACCTGATGTTCCCCCTCCATACACATACACACATGTATACCATGACTCATACACTATTCACTTCCCTGACATTTGTGTATTATTCTATGTACAATACATACACCTTTGACGAGTTGTAGTGCACCTGAGCACTTTACACAATAATTTCATTATTATTATATTATTATTATTATATTATTATTATGATCAACACATCTTATTTTTAGAACTATATCCAGGACTACATTGTTCAATGTCTCCTTCATGGCTTTTTTAAGACTATGTCCCTATATGTTGTATAGGAAGATTAAAAGGGTTGGCATCAGAAAAGGGACATCTCAAAACATTTCTCTCAAACCCTGCTTGCATGGAAAAGTGGATGTAAAATGATGATGATGATGATAATAAGATGAGGCATGAGTGAGTTTGTGGTACTATCTTTAGTAAGTTGAGTGATAGCATAGAAGCTTGCTCTTTTGTTGTCTAATTTAGCAATATAATGAAATGTTAAATTCCAACAACTGGCAGAGTCATTAGAGCATTGGGTATTTGTTCCCTGTCTCTCTGTTCTGTGTTCAAATCCTGCCAAGGTCCACTTTGCCTTTCATCCTTTAAGGGTCGATAAAAAAAGTACCCTCCTTGTTCTAGCTGTCACATCCTGAATGTTCCACTGAATCAAGGAAGAGAGTGCCAAAAGTGTGTCTGCTGGTTATTGTATGGACATCTAAAACCCCTAGCAAAAGCATAGTACATACTACTAAGTCATGCTCAATTGTAAGTGACAACTGTTGTAGTAGTTACAGCAGCTGGAATTTTAAACTAATAGAATTTTTTTCAACACGCTGATGTATATGTGTGTGCATGTGTGTATGTGTGTATGTGCATATGCACACATTTATATGTATGAGTATATAAATATAAATGTGCAAACACAGGCACACTTACAAAAATACACACTCACAGACATACATTCACACAAATACACACATACACATTCACTCATACACAGCATAGCAAATGGAACGCCAGCTGCTGTTTTGCTATGGTTTTTTCACCACCCGCTTCCTTCCATTTACACACACACACACACACACACTGTGTGACGGATGGAAGCTGCTCACATTTATATATATATATTGCAACAGCTCACCTTCTATAGCATAGTGTTTATTGGAGGTAGCAAAACTGAATGGTTAAAAGGTTTACTTCACAATCATGAGGGTATGGTTTCAATTCCATGGGTAAGTCTCTTTTACCATAACTTTGTGTTGACACAAGTCTTGTGTCTGAAATTGGGTAGACAGAAACTGTTTGGAAGCCTGTCAAGTGGATTGTATCTGTAATTCGAAGGGTTAGCATTGTCACATGTTATGTCACATTGAATTGCCCTGAGAATTGTGTTAAGTGTACATGTGTCTGTGGAATAACTTATTCACTAACACATTAGATTAATGAGTAGACTGTACCATCAATCAAACAACTGGAGTACTCGTCGTTGAAACTGCTGGAAGTCTATAAACCTTTTACACTGTTTTTACATGCAATGCACTATTTATAACAAATAAAATAAACTTTATTTATTTGTTTATCTATCTAGTTACATTTTAGAATTACAGATTCTTTATTCCATGCTACCACTCATGTTTGGAAATCTCTATGAAATTTGCACTTACGATGGTAGCAACTCAGCATTTTAAATATATAGGCCATTATAAAAACATGATGCTGCCTGTAGAAATACATTGTTCTTTAGAGGATGATGCAACTACTTAGAACAGTTAAGAAGCATGCTGTGATGTCTAAGGAGTGTATGAAAAGTGTAAACCAACATGATGTTACTGCACTGACAGTATCGTAAAGTTAGGTCAGTTTCTAAACCAGCACAGACAGACAAGAAAAATTGCTTCTTCCTAAAATTTTCTCTACTGTCATTTAACTTTTCCACCATGTCTTCCCCACCCTGTACCATTATTTCTCAATAGTTTTTTTATATTGCAAGATATCTCTTGAATAAAAGAAATATATTTTTCATTTTATTTTATCTTATTTATTTATATTTTTTTAAATTTCATATCAATCGATTCTCAATTCTTTACTGATATTTAAGAAAGAGGAAATAAATTATGTTTTTAAGCAGAATTAAAAATGCAATATTTTAAACATTTAAGATTACCTGGCAAAAAAATTTACAGCCTGAAAATTTGACATTAAAAATATACGAGTATTATGTCTTGAATATTTAGATTCTTTTTCAATGTGTGGAGTTGTTGCTATTGTTGTTGACTTGATAGAATCATTAGAACATTCAACAAAATAGCTTATGTTATTTACTTATAGTTCATTACGTTCAGAAGTGGGTGAAATCCTGCCAATGTCAACTTTACTTTTCATTTGTTTGGAGTTGATAAAATAAAAAACTTGTTAAGTACAAGGATTGGTTTAATCAACTAATCTTAACCTGTGATTTTATGATTATTTAGAAATGATTAATTTTTCTTCTTAGATTCTTTCGATTAGTAGATTGGCAATGAAGCCCTATCTTAACTTTTAGGTTAGGTAAGATGTAATTGAGTGTATTTCATTGCTATTTCTAGTATTTTTCTGTACTTTTCTTTTTATGGGTACCCACCTAGTAAGATAACAGCATGTTACTATACATTCTCAAGAAAAGAGACCATTTTGTTTCAACTAACTACTGTTATGCAGTGGCGAGAGAGAAATAAAGCAACCATGTTTTGTTGGATGTGCAATGTAAATGTGAAAGAAAATGGATGAACTGAGAGAGAACTAGGTTTAAGAGGAATCCAAAGGAGCGTACAAGAGAGAAGACTTCATTAGTATGGACATGTGATGCACATGAATGATGATTGCTGGGTGAAGAAGTGCAAAGAAATCTCAGTGGAAGGAAGCTGCAGTGGAGGTAGACCAAGGAAGACATGGACAGAGATGGCAAGAGCTGATCTCAAATCACTGAAACTCACAGAGGAGATGACGAAGGAATGCAGTGAGTGGAGAGGTGCTGTGCTGAAAAGGACCCACCCAACCCATGCGAGCATGGAAAAATTGACGTAAAAATGATGATGATGATGATGATTATGATGATCTGACTCTTGGGTGCTTTTAGTGAAGTCCACTTTATCTATATAACTATGCCAACTGACAGGCTGCCCATCTGTCTTTACATGTGCCCTCCAAAGCTCTCTATCCATCATCAGCATCCTGAGCTTTCCTACATTATCCACTCCAATATCTTCTAGTAAGTTGTCAATGTAATTTTACTTCTATCCCTGTTTGTGTATCCATCTGATATTTAACACAGAACAAGATCACTTGCTATCTCCTTATGGTAATGAACACAATGATCTGCAAGTTTAACTTTTCTATTACTGGTGGAAGCTGCTGAAACAATTCTCTGTTGGTGAGTTTCTGTTGTAAAATTTAGGCCAAGTCTCCAATATGAGAATATTTTCTCCTCTCTTACATCAAACACATAGACTTTAAGAGGGGTCATGCATACTGTTATTCCCTCCTTGATTAAATTAAAAACCAAAAAGCAAGTGCACTCAGTCACATACACTATTTACTAAATCAAAATTAAATAAATAAGAAAGAAACACTTATATTACAAATTGAAGCAGAGCTTGCAATACATAAGATAAAAGACTTTCTAAACAGCATTGCAACAGACATCACAGTTGAAAACTTGGCAATAGCTGAATGTTCACATCTCATATATATATATGTCTCTCTCTCCCTCCCCAATTAGTATAGCGAACATACGTTGAAAAATCATATATATAAATATAGATTTCACAGAAGTCATTTTAGTAATTGACCAAAGATACTTATTAATATAACATGATGAAATTTCTGAAATAAATACACACTATATTTTTCCAATTATGTTATGGTTTACCAAAGGTAGTTATTTAGTATAATATATAAATATCAGTTGATGAATTGCAGTAATATATACTGTAGGACTTTCACTGTATTTGGTTAATTTGCATTGTTATATGGAGGCACATGGCTTAGTATATGGAGGCACATGGCTTAGTGGTTAGAGTATTGGCCTTGTAATCGAAAGGCTGTGAGTTCAATTCTCAGACCGGGTGATGTGTTGTTTCCTTGAGCAAGACACTTTATTTCACATTGCTCCAGTTTACTCAGCTGTAGAAATGAGATGATAGGACTGGGGTCCCTATCATTCCACTGTAAAGTGGACGTGTAAGCCCCACGGAAAAAAAAAGCACCCAGCACTCACTGTAAATGAGGTTGGTGTTTATACTCTGCTATGTATTGAATACCTTACTTACTGTGATTAACCTCGATTGAACCCGTAATAAATTTTTAATATATATATATATATATATATATTTCATTTATATATATATATAATATGGAGGCACATGGCCTTGCAATCGAAAGGTTGTGAGTTCAATTCTCAGACCGGGTGATGTGTTGTTTCCTTGATCAAGACACTTTATTTCACATTGCTCCAGTTTACTCAGCTGTAGAAATGATGGTAGGGACTGGGGTCCATATCATTCCACTGCAAAGTGGTCGTGGAGGTGCCACGGCAAAAAAGCACCCAGCACTCACTGTAAATGAGGTTGGTGTTAGGAAGGGCATCCAGCTGTAGAAATCAAGCCAGAATCAGTTCCCGTCCCACTCTTGCAAGCAGGGAAAAGTGAACGTAAAATGAAATGATGATGAATGATGATGTTGCAACCTCATATTTTAGTATTAATTTTTTTATTGTCATGAATTTGTGAGATTGCAAGACATAGTTGGTTGAAATAATTCTCATACAATAAAACTTTGTAGTTATTTAGACAAAAATTACGTGATATAGTAAATAATAAATATTGTAAATATATTATAACATAAGATGTATTGCTGTCAGAATATTTACACATAGGTATATACAAGCATATAAACAAGATCTTCCAATACTAGGTGGCTATGAAAAGATTCAATAACAGAACCATTTAACTATTATAGCAATCATTTTGTTTGCAACGTTTTTCCTTATTTTTGCTTTCTTTTCCGCTCCTTCAATCCCTCTTTCTTCTTTGTTTTTGTTTCTTAATTATAAAAGGTATTAGATAACTCCCCATGTCTCTCATAACTTACCAGCTCTACACAGGTATTTAACCCTTTAGCATTTACATGACATTTTATTTACTATTATATTTTCATGGTAAAGGCTTTATCTTACATAATATTGAATCTATGAGATTTTGATATTATTTATTTTGAGAACAATACCTTAACATCACTATGTTATGGTTATGGCTGGTTTGAACAGAAGGAGGTGAGAGAATTCTGCCCGGATATGGACAGTTTAAATGCTAAAGGGTTAAATTGATTAATTGAATAAATAAATATATAAGCCCTTAGGTGTCTTTGGTGATGTCCACTCTGTTGCCAGTATTCAAGCAAGGTCTTTCTTCTGTTAGTCTCAAGGGCCTTGAAAAAGGACATGGCACTGCTATTTCTCCCCCGACTAAACCATAAAATCATTTTAAAATACTATTTTTGTCCTGAGCAAGATTTTCTGGATAGATAAACAAACAATCTTAAATGGATGTGCAGGCATGGACATGTGTTTAGAAAGTTTTGATTAAGAACCGTGTGATTCTGGTTGTTAATCAAACTTATGCAGGTATCTTCTACAATAACTACAAATAAACCAAAGCCTTATCAGTGCAGAAGTTTGTTATATATATATATATATATATATGTCTGTGTGATATTAACAGATGTGAGAATGAGTAATCAATACCGAAATATATATATATAGTAATAATTGTTTCTACTTTAGGTACAAAGCCAGCAATTACCCAGTGCATTACTGGTACTTTATTTTATCGACCCCGTAAGGATGAAAGGCAAAGTCAACCTCGGCGGGATTTGAACTCAGATCGTAAAGGGACGTAACTATGCTGGAAAGCATGGTGTCTGACCCTCTACCGATACTGCCAATCCACCGCTAATAATAATAATAAATTTGAAGACTAAAATCCCAAGAGGGCTCGATAAGGATAAATATATAAGGGTGAAAGAGCGATTCTTTGCTTAAACTTTAATCTGTTATTTTAATAAATATATATATATATATATACACACACAAATGATCAATCAAAACATATCAAACGTTTAGAATTTTGTGTTCCTCAATAAGTAAGCTCAATAGATTTTATCTAGAGCCATAATACTTTTAGCTACACTTTCCAGGTATGAAATAGCGTTATAAGGTTTCATTTATGATTCCATCTGTGTACATATTCTTCTATAGAATATGTATTTGGTATATATATATACAATATACTGTGTTTCTTCTATGATATATGGTTCTTTCTCTCTCTATATCTTTTAATTTGGTTATATATATATATATGAGATCTGTCAAAAAAGTATCCAACTATATTTTTTCTTGTGGCAGTTAAGAAAGTTAGGTAAACAAAAGTATACAGAGTGGAGCCATATACATTCATGCACATGTAGTGTTTTTGGAGAGCTCACTGCATGTTTTAGTTGCTGATAGGTAAATAGTGTGTGGGGTGTGCACTACTTGCTCATCACATTATCATTTTACCTGATACTGCCAAAAAAATCCTGAGTTACTGAATAGTGTGATATCTGGAGATGAGATGTGAGTGTTTAGGTATAACCCAGAAACCAAAGCTCAAACATTATAGTGGAAGCATCCAATGTCACCAAGGCCCCAAAATTATGTCAAGTACAGAGCACAATCAAGGTGATGGTGACTGTTTTCTTTGACTGTCAAGGGTGTTGTGCATCTCAAATGTGCAACCTATGGACAAACAGTTAGAAAAGAGTACTATCAGGAAGTCCTCTGATGTCTTCATCATGCAGTTCAACACAAGAGACCAGATCTATGGGTCTCATGAAATTAGCAGCTGTATCATGACAACACCTTGCCTCTTTTGTTTCAGCTGATCCAAGGTTTCTTGGCAAAGAATGGCATTTTGTTCATTCATCAGGCTCCCTATTTTCCATATATGGCTCCTTCTGACTTCTGGTTGTTACCAAAAATTAAGATGTCACTGAATAGCTCCAGCTTTGAGAGCTGAGAGGATATGATTGCCTGCCCCTCCATACACCTATTTTCAATGGTGCACCCTCAGATATAGAAAATGGATTTTATAAAAAAAATGTCTTGAAATACATTTCTTGTGAAAGAATGTTCTGAAGCCCCTCCACCCGCTAACCGTGGACACCAAAGATTGTCAATTGGCCTCCATAATTGGATGAAAAATGGCATCTGCTGGGTTTGAATTCAGATCACAGAAGGCAAGAATAGATATCTCAAGGCATTTTGCCCTGCACTTTAATGAATCAGCCAAATTCAGGTGTATAATAGATAACTATGTTATTAACACAGTTATGCGCCCTTGACAGAAAAAAAGAAAACCAAAACAATGTAAAAATAATCAACAACTAAAACTAATAAAAGATACCTTATTATATTATATTTAGTCTCCAAATCTAATTTGTTGCAATTATAAATAGTATTCGTTGTTCAATAAAAAAAAAAAGATATTTGAAGAATTCTGAACTTAAAGGTTCATTTAATGTATGTAACTATTGAAACAACAGATTTAAAATAGATTTCTTTCTCTTTGTATGTTTTTTCTCTTCGTGTGTGTGTTTGTATGTGTGTGTGTTTGTGTGTGCTCACATGTATACAGGTATGTGCTGATATTGTAGATATATTTGTATGTACACATTATACATACACATATCTATCTATCTATCTATCTATCTATCTATCTATCTATCTATCTATATATACTCACATAAGCACACATGCATGTTTGTGTTCACATACATATAAATATATTTACATTATCTATTATACACACATGTATATATATATATATATATATATATATATATATATATATATACATCATCTGATGATGATGTATATATATATATATGTATATATACACATACTGACACACACATAAATGTATGTTTGTGTACACATATATATAAATAATTGTATACATATGTCTATGTATTTGTATTCATATATATCTGTGTGCATATGAGTGTATGTGTATATATCTTCATCATTATCATTTCACATAAATTTTTCTTGCTAGCAAGATATATATCTCTGAGTGTGTGTGTATGTATATATATATATGCCTGTGTACATATATATATGTGTATATATACAGTGTGTATATATATATATACACACCTGTGTATGTATGTGGAGGGAGTAATTTGTGCATCTCTTCATTTATCCATTTAATTTGGCAGACAGGAAATATATATACATATATATATGTATATATATATCCAAGTCTGTAAAGGAGAATGCAATTCTTAAGAAAATATGTACAATTAGGAACACCAATTTTTTTCTGAAAGCTTGATCAATTTCAATACCATATTTTTGAAGCTATCAGAAAATGTTCTTCTCACATGAATATCACTTACTTTCTGCTACTTTTAACTCAAAAACCTCACCCTTAAACGAGCATCTATTTATGGAATAATTTTCTTATAGAAGATAATTTTGTTCCCAGCTAACAAAGCTCTCTTAATATCTATTGATTTCAACCTCTGCTTGAATACTGCCATAGTTTGGTTTTATTCTGAACTATCTAGAAGTGAAACTCACACTTCACCAAAGAATTGACCTGTTTCAGGAAGAATTTACTATTATCATACATATACTAACAAAACTGACATTTTCTTCTCTTTTTTAAATTATAAAAAGTCTTTTGCATGGACACTAAAAAAAATATGATACATGAATTTTGCTATCTGAATTCTTCTAGACCTCTGAGGAATTATATTAGAGATGCAGGCAAAGTTGTGTGGTTAAGAAATTTGCTTTGCACCCACATGGTTTAAAGGTTGCATCTGACAGCTTGAAACCTTGGGCAAGTGTCTTCAGTTATAACCCCTAATTTTAGTAGACAGAAAGAGTGCAGAAGCCTGATGCCAACGTTGCCTTCATCATCACATCACCATCATCATTTTTACATCCAATTTTCCATGCTAGAATGTGACTTATGTGTGTGTGTGTGCATATCTGTTTTTATGTGTATGTTTGTATGTGTGGTGTCTATGTGTGTGTGGTATTAGTAAGCTGACCTTTGAAATATTACTTAACAAAAATTTCTTACCTAAAATTACAATGTAAAGTTTTAATATAAGTATGAACACTTTAACACGGGTAGTTTTATATTGAATACCAGGAGCAGTTTCAGGCAGGTTGGTGTCAAAAAGAGCTAAATCTACATGATATCACATCATTTCTTAAACCAATATGATATCATCTGTGCAGCCTAGCAGTCTGAGGTCTGCCCTAAATATATATATTTTCTAGTTCCCATTAGTCTATCTCTACCATGGAGACATTCCAATATTAACTAATAATATTATTTCATCCAGCATCCACAATGGAATGCTGCTCCCACATCAGCCTTTTCTATTATTGATTTCTATGTGAGAAATCAATATGACTGTTCAGTTAAGTACTGTGGAATGTTCAGCTAAGATCCATATAATTCTTGGTTCAATATCATATTATATAAAATATCTCAGTAAAAGCAATATGAGAAAAAGAGAAACAACAGTATAACAGAATAAAACCGATTCAGTAAAATAGCTTCTACATGGTCACTCTATCTGCTAGATATACCAGCTAAATCTACCTCAAATCACACTTTACTAACTTAAATAAATATAGAACATATTCGATAATGATGTAATTGTAAATATATTATCTTGAGAAATAGATGGAAATAATCATGACTGTAATGCCATTGATGATAGGTTTATTAAATTAAGGATGTTTTAGGGTTAACCCTTTAGCATTTAAACTGGCCATATCCGGCCAGAATTCTCTCACTGCTTTCTGTTCAAACTGGCCATAACTGGGCACTCATACTGATGTTACGGTATTATTCTCAACATGAATAATATAAAAATCTCATAGATTCGATATTATGTGAGATAATTATGTGAACTAACACCTTTACCGTGAAAATATAATAGTAAATATAGAGTAATGTAAATGCTAAAGGGTTAAACAACAAGAACCTATTTCAAATCCCTTCTAATATATTCTTTAGTGTTCATATTTGAGGCTAATTTGTCTCACCAGCTTGTTACATATGATTTTTATATATTTTTTCACACCTACACGTTATCACGATCAAAATTATTTTTTATGTTTTTCCATACACATTTTGGATAGACAAGTCTCCCTCAGTACTATGTATCCTCAGTTAGTGAGCTCCAGCCTCTTGAGATCAGCCTTCATTATTTTTTTTCTAAGTCTTCCTCAATCTTCCTCTTCGACAGATTCCTTCCATATGCAGCATTTGTCATTTCTTTACCCAACTATCCTTCAAATATGTTACATGTCTATACCAACACAGTCTCTTTCTTGCACACTATGTTTGTTTCTTTTCATATTCAATTTTTCTGAACTCCTTTGTGTTCCAATATTCATGTATTCTAACATTACACATATATCAGAACATGAGTTATAGTGCTTGATGAGCTGTAGTGCACCTGAGTACTGTACACAATAATTTCATTATTATCATACAGGGCGGTGGATTGGCAGTATCAGTGGAGGGTCGGACGCCATGCTTTCCAGCATAGTTACGTCCCTTTACGATCTGAGTTCAAATCCCGCCGAGGTTGACTTTGCCTTTCATCCTTACGGGGTCGATAAAATAAAGTACCA
>OZ024746.1:68591883-68609383 GCA_964016885.1 Eledone cirrhosa | reverse complement strand
ACATGATATGAAGCTTAAAAAACACTTGCGAGCAGTGAAGTGTTAAATCAACATATGTTGATTTAACACTTCACTGCTTGCAAGTGTTTTTCGACATATGTTGATTTAACACTTCACTGCTCGCAAGTGTTTTTCAACATATGTTGATTTAACACTTCACTGCTCGCAAGTGTTTTTCGACATATGTTGATTTAACACTTCACTGCTTGCAAGTATTTTTCGACATATGTTGATTTAACACTTCACTGCTCGCAAGTGTTTTTTAAGCTTCATATCATGTCTCCCTATTTTATCTGATGAGAACGCAAATATCATCCCATGATGATATTTGTTTTTGAAATGCGCATAATAAAATACAGGGAACTCTTTTAACCATCTTTTGATTTTATATTCATTTCATTTCATTTTACATCCACTTTTCCCTGCTTGCAAGGGTGGGACGGGGACTGATTCTGGCTTGATTTCTACAGCTGGATGCCCTTCCTAACACCAACCTCATTTACAGTGAGTGCTGGGTGCTTTTTTGCCGTGGCACCTCCACGACCACTTTGCAGTCGAATGATATGGACTCCAATCCCTAACATCATTTCTACAGCTGAGTAAACTGGAGCAATGTGAAATAAAGTGTCTTGCTCAAGGAAACAACACATCACCCGGTCTGAGAATTGAACTCACAACCTTTCGATTGCAAGGCCATGTGCCTCCATATTATATATATATATATAAATGAAATATATATATATATATATATATATGTAAGTATGTATGTATACGTACATACATATATGTATACAGACGTACAGTAGCATGTATATATATATATATATATATATACATACATGCAGGTACACATACATATATGCACGCATCAGTTTAGCAGACGCTTATTATAGCGCTGCTTTGTTCGTTTGTCAACAAACTGAACAGCCTGAATTTATGCCATACGGTGTTAAGGCAACCACGTCACCTTTTTGTTCAACACTGACACAAATATCTGCTCAGCCGTTAATTTTCATAAGGAAAGTATATACTTTCGAACGTTCAACTATCTGGCAGATGGGTAAACGGTGCTGATGATAGCTAACAAGCTTGAAACTAGTACATCGTTCCTGTGTCAGTGTTGAACAAAAAGGTGACGTGGTTGCCTTAACACCGTATGGCATAAATTCAGGCTGTTCAGTTTGTTGACAAACGAACAAAGCAGCGCTATAATAAGCGTCTGCTAAACTGATGCGTGCATATATGTATGTGTACCTGCATGTATGTATATATATATATATATATATACATGCTACTGTACGTCTGTATACATATATGTATGTACGTATACATACATACTTACATTTAAGTAAGTGCCATACTAAGAGTGAGAAATGAAATTTCGTTTTTCGTTTTCATTTGAGGTTAATCACAGTAAGTAAGGTATTCAATACATAGCAGAGTATAAATGTTTTAATATAGAGAAGCTTCTACAGGACTAGAACTGTTTCATTCATGAGAAATCATCATATATATATGTGTGTGTGTGTATGTATATATGTATATACTACCCAAATTAGATTAAAGATGTCATGTCTGAGAATATCAGAATCATGCGCTATACCACCTGTGGAATAAGCTCAAAGATTCCAAGAAGTAAATCCGAGCATTCATATTAAATTAAAAGTCGAATGACTTATATATATAAAATAAACACATCAAACAATTACAGGGGATAATTTGTAATGAGTGTAAACACACATAGTTACGCAGGTAATTGTAAATAATCATTTTAAGGCTACTTTCCTTGCTAAAGCAGGAGTTAACCTTGTGGGCCCCATGTTAAGCTTCATACTTATCAATGTTGTCCTTTTTGAGGTCATGTATTACAAATGGATGCCCTTTCTAGCACCAAACCTTTTAGTTGTTTCTTACGATATGCAGGGATCTGGTGAACCTATTCTAAACTGGTATCAAAAGCAACTTATGTTAAATTACACAATCATGAGGTTCCAAGTTTGATACCAGAGTTTGGCACCTTGGGTAAGATTTTATTTTAACCATAGACTCAAGTTGACCTATGCCTTGTGAGTAGAAATAGGTTGACTGAAATTGTGTTGAAGCCATTCAGATATTGAGTCTGATCTCTTCCCATCATCATTGCTGAGGGTTGAAAATCATGCAGTGTGTAAAAAAACAATATTGTAATTGAAAATGCAATATGAGGATGACTAAAAGGCCTTTGATCATAAATCTGCTTGATCTTAGCTGACACAAATCTAAACAATAACAATATCACATAACCCTTTCATTACCTCATTTCTAATGAAAGGCATTGCCTAAATTTTTTAACTAATATTGAAAATAGACAAGAATTTGGAGGGATTTAGTAATATAACTAACTTTCTCATTATTAACATTATTAAATTAATGTTTAGAATAAAATTTAACAAGGGTATTCGTAGAAAATCATAATGGAAGGATTTCAGATAAATATAAACATTTTAAAACAAACATCTTTGTATCATAGAATCAGGGTTGGTTTCAGGCAGTTTTCTCTCAAGAAGATTAATCAATTATGTATATATTCTTGCAATTCTTAACCTGGGGATATTTCCTCCCTAAGGGAAATTTCAAGATCCCAAGGATTCCTGTGTCTCCAAGGAGGAAATTGTTTTTACATTGAAAAGTTATTTATTATTATTTACAGTTTTTTAAAAGATTTATTTTCCTAAGGATGTTAAGTTGATATAAAGATGTTATTGTAATGTACTAGATTGTGTTATATACAAAACATCTATGTATTTATCATTTGTGGTATTGGTGAGGGTGGTGGTGGGGAAATCGGGATGGTGAGCTGGTAAAGAAGCCTTGCATAACTCCAACTATAAATGTGGTGCTTTATCTGAATATAATGGAATATTTTCAACTAAGTAAATGAACACACACACACACACACACACACATTTATCTAAATGCATGCAAGTTTGCACAAATATGTATAGTTATCTGTCTAGTTTATATATACACATGAATATCTGTATAAATAAATATATATATATAGACTCAATATATAAATCTAAGAATCAAAGCTTTCTGATTTGGTAAGAAGCCAAATTATCAACTGAAGTGACACAAGTTTGTACTAGCCTCTATGTGGTCAACCAAAATGCTAGAAATACAAGCCAAATCTTTCTAAAATCATATACTTAACCATCTGAAATTACATCTTAGACAATGTATTACATATTAGACAATGTATTCCCTGGATATATAAAAAAGACAGAATGGTCATGATTGGAACGTCTTTGATCCTCTGTCTATCAGGATTAACCCAAGCCTAAACAACAAGAACAGTAGTGTCTACCATCTCATAGATATTATGTTTTGCTAAAACTATATTATTATATTTTACATAAACTAGGGCGGTGGATTGGCAGTATCGGTAGAGAGTCGGACGTCATGCTTTCCAGCATAGTTACGTCCCTTTAAGGTTTGAGTTCAAATCCCGCCGAGGTTAACTTTGCCTTTCATCCTTACGGGCTCGATAAAATAAAATACCAGTAATAGACTGGGTAATTGCTGGCCTTGTGCCAAAAGTAGAAACAATTATATTTTACATAAACTATATTATTACTATGATATTATGAATAAAAGCACCTAGTCCATGCTGTAAAATGGAGGGGTAGAGAGGGCCCATGAGTCCAGTAAGACATCTTCTCTAGTGCTGGTGGCACGAATAAAAGCACCCAGTCCATGCTGTAAAGTGGTGCTGGTGTTAAGAAGGGCATCCAACCAGTATATATACTAAAACTATGAGCACAACAAATGATGATGATAAGCACAGGCATAGTTGTGTTGTTAAGAAGTTTTCTTCACAACCATGTGAATCAAGGTTCAACCATGTGAATCAAGGTTCAACCATGTGAATCAAGGTTCAACCATGTGAATCAGTGTGCCACCTTTGGCAAGTGGGTTTTTTTTCTCTCTCTCTCCCCCTCTTTCTCTCTCTACTGTAATTTTGGGTCAACCATAAATGTGTGTAAAGTTTGGGAAATGAAAACTGTAGAAGATGATCTGATGAACTGAGTAGGTGACTGGTGGCTTAATGAATTATGTAGCATATATAGAGGTCAGTAATTTATGTCTTGTCTGTGACTCTGTATTGTGCCAGTGACTGTGGCACTTAATTCTTAAAATGGCCCAGTCTACCTTGTAAATAAGTACCAAATTCAATCACACTCCGCAAGAAAAAAAAGAAAAGAAAAGATTCATAATTAGATTCATGAATTTATTTCTCATTATAAACATTGAAGCAGCAGTGAATGGGCAACATTTTGGCAGTATTTGTTCTGGGTCTCTGCTCTTTGAGTTCAAATCTCACCAAGATCAACTTTGTGTTTCATCTTTTAAGGTCAATTAAATAAAATACTAACTGAAGGTGATAGATTGAGGCATTGAATGTGATACCTTGCAGTATTTATTCTGGCTCCTTGTCTTCTGGATTCAAATCGATCATTGATATACTTCCTATGTAGACATAGTATATCAGCCCCTCGTAGCTCTGAGTTAAAATCCAGCTTTTGTGTACTTCCTTGGTAGACTTAATCTATCAGTCAGTTTAATACCACCTCTTAACCTTTGTATGTCTTAACCATTTAGCATTTACATTATCCTATATATACTATTATATTTTCACAGTAAAGGCTTTATCTTACATGATTATCTCACATAATATCAGATCTATGAGATTTTGATATTATTTATTTTGAGAACAATACTTTAACATCAGTATGAGTGGCTAGTTACAGCCAGTTTGAACATAAAGAGGTGAGAGAATTCTGGCTGGATACGGCGGTTAAAATGCTAAAGGGTTAAGTGAAATTCACTCTGTTGCATTCAGGCCTTCCTCCTTTCCCTTTTTCACTAATCTCTGGGGTCTGACTAAACAGTAAAAGACCAAAATGTAACACATTTTACTATGTGAAACATTATATAGAATAACTTATCCTGGTAGTGTTAAGTGATTGAGATAAAAAAGGTAACACGTCATACTATGTTAAGTGATTGATGAAATAACTTGTGACGATAAAATAGAACAGTTAAATAGCTGAAACAATTTATAGTAACTAATTTGAAAAGATCTAAAAGCATTTTATCAGTAATACCATTATCCATCAAGTGTTTGATAGTTGGTTCAAGATATCAACTTAATTACTTGGTAAAACATACCATAAGTCTATATAATTCTGTATAATATCAATTTACTTAATGTTCATCTTATCTCTAGGGTAGACAAACATACATACATACACACACATATATACATACATAAATACATACACACATACATACATGCATGCACACACATACATGCATGCACACACATACATACATAAATACATACAGACATACATACATACCTACATGCATACACACACATGCAATCATAAATACATGATGGCTGCCCCCTCGTTATCGAGTATGGCCATTGCACGATATACCATTATTAATAATTATTAATTAATTCTATTGTGCAATGCCTGTGCGTGAAGATAATTTTTAAAGTGAGGAAAGACTGTACACTGAGCCAATCCCACTCTCTGAGCGACAGTAACTATAACCCGAAAAGAAGAAAAGATCAACATCATCGGTAACTACTGAGCTGCAGGTTTTATATCGGAGTTATCCCAGTTTCCTGAGTTTCCTTCTAGAAGAATGCCCTGACAAAGGCTAGGGGTCCTTCACTCCCAAGTTTTCCTACACTATAGCTTCCATCAACTTTGAGTGGCTTGCACCTTTTTAAACTTTTGGATGGCTGGTGACTCTTATGAGTTCTTCCGCCCTTTGTCAGGTTTTGTTTTTGTCCTGCTGGGTGTCCAAAATCACCCTCCTCACCAAGTAAACTAGGTGGGGTTGCCGGTTTAGTTGCCGACGACCCGACCATGTGACAGGTTGTACTGGGTTACAGTAGCACTCAAGAGTGACCCGACATAAATACATACATACACACATACATACATAAATACATATGTACACTCACACATACATACATACACGCATACATACACACACACACATATATATATAAACATACATGCATACTGTTTTTTAATACTGTGATGTGTTGCTTCTACACTGCCCTTTAATTAAAACACAAACAATAGTGAAATATGTAAATTATATTTGCTTTTAATGTTTTCCCTTGATGTACTGTTTTCCAAATTAGAAAAAGTATTTCAACACTTTATATATTTTATAATTCGTTTTAGTTATTATATTATAATTTTCTGAAGTACCTATTTGATTTAGTTTGCAAAATTTTGACATTTATCCAAGTTATGTTTTTTACAGTTTTTTTTTTTATACATTTCTCCTTTGGTTAAGTATGCATAGCAATCTTTCTATTATAAACCCACTCACTTTTAGTATATTTTATGTACCAAATACTAGATTTTAATATACATCTCTTGTCTACTGCCTGCTTTCTCTCTCTTTCCCCTTCTCTCTTTCTCTCTTCTTACTTTCCCTCTCTCTTGCCCCATTTTCCTCTATCCCTATCTCTCCTCCTTTAGCCCTTAAAAGCGTGTCTCCCTCACCATCCTCTGGGAAAACACCTTCTCTATTCTGTCCGCCAGGGCTGGATAGTGGCCAAAGCGTGGCCCCAATTTGCTCATAATAGTAAGTGATGGGGGAAAGCAAGAGAGGTGGAGACAGTGGGAGTGGGAGTTTGGTTCCTTTGTGTTCGGACCTGGTGTATAATGTTTCACAGACACACACTCACACTGAGTGTCATACTTATTCGTAAACCAAGGAAACATTCTAAAAGTAGGTTCGTTAATTCAAATGTTTATAGTGTTTTTATTATTGGGTGGAGGAAGTCAGGAGAGTCAATGGCCATCTAATATGGGTAGGCAGAGTTCTTTTGGAGAAGAATCACTTTGATTTTAAATCCGAGGTAAATGGAGTTCCTTAGTCACATAGGTGGCAACATTTAAAGTGGCCAAAGACTTAATCCTTGTGATGAAGGTGGATGAGCTGCAATTAGGTACCTAGCTTCTGAGTAATAATGGTCAGATGAGAATTCAGACAAAACCTACTGGCATCACTTTATTCCTGATGAGAGTCATATACATATAGATTGTTCTTGGTCTGAGACCCTTAGTAGTGAGGACGGGAAGAAAAAAAAATGGTGGGCAGATTGTGAAAATTTGCAGTATTAGACTTTTAATTTTTAATATGATGCAATCATAATGGTGTATTATACATTTCGTGAATGTCTTGTTAATGCGGTTTCATGTGGTACAAGATGTTAAAAGTTAAGCAATAACAATAGAGATTACTCTTCAGCTTTCTTTAGATATATCTATAGAGAAATACGAAGACCACATGACAGTCTCTGAAAGTAATTAGTTTAAACATTCAGATACACTGTCCCACTAATGGTCAACTATATGTTGAGTTTTCAATAGTTATCAATGAAATATATAACTTGTAAATGTTAACCTTTAACATAAACAACTGAAAAAGTAATTTATAGAGAAGCATTATATAATTTCAAAGCTTAAATCTTTAGTGTTTTCTTGCATCTGAATTGTACCGTTGCACATTAAAGGAACTTAGATTTGAGGGGAAATTGCTTTCTATTGTTTGAGGGGGACTAAAATATTTTATAACGACTGGCATACATTTTTAAAGGTTACTTATGAACCCAAACAATTCAGAATTATTGATACAAGTAATGTATGCATGTATGTATGTATGTATGTATGTATGTATGTATGTATGTATGTATGTATGTATGCATATATGTATCTGTGTATGTACGTACGTATGTATGTATTATATCTAAAAAAAAAAAAGAATAAAGAAGAATATCAGATGACAACATATTACAAATACAGTATATTAGGTTAATGCTTAAAAGAAGTAATAAAAGAGTCTTAACGTTTCAGAAGCTAGTCCTTCATCATACAAAAAAAAAAAAAAAAAAAAAAAAAAAAAAAAACTGAAACAAGCGAGGAATATTTTGAGGAGAGAAAAAAAGTAAAAAGTAAGACAAACCAAAAAACTGAAAGGGAGAAAATTTATGTTGATTCTTGGTTTATATCAGGGTGTGCCCACAGTAGAAGTCATTTCTATAATAAAATAAAATATATATATAAGGTGTCCCAAAAATGTATACACACTTTTGTTACCTGTACAGGCAATATTTATTAGAATGCTGTTAAAGTGTGTATATATTTTTTGGGGACACCCTGTATATATATATATATATATATATATATATATATATATATACACAAGTAGGAACACAGTCAAGGTTGTACCATAAATGAACTTTATTGTATATGACAATTGTTTCAATATCAATTGCAAATGCGTTCGTAGGTGCAGAACACTTTCTAACTGTTAGAATGTGTTCTGCACCTATGAACGCATATCTGATGAGATGTCGGTACAGAGTCAGGCCCTGAACATTTTGATTGAATCCTGGGCTGATCGATATTGAGACAATTGTCATATACAATAAAATTCATTTATGGTACAACCTTGACTATGTTCCTACCTACTTGTACACACTGCACATTACAGCCAACTTAACCCTGGAATACACTGAAGTATAACCCCTACATGAGATGGAACCGTGTAACAGTATTGAGTGCTTTAACCAACGAACCACCTGTAACTACAGTTGCACACATATCTACTATATATATATATGAAGGCACATGGCTTAGTGGTTAGAGCATTGGGCTTGCAATCGAAAGGTTGTGAGTTCAATTCTCAGACCGGGTGATGTGTTGTTTCCTTGAGCAAGACACTTTATTTCACATTGCTCCAGTTTACTCAGCTGTAGAAATGATGGTAGGGACTGGGGTCCATATCATTCCACTGCAAAGTGGTCGTGGAGGTGCCACGGCAAAAAAGCACCCAGCCCACTCTGTAAAGTGGATGTGTAGGCGCCACAGAAAAAAAGCACCCAACACTCACTGTAAATGAGGTTGGCGGGACTGTCTCCTCAGGTGGGGGACAGGAAGTGACAGCTATATACAAACCATGTACAAGCCATTCCACACAGTGACAATTTAACGAAGGGTAAGAATAAGTAAGAAATAGTTATATAATGGATAGTATGGTAATATGTATAGAATAGATATGTTGGTTATTTAGTTGTTATGATAATAGCAATGTTGTTAGATAAGAGATAACATGAATATAATATAAAGAATATAAGAATAAATGATTTGGTTATATATAGTTTACTTCATGTGAATCAATTAAAAGGTACAACAAACAAGTTACCATAAGTTGCAAAGATTGACAAAATTATTTTGTTGTTAATGTGAGGGTGTTCTAGTTTGTTGTTGGTGTTACAACAGCGAGTTACAGATAATTGTTGCTGTTGTTTGAATTTGGAATCCGTGGTAGTAATTCTTAGACCGTTAGTTAGTAAGATATGGTTTGTATATCTCTGAATGGTCTGTAATAGTTTGTAGACCACTGTGGCTTGTACATGGTCTGTAGTAATAGAGGTTCCAATCTATGTGTGTGTGTATCTGTAGACTTCCTGGGGTCTGTTGGTAGACCAAAGGGGTCTGTTGATAGCAGTAATCCTTACATAGTTAGTTGTATATCCTATCACTTCGATGTCTCTGTGTGAAATGGCTTGTACATGGTCTGTATATAGCTGTCACTTCCTGTCCCCCACCTGAGGGGACAGCCCACGCATGAATTTGTTAACACAATAAATTTGGTGACCTAAAATTTGATCTCTAGGTATCACCCAAAGTTCAAGGCGTGGACAAATTTCGCTACGTGTGTGTGTATATATATATATATATATATCATCATCATCATCATTTTACGTCCGCTTTTCCCTGCTTGCAAGGGTGGGACGGGAACTGATTCTGGCTTGATTTCTACAGCTGGATGCCCTTCCTAACACCAACCTCATTTACAGTGAGTGCTGGGTGCTTTTTTGCCGTGTCACCTCCACGACCACTTTACAGTGGAACGATAGGGACCCCAGTCCCTATCATCTCATTTCTACAGCTGAGTAAACTGGAGTAATGTGAAATAAAGTGTCTTGCTCAAGGAAACAACACATCACCCTGTCTGAGAATTGAACTCACAACCTTTCGATTGCAAGGCCAATGCTCTAACCACTAAGCCATGTGCCTCCATATATATATATATGGTTACTTATATACATGCACATGCTTTTCATGTTTCCCTCTTTTTCGGTATGTTCTCTGCATTTTTTTTCTTCTTTTTTTTCCCTTCTGCTATATATTTTTCTTTCTCTCCTTTCCCCGCCCTATAACTTCCAATAGTTATTGATGCACTGGAGCTAGACATATTGTCTTTAATGCCTTGAAATGTCTGTCATCTCCAGCAGATAACTGATGATGGGAATGTCCCCCGTTTGTGCTTTCCTCTTATTTTTAAATACACTTTATCAAGTAATCACACAGCTCCCTGTTTCTTCAAGAATATATATATATATATGCACACAAATACACACACACACACACACACACATATATATGTATGTATGTATGTATGTATGTATGTATGTATGTATGTAGGTTAAACCACTGGGAGTGAAGGACCCCCTAGCCTTTGTCAGGGCATTCTTCTAGGAGAAGGCAACTCAGGAAACTGGGATAACTCTGATATAAAACCTGCAGCTCAGTAGTTACCGATGATGTTGATCTTTTCTTCTTTTCGGGTTATAGCTACTGTCGCTCAGAGAGTGGGATTGGCTCAGTGCATTCCTCACTTTAAAAAATATCTCCACGCACAGGCATTGCACGATAGAATGAATTAATAATTATTTATGATGGTATATCGTGCAATGGCCATACTCGATAACGAGGGGCAGCCATCATCATGTATGTATGTATGTATGTATGTTTTTATGTATGTATATATGTAAGTATGTTTGTATAATCGGATGTATGTGTGTGTATTAGGAATTTTGAAAAAGAAGAGTGAAGAGAAATGGGATGTGAAAATAGGAGAAACATAAAAGAAGAGAGAGAGAGAGAGAGAAAAGATAAATGCCATTACATAGAGTTAAAATATAAGTAAGATGTAGATATTGCTAAAATGTATGAAAAGCACAAATGATATATATTGTTTGTTGTGTAAATATTGTGGCTTACAGCTGCAATATCTGTTTGATGTTAGTTATATATAATAACTGTATGGCAAATAAAAACAGAATTGGATTAGAAAAAGATAAGAATTGTAAAGAAGGTCTCCATATCTCATTCTTAACAATATAACTTGTGTGTATTGTGGGTGTGGATTGTACATGTGTGGATTGTGTGTGTGTATTGTACATGTGTGGATTGTGTGTGTGGATTGTACATGTGTGGATTGTGTGTGTGTGTCACTCTAGGTGTAGTGTGTGTGCTTGTGTATGTGTTTATTGTGTGTGTATGTGTGCATTGTGTATGCGGTGTGTGTGTATGTGCATTGTGTCTATATTATCTATGTGTGTCTATTGTCGGTATGTGTGCGTATATGTGTACAGTGTGTATGTGTGTGTGTGTGTGAGCCTTGTGTTTGTGTGCATTGTGTGTGTATTTTCTTTGCGTGCATGTATTGTGTGTGTGTGTGTGTGTGTATCATCATCATCATCATCATCATCATCAATCTTTTTATGTCTCTTTTCTATGCTGGAATATGTTGGATGTGATTGTTGAAGCAGAAATCAATGGCTAGTTGCCTCTCCTGCTGTCAACTTCCAGTTGTTTGTTAAGCAAGGTATGGACTTTTACAGATCTAACTACAGAATGGAGGCATTTCTGTTTATATGGAAGAAACAAACGTAACTATCAACAATGTCAAACAAATAGACACATAAATACACACAATTATAATATATATGAGGGTTGGCTGAATAGTTTATACGCACACATGTATGTCATGACTCATACACTGTTCACTTTCCTGACATTTGGATATTATTCTATGTACTTTACATGCACCTTTGATGAGTTGTAGTGCACCTGAGCACTGTACACAATAATTTCATTATTATTATTACTTAATGGCATGAGTTCAAATCCCGCTGAAGTTAACTTTGCCTTTCATCCTTACGGGGTTGATAAAATAAAGTATTTTTTGCTAGCCCTGTGCCAAAAGTAGAAACAATTATTATTATTTAACTAAGATACTCTCATGGAATGACCAAATGAGGTTTATTTTTCAATGTAGTCCCTAGAAAAAAACAACAACAAAACAATGCTGTTATTAATAAGAGTTGAAATTAATGCATGCAAGGTTTCACAGCTCTAGCATCGTTCCTTCATAGTCAGCTTATCAGAGTCAGCTACCCCTTGTAAATAAATACATTGGGTCTTGGTCATGCTATGCTAGAACATGCCTTCTTCATCTTGAGAGTTCATGATAGGGAGGCATTGCACCTTTAAAGGTGGTCTTTTTGTAGGTGCTTTTTGTTGTGACATCTATGTGACCACTTTACAGTGTGGATGGCACGTTTTGTTGTGTCACCAACAGAACTACTTTACTGTATGGACTGGGGATGGAGTGGGACAGGTGCATGGTTATTGGAGAGGTAGATCAGATTTGGGGTAGGGATCTGAATGATGGTTGGGGTGTTAGGACGTGGGTGGAGTCTTAGGATGGGAGAGGGGAAGGTAAGGGAAAGTGGTGCATACAAGATGTATGCTTCAACCCAAGTAGTGGGTCTTCTGTATTACTGCATAATTGTTTCTACTTTAGGCACAAGGCCAGCAATTACCCAGTACATTACTGGTACTTTATTTTATCGACCCCTTAAGGATGAAAGGCAAAGTTAACCTCGGCGGGATTTGAACTCAGACCGAAAAGGGACGTAACTATGGTAGAAAACATGGCGTCCAACCCTCTACCGATACTGCCAATTCACCGCCCTATATGTATTACTGCATAATGCCAGAAATCTCAATCCTGTGTCATCACGTTTGAGAGGTGCAATTGTGCAAGGTCAGCTTTTATTACCTCCTCCCAAGTTTTCCTACACTATAGCTTCCATCAACTTTGAGTGGCTTGCACCTTTTTAAACAGCTGTCATCTTTCATATGCATAACATGTTCATACCAATAGAATCTCCTCTCCTGCACACTGCTTCTGATATATATATATATATATATATATATATATATATATATACACACATACATATATATGTGTGTGTGTGTGTGTGTTTCTGTGTGTGTGTGTATCATCTTTTATGAAGAATGTAATACATTCCAGAGCTTATGAATTTTATGTATGAAAGTATTTCTATCATTGTTGTTAAATAATTGTTAGGTTGTATCCTCAGCAAAAGAGGGAGCCTCTATAGAATTGCTCAACTTACTAGAAATAGCAACTAAATCTTCTTCGAATCAAACACCCTCCCATCTTCAAATGGGAAGAACACATTGATTATTGTACTCCTTGATTACTCTAAGCTATAACTAAATAAAAGATGGAATGGTCCTAGATGAAGCACCTTTTCTGATATAGGTTTGCTTCATTAACCCTTTAGCATTTACATTACTCTATATATACTATTGTATTTTCATGGTAAAATCTTTACCTCACATAATATCTCATATAATATCGAATCTATGAGATTTTGATATTATTTATTTTGAGAACAGTACCTTAACACCAGTATGAGTGGTCAGTTACAGCCAGTTTGAACAGAAAGAGGTGAGAGAATTCTGGCCAGATATGGCCGGTTTAAATGCTAAAGGGTTAAGATAAACCTAGTTCTAAACTACATGTTGGTTTTATATCTGAAATAATCATATCAACTTTGTTGAGTTTCCTCAGCATTGATATATTTAGAAACATAGATTATTTCAATATTCAGAATAAATATATAATTTCTTTGTTGCCTAGCAACTCAGATAAATATGCCAAGATTAGTGACACACATATGTCTAATCTGGAGTAACCTGCAACATTCTAATTTTTCTCTCTTTCTATTAAAGCTCATTTAATTAGAGTGATTTAGATTTGGTAATTTGGTGTATGAGGAAAATTATATAATCATACAGCATACAAAATATGTGATGATTTCTATTCATATTGGAAATGAAGGTGAGGTTACATCTAGATGCAGGCATGGTCTTGTGGTTAAGAAATTTCTTTTACAGTCATGTGATATGGGTTTGATCACACTGCAAGTTACTTCGAGCAGGTGTCTTCTACTATACTCTCAGGCCAACCAATATTTTGTGAGTGAATTTAGCTGATCAAAACTGTGAGGAAGGAAGTCCATTATATATTTATGTGTATCTGTGTGAGTGTATGAATATCTATCTCAGTGCATCATCATGTTGATATCATTTAAAGCAAGCAGTGATGCTTGTTTATGTCTTCATAAACAATACATCTCAGAGCTTATATATGACAAAGTTATATCTGTATAAATACAGTCAGTAGCCCTGCTTCAGTACTGACTTACTCTATATAGACCCATCTAACCCTTGTTAGCAGGAAAAGCAGACATTAAAACAATGATGATGATGGTGGTAGTGGTGGTGGTTGTGGTAGTGGTAGTGATGATGATATTTGTGTATTCATTTGTATGTAATACTATATTTATTCACTGCAGTGTATATTTATGTTTATATATTAGTTCTTTAGTAGTTTTGGGGCTTCTGCCAAAATATTGACATCAATTATTCAATACACCATGAACAATGCACAACTGTAAACTCTTAGAACATAATCCTTTGGCCAATCCTCTTTTCTCTTTATTTGTTTTCTTAATATGTTATTTATCTAAGTTGGTCAGGAATACGGAATGACATGAGCTAACGAGAGAGCCTCTATATAGTCTTCTGACCTGTTAGAAATAGCAGCCAAATTTCTTTCAAATTAAACACTAATATCTTGAAAAGTAAGGGATATGTCGTATAATATTGTCCTAGATACACAATGTCCAAAACAGGATGGAATGGATGGTTATAACTAGAATGTCTTTGTTTATTTGTCTGCTTAGTCAAAGTTGTTTTAGGGCTAATAGACAATAACAACAGCACACACAAACATATACACACATATCTAACATATAAATATATAGATATATAGTCATTGATTAGTGTCAGATCATCCTGAATTGAGCAGACCTATGATCAAACGCCTTCCAGCATTGGCAATCATGTATTTTTCTGTATCAGGGACAAATTTGTCAGAAGTACTTCCTTAATTAAAATAATAATTTGTGATTTGAGGGACATTTAACTGCTATTTTTAGTACATCAACTCATAAACTGTTTATTGTTCTTGGTTTGTCGACCATTAGTTTTTCTCTTTCACTATTATTAACCTTTTCATTACAATATTTTTAATGAAACATACTTTATTTCAATTAATTAATGAAAAATCTAAAGGAATTTACTAAAACTATCAATAAATTCATTATTTTATTAGTAACGTAGTAAATTAACATATCGTTCTTATATATGTTTGAAAATTTAAATTTATTCTCTCAAATTTTAAATTTTAATTTAAATGGTATGGGATTGTCCCGTAGCTCCTGATGGAGTTGTAGGGGTCCAGAGAAGGATAGAAAGTGAGAGAATGGAAGCGAAAAAGAGATATAGAGGCAGAATTGACCCCCAGTAGTAGACTGGTACTTTTTTTTTATCAACCTGAAAAGATGAAAGGCAAATTTGACCTCGGTGGGATTTGAACTTAAAGAGTGTAGAACCAGAATGAATAATGCAAAGCATTCTATCTGACATTCTATCTGACTCTGCCAATTCGTTGCTTTAAATTTAATTTAAATATGAATCCTTTAAAATGGAAGTTTTGTTTCATAGAACCAGAAGTAGTTTCAGGCAGTTTGGTAATGAAAGGGTTAATGGTTTGAAATCCATATATTGCTTTCTCCAGATTGTGTGCATTGCTATGTTTCTTTGTTTTGTTTATTATTATTATTATTATGAGGGCGGAGGATTGGCAGTATTGGTAGAGAGTCGGACGCCAGTCTGAGATAAAATCCCGCCAAGATTAACTTTGCCTTTCATCCTTCTGAGGTCGATAAAATAAAGCACCAGTAATGCACTGGGGTCGATTTAATCTTAAAATAATTGCTGACCTTGTGCTTAAAGTAGAAACAATTATTATTATTATTTTATGGTTGTGGTCTGGCATTCTCGGTAGAGCATCAGACAAAATTCTTTGTGGTATTTAGTTATGACTTTCTATGTTCTGAGTTCAAATCCCACCAAGGTTAACTTTGTCTTTCTTTCTTACAAAATCAATAAAATAAAGTACCAGTAACACACTGGGATTGATGTAATCAATCATTTCTCTTCAAATTGCTGGCCAAAAGTAGAAACAATTATTATTTTCTTTCTTTTTTGTTTGGTGACCATTTTAATGGAATTCTACCAAACTTTCATCTTTGTTTCCTTATGACTTGACATTTTACAAAATATTAATGAATTACCTTCATCAAAGCATGAATGTCAATCATTTTGAAATAAATAATTGTTTCACTCTTTATATGTTTTGTATTGAATACTTTGAATTTGATAGCAGCTACTTCTGTTTTCACCAACAGCTTTATGATTCACATATACACTCATTTACTCCCACACACACACACACTCACCCTCACATACTCACACACACACCCACACAGTCTTTCCCTCACATACTCACTCTCACACACTCTCACATGCTCACTCACACACACATACAAAGTCCATCCTAAGTGCTGCGACAAGTTGTAGCTATAAAGGCTAAACTCTTGATTGAAGAGTTTATAGACAAAATAGTTCTATCTATATAGTAATGTTCTACTGTAGTACTATAGTACTCTAATCTATATAGTAATGTTCTACTATAGTACTATAGTACTCTAATCTATATAGTAATGTTCTACTATAGTACTCTATTCTATATAGTAATGTTCTACTATAGTACTCTATTCTATATGGTAATGTTCTACTATAGTACTCTAAACTGTCAACATCTGTAGACATGAAAAGGTTTATTAATAGTCAACAAGAACCATATTTGATATGTTTCAGTCATACCAAGAGTTGCTAGCAGCTGTCAACTTAAAAAGCAGTACTAATATCTAAATATTTTTTTACAATAAATATTTCCAATTCCTTTGAAAATATGGATGCTAGAAAATTGTTAACAGAAAAATGTTTTCTTCAAAGAAGAGCAATTTCATTTTAATTGGTTTTCTCTCCTATTGTCGTGACAAGTTTTACAAATGGCATGCTTCTACTTCTCCAAGTAAACAGATGAGCAATATATAGATTCCTTTAACAATGTTTTCCTCTTTGTCTCCCAAGATGTTTAATCACTACACACACCCTTAATGTCTTCTCTTACACACAAATTTACAAACATAATTTGACGACATAATCAGGAGCTATTGGGGAGCTTTTATGTGTTCTCAAGACCGACTTGAAATAGCAGATAATTCTTCTCATCATGCAGCCAACTATTTAAAATAGATAATGTTGTCCTAGATATACTC
>OZ024746.1:68531883-68584383 GCA_964016885.1 Eledone cirrhosa | reverse complement strand
GGTAATGACATATCAATAAACGTAGTGACATAACAAATTGTCCTTGTATTATTATATTTACACACTATTTAGCTCTACACCTCATTACAGACGTGAATTTAAACACCGAGTGCTCATCTACAGTAACTGCACGTTACACTCCCTGGATATATATATATATATATATATATCATCATCATTTTACGTCCGCTTTTCCCTGCTTGCAAGGGTGGGAGGGGAACTGATTCTGGCTTGATTTCTACAGCTGGATGCCCTTCCTAACACCAACCTCATTTACAGTGAGTGCTGGGTGCTTTTTTGCCGTGGTACCTCCACAACCACTTTGCAGTGGAATGATATGGACCCCAGTCCCTATCATCTCATTTCTACAGCTGAGTAAACTGGAGCAACGTGAAATAAAGTGTCTTGCTCAAGGAAACAACACATCACCCGGACTGAGAATTGAACTTACAACCTTTCGATTGCAAAGCCAATGCTCTAACCACTAAGCCATGTGCCTTGAATTATAGGTACAACTTATTTTTGCCTGCTGAGTTGACTGGAGCAATGTGAAATAAAGCATCTGCCTGATCCAGGAATCAAACATGTGACCTTATAATCACTGATCACAAGCTAAACACTCTAACCACTAAACCATGCCCCTTCATACATACATGTGATCTTATGAAATTCTCTGCTTATGTGTTTCAATTAATTTTGAAAATAATTGACAATTTTGAGATTTTTAATAAATTAACTAGGTTTGTCATTATTAAACTAGTATTTGTGAAATAAAACTATGAGAGAAAGTTTTAATTCGAATATGAACATTGTAAAACAGATAGTTTTGTATTATGGAGGTGAAGGTATTTCCATATGGATTGATATTGAAAGAGTTTAAACTGCTATGAAAACAACAAAGATGGCACAGGCATAGTTATAGTATTAATAAGTTTGTCTTTCAAACACATGGGCAATTGTCACTTAGTGTCAGAATGAAGGATAAATTATCTAATATTTGTGTGTAAACTGCTATGCTACATATCAGTGAGACAAGGACACTGAGTGCAGAAGATCTGCAGTGGCTAAAGCCTGTATGCTACACATATTAGAACCATGTATTAAGTTACTATCTTAACAATGAAATAATTAATCATTTTAATAAATCTCTCAAATTTCCTCATAAATTAATTGAAATAGAGTCATGAAGGGGTTAACTGTTGTTAATAAAGAAAAAAATACACTTAGGCAGAGTAGGAATTCGAGAAGGCTGACAGTCTGGGAAGAAGGTTTAGGTATACTGGTTATTTCAGGGCCTGGAATGGTGGGGAGTGAACACAATTGGTGTACTGAGAGAGTGAGTCAAGTGGGCTTTAGTGGAGGTGGTATGAAACCAGCCAGCACTGAGGAGTGTACGCTGCTGTAGTAGATGTAGAAAAGGGCAGTGACGAGATATGTATGTGGGTCAGAGGCTGGAGTTTGTTGGAAAGTGACTTAAACATTAACCAATTAGTTGGATGGCCCATTTGTGTATGCAGTCTAGGATATCTATGTGTACAGTGGCAGGGTCTTCCTAGACAATGAAAAGAACCCATGCTACATAGAGAAACAGGTTGAAATGATGATGATAACAACAACAATAATGATGATGATGACTGTTATTGTTACTTTTATTTTTACACATCATATGTACCCCACCCCACCAGGTTTTATCTTGCTCTTGTGCTCTCCCCATCGATAGTCGGAACAAACACTGCAAATAATTTTATCCTATGCTATAACAACTATGCCAATTCACCACCTATTCATTAATCTTCTGGGTGCTCTAGACACATTGTTACCAATAGAATAATCTCCCCTTAACATATAATGTAGTGTCAAGGGAAGCAACTTGTAAAAAGAATTCAGCACACTAAAGGTTAACAAAATGCTATTTCCACACAGGATGACATGAAAAATGGCAGTAAGTTAGTGGGTTCATAACAAAATAGCATTTAAAACAAAAATTTCTCTCTATATATATATTTATTTGTATGAATGCTGTAGTAAAAAATGTTTCCCTCTATATATATATTTATCTATATAAATGCTGTATATTTATCTATATAAATCCTTAGCTATTTCCTTGAATGAAAAATATTTTCTGTGGAAAATGTTTTAAAAACGTATACTCTATAAATTAATTTTAATTTTTATGAAATTTCAACAAATTGGTGTATGATTAATTTCTCTCATAGCTATGAGCAGCAAATCAATAAAAAAAAACGAATAAAAAATAAATAATTCTAATGATGGAAAGCTCATCTTCATCAAATATTCCTTTAAACTCTTGTTTCTTTATAAAAAAATTCATTAATTTTACTGATGATCTAACTTGTCTCTTAAATATTCATTAGTGACACCCTTAAGCTGTCATTACACTTAGGCAATTAGATGCCTAAGTACTTCAGTAATATTGGTTTTGTTGCATTTCTTTTAATTTTACAGTAATTTAGTATTTGGTCATCATAAATGACATTGAGATGAATTTTATGTATTTGTTCCAACTCAGTTATTAGATTTTAACAATCCTTGTTAACAGAAGTTTTACCATTTTGGAGATAACGCCCAAGGCTTTTAACAATGCATTTTTTAATCATTAAATTTGATTTTAAAGTGTGTGTGTTTCTATTATGATTGCTATTTTTATTATTTCTGCTTTGGAATTGTACAGTTTTTGTTATTGTTGTTGGTTGTGAATTCAAATTCATTTGTACATATTAGAATATCTTTAAACACAATGTCGATGACAATGACGACTATGAAAATGATGATAATGAGTAGGAGGAGATGTATTGTGATATTAATTATAATGTTAGTGATGACATTGACAATGAAGATGTTCTTTTTGTTAAGCTCTCATCAAACATATTCCAGCTGTGACCATCCTGTCATTTTCTAATGTGTGTGTATGTGTGTTGAACCTCTGTTGGTTTCAAAGTCAATTGTTCCAATTGCTTAAACAATGGAACAACAACCTATTTATGAAATTAACAGGAAAGTGGCCCATCATTCTACAGACCCATTTACCTATAACGGAGTTCTCAGGGAGATTCAGCATGATACAATGTGTGACAAGGCTTGAATTACAGGTGCAACTCATTTTTGTCAGCTGAGTGGATTGGAGTAATGTGAAATAAAGCATCTTGCTCAAGGACATAACACGCTGTTGGGAATCAAATTCATGAACATGAGATTATGAGTCAAACACCTTAACTACTAAGCTACACGTCTTCACTCTTACATACAGGTAACCCAGGACCACATTATCCAATGTAAGATGGTTTGATGATTTGAAGGAGATTCAATTGTTTTTATGGCATGTCTTGTCACTATATTGAGGTTTCTTCATAGAAGGTTCTGGTTGTGATGATGATAAAAGAAAAAACAAAAAGTGTTAAAAAGAGAATAAGTTCAGTCTTTCTCTTCCCTTCTCATCTGCCAATAATAAATTATAGATTTTTAACATCGACACAAGGCCTTACATTTTGGTGAAAGGTCTATAGTCAATGATGTCCCCATAACTTGACTTGATTGGTACTTTATAAAATTGACCCTGGAATGTTAAAAGGCAAAGTTGAACTTCAGATGATTTAAACTTAGGATGTAAAAAGATGGAACTAAATTTGCAAGGCATTTTATCTGACACTGTACCAATTCTGTTAATCCATCACCCTGCCAATTGAAATACACAGAAGATATTTTTTTAGTTATTTCTATTGATAAATTTGAGGTCAAGGGCTAACCAAATCACAATTTTACCTCTATAAGTTCTTCTCTTTACTAGTAAATATAGAACTATTCATTGTATGTTGTTATTTAGCTCCAGGTCAGTTCTGATTGAGTAAACCTATGATTGGAGGCATTTTATCCATGCTCAACCTGTCCTTTCTTTCAGACATAATGGATCTAAGACTGCATTGTCTAATGTGTCCATTGCAATTTTAACCCCTTTGTGACTGTATTTCTAATGAAATACATTCTTTTTCATTTAACTAATGAAGAATTTTGAGGGACTTAACTAAAATAGTTAATTATTTCCTTACTAAGATACTTACTGAAAATATGGTTCACACATAAAATTATGCTGGAAGATTTTAATTTAAATAAGAAGCTTTTAAAATTGGTGGTTTTGTTTCATAGAACCAGGGGTGGTTTTGTGTGGGTTAGTATCAAAAGAGTTAAAATGGCATGGTGTGAAATATATGCAGCCAAATCATTCTCAAATCATACCAAAGCATCAGCTTTTTCTACTCCTTACAAACATATTATCTCACAAGAAGCTCACCTGGATTTCCTATTGCCATTGTTGTTAATGCAGATCTTTGCTAATTTCCACAGATTCTTCATTTTACCATTATCCATATTATTTAATTGGCAGGAAGATAACTAAAAATGTTACAACTCCAGTGTGATTTCTCTACCAGATTCCTATATTAGGGTTAGATATGACTGTGGCGCTAAGAATTTACTTTATAGCCATAACACCTTTGGGTTTGATCCCACAGCATGTCATATTGGTGTTTTCTACTACAACCTCAGTTCAGCAATGCTTTTGTAAGAGAAATTAGTGCATGGGAACTGTGCAGAAGCCCAGTGTGTATATCCTCCTCCTCCGTCATCATCATCACCACCACCACCACCACCACCACCACCACACATCTGTTTACTATGTTGTCATAGGTTGGAGTATGTATGTGTGTATGTGTACCTATGTGTATATATGAAAGTTTGTCTCCATGTGTTTGTGTCTTTGCATTAATACCACTTAGACAAGCAGTGCTTGCTGTTTGTTTATGTTCCTCATTAGCAACATGTCTGACAGGTGAAGATCACTAGTGGTGGTGGTGATGATGGTGGTGGTGGTTGTGTGCTGATGGAGTGGTGGACGTCATGAAGATATGGTGATGGTGATGGCGGAGGTGGGGAGTAGTGGTGGTGTTGGGGGTAGTGGTTGGGGTAGTGGTTGTGCTGGTGGTGTTGGGGGTAGTGGTTGTGATGGTGGTGTTGGGGGTAGTGGTTGTGATGGTGGTGTTGAGGGTAGTGGTTGTGATGGTGGTGTTGGGGGTAGTGGTTGTGATGGTGGGGTTGGGGGTAGTGGTTGTGCTGGTGGTGTTGGGGGTAGTGGTTGTGATGGTGGTGTTGGGGGTAGTGGTTGTGATGGTGGTGTTGGGGGTAGTGGTTGTGATGGTGGTGTTGGGGGTAGTGGTTGTGATGGTGGTGTTGGGGGTAGTGGTTGTGATGGTGGTGTTGGGGGTAGTGGTTGTGATGGTGGTGTTGGGGGTAGTGGTTGTGATGGTGGTGTTGGGGCTAGTGGTTGTGATGGTGGTGATGATGATGATGGTGGTGATGGATGTTGTGATGATGACGATAATAATGGCGATGGATTGATGATGATGATGATGATGGATGGTGTGATGATGAAGATGATGATGATGATGATGTTGGATGCTGTGATGATGATGATGATGATGATGCTGATGATGATGGATGCTGTGATCACGATGGTGATGGATGTGATGATGATGATGACGATGATGGATGCTGTGATGATGACGATGCTGCTGTTGATGATGATGATGGATGCTGTGATCACGATGACAATGGATGTGATGATGATGATGGATGTTGTGATGATGATGATGATGCTGCTGTTGATGATGGATGCTGTGATCACGATGGCGATGGATGTGATGATGATGATGTTGATTGTTGTGATGATGCTGCTGCTGTTGATCTCCACCATTTCCAAGGAGGCAATGGCTGTTTCATCAATAAGATCAAAGCTATAAATATAGACACAATACAGATTGTATTGACAGGTGTATTGATATATAAATAAATAGATGTACAGATAAGGTGTACAGCCCCAGGTCAGATTGATTAAGGAGCAGACCAACAATTATACAATGTTCCATCTGAGACCATTCCAGGTTTTGTTTGTTTGTTTGTGTGTGTCTGTCTGTGTGTGTGTGTGTGTGTATATATGTGTATAGATGTGTATAGATGTATGAATGTATGTATGTGTATGTATGTGTATGTGTGTACATATGTATATATATATATATATAGAGAGAGAGAGAAGAAGTTTTTGAAATGGAAATGCGGGTATAAAGAATTTATTAGGTAACAATTGTTTCTATAGTGTATGGGTTACCTATACCTCGCTATTTGAATAATATAAAAATATTATCATAAACCGAAGGTACACTGTAATTTTCATATCATTCCAATACAAAGGTCTGACGACATGGTGTGTCTGCTTACAGTGTACCTTCGGTTTATGATAATATTTTTATATTATTCAAATAGCGAGGTATAGGTAACCCATACACTACAGAAACAATTGTTACCTAATAAATTCTTTATACCCGCATTTCCATTTCAAATTTCAAAAACTTCTTCTCCATATTTTCTCCGGATTTTAAAACACACTTTATTATACGTTGAGCAATCTCCGACGTCGGTTGACTCCATCCAATGCAACTACTTAGTAACATTGGAATACAAATTTACTAATTATATATATATATATATATATATATATATATATATATATATATATATGTATATGTGTGTGTATGTATGTATATAACTAACAAATAGTTTTATTGCTCTACATGGCTGAATACAAGAAATGTATATCTGAGTTTTATTGAATATTTATAATAATATTTGATTCATTTGCAATTATGCAAACAGCCTGTTTAAGCCATGTGAGTAGAATGACTCCGTCATTATTGCTCTTGTATTGGCATATATATATATATGCAGGGCGATCAAGATTGATGGAAGTTATGGAGTAGGTAGACCCAGAAAAACCTGGGACATGATAAATTCTAACTTTGCACACTTGCACCTCTCCAAGACAATGTCACTGGATCGAGATCTTTGGCGCCATGCAGTAATACAGAAGACCCACCTTCCTTACATGCAAAGTTAACCTACAGTCAGTCGGCCCCTCCAAACCAAACTTACACCCCAGCTCACTACCCCTACTCCATCCTTCCACTCCCGCCAACACCACCCTTTCTCTATAAAGTTATGTTGGTACCACAACATCCAGTCCAAAATGAGGTCATGTAGGCGTCACAACAAAAAACACACAGTCCACGCTGTAATGTGGTCTTGTAGGTAACACGGTAAAAAGCTCCCATTCCACACTGTAAATGTGGTTGGTGTTAGGAAGGGCATCCAGCTGTAGAAAACCTGTCAGATACTCCTATATGATCGAGACACGGTCATCCAACCAATCTTGCCTCAAGTGGGACAATTCCTGTCTAAAGCCATGCTATCCATATAATTCTATTGTAAAAATTAACAAATGAACAAAAATGAAAGAAATTGATCTGTGATCCTTTCTCTATAATTTATTGACTTTGCCTTGTGAATGCATAAGATTTTGTCTTGTTTTTTCCTACCTCCTTTAACCCTTCAAAATTTACCTCCTAATACCACTGCCTAGTCTTATCTGAGACATTCCATTATAATTTACATTTAAACGATGATGATGATGTATGTGTATGTATATATATATATATATATATATATATATATATATATATACATGATTATATATGTACATGTGTTCGTATGTATGTATTATATGTATGTATGTCATAATGCAACGAGTGTGACTAGATTTGCCTCAGTAAAGCATAGAAGCCATCATAGAAGTGTGACAAAATGCTGCTGATTATAGTCTTTTTGGCATTTCTTCCTGTTGGAAGTGAAGAAAACAATGTGCCTCAGCCAATGGATTCCAATGTCATTTGAAAACTCACATAAACAAAACAGGAAACCAAAGTGGAAGTAATGTTCATGACTGTACCATATACAGAAAGGAATATAAGTCCTTGGCAGAGCTAAAGAGTCATGTTCGTGCCACTCATGTGTGAGAGGGGGCAATTCTTGAAATCAAGATGCAGCCATTATATATGTATGTACATATGTATGTATGTATATATGTATATATATATATATAGAGAGAGGATAAATCAACAAGATCCCAAACCTCATTTGCTTACTAAGTGGGGTGGAGCTTGTCAAATTGGACCAAGGAAACAATGTTTGCATTGCTCTTTCCATTGCTGATACTATCTACCGGTTCCAACTCTTGTATGTATGTATGTCTGTATGTACGTATATATATATATATATATATATAACAAAAGAAATGTGGTAAGGAACCAGGTGGACCATAATGCACCAAAGTACTCAATACTTAGGGTAGTAGAGTGGGTAATAGGAACGAGTAGCATTTTCGATTTCTTTTCCTTATATATATATATAGAGAGAGAGAGTCTGCAGTGCTGAGAGCGAGGTGACCACTAATCATATGAGTACTCAATACATGGGGAGATGTAGAGTGCATATAGAGATATGTAAAATCCCGATGCAATGCCAAGCAGTTTTGGCTTGTGGCACAAACCAAAGCTGCTTGGTGTTGTGGTTGGAATTTAACATATCTATCTATATATATATAGAAATATATCTATTTATGTACAAATGTACATACATATGTATTTGTGCATACATCTATTCATGATCATAAGAAAATATATTTTTTTTACATCAAACGTACTCATTTCTCATAAATATGCTGAAAAAGACCAATAAATATTTTCCTTACAAAATGATAATATAATCATTTGTAGGGTTAATAAAATATCCCAGTATTTTGAACACCTTAAGAAGATAAATATAGGTTTACATATTTAGATAAATCATATTTTGTTGTTTTGCTCATTTTAGTTCAGTTCTTTCATTTCTATATATGTCATGTTTGTGCCAGATTAACCAATCTGTATTATATGAGCCAATGAGGGGCATTATATGCAGTCATTCAACCTGCTAAAAATAGCAGTCAAATTTTTTTAGTTTACACATTACTATCTTTTATAAGAAAGGGCATATCAGTCAAACCAGTAAAGGCTACAAACCATTTAATTTAAATTCATTAAAACCTACAAAACATTTTAATTTACTGTATATACTTGAATGTAAACTGAGGAATATGTAACCAAAAAATCGATAGTAGAAGGGGTGAGGGCTTACATTCAGGGTCAATATTTTGATGATTTTCACCAACTTCAAATTCTATGTAAACAGGATTTGGATTTTTACCAATTTCTCAGACATAAGATTTAAGTATATATGGTAAATTCAGTAAAACTACAGACTATTTCATCTAAATTTAGTAAAACCAACAAACTATTTAATTTCAATTAAGTAAAACTTACAAATGTTTTGTAGTTAAATTCAGTAAAACCTACAAATGTTTTGTAGCAGTAAAACCTACAAATGTTTTTAAGTTAAATTCAGTAAAACCTACAAATGTTTTGTAGCTAAAATCAGTAAAACTTACAAATGTTTTTTATTTAAATTCAGTAAAACCTACAAATGTTTTGTAGCTAAATTCAGTAAAACCTACAAATGTTTTGTAGTTAAATTCAGTAAAACCTACAAATGTTTTGTAGTTAAATTCAGTAAAACCTACAAATGTTTTGTAGTTAAATTCAGTAAAACCTACAAATGTTTTGTAGCTAAATTCAGTAAAACCTACAAATATTTTGTAGTTAAAATCAGTAAAACCTACAAATGTTTTATGGTCAAATTCAATAATATTTTCAATATATACACAGTAATGTGTGTAAATTTACATGCATACATGCATATAAGTACATATGCATACATGTATAATATAATATATAAAAACGTTAACACTAATAGTCATTTCTTTATAAAATTCATTAGCTCTTTCATTACAAATCTGTCCAATGCTACCAGAAAATGTTCTACATTACCAATCTACCTGATACCACCAATTCATATATAACTTATTTATTTTATTTTGTAGTGATCATGTCTATCAACAAACCAGTTACATTTTTATTCCCTCTATCTAAAATGTGATGTGAAAGTTACTATTTATATTTTTCTAATTTGAAATTAAAAAGCTAAGAAATCATGCATGCATCCAGCCCTAGAAAACCTGTCAAACAAAGGGTTGGGAAGGCCTTTTAGTTGTGTTAAAGACATGATAACCTCCCTTGTGCACTCAATGGAATATAAGACCATAAGGAAGCATGATGCAGACTCCTGCCCTGGCCTGTCATGGCAATCAGTAGTCCTGTTTCAGTACTGACTTGGTCTATGTAGACTTCCCTGACCCTTATTAACAGGGAAAACAGATATTGATTGATGATATTTAAAATATGATGTGGAAGTCACTATTTCTATCTCTCTAATTTAAAATAAAAAAAAAACATGAAGTCATGCATGCCTATTTTTTTCCACTAGTACGTGATATTTTCATTCTCCCTGGTGTGTTTCATTATCATTATATCATCATGTTTGCAACATATTATTTATATTTTTACTACCACTATCCAAGATGGCTGCCTTATGATGGAAAATCACTATTTCTATATTTCTAATTTTTATTTATTAACTAACAAATCATACACCAACACTTTTCACCACTAGTTGCTCATCCTTGACTTAAATTCTCTTAAATGTGTCTCACTGTCACCATATTTTTCTTTTGTACCATTGAGTTCACACTTTTAACACATGCATCATAAATTTAACTTTTATACAGAGAGTCAGAGCCAACACCTGGCTATTTGGTTCTATAGGTTGTTAACTCTACAATGTACAATCAGTCTTCCAGTCATGTGTTACAAATAAAATAATTCCAACTTATACTATTGTAAAGCATGGAATAAACTACCTGCATCAGTTGTTAGCTGTTGAGACACTGCATCCTTTAAAACCTCCATGGTTCTTGAATTTCACCAACACTACACCTGATATCCCCCCTCCATACACACGCACACATGTATATCATGACTCATACACTGTTCACTTTCCTGACATTTGTACATTATTCTATGTACTATACATACACCTTTGATAAGTTGTAGTGCACCTGAGCACTGTACACAATAATTTCATTATTATTATTATTATTATTAAACTGATGAACCTAGTTTTTGACATTTCACACTAAGACAATTACTAAACCGTTATTTTCCACTACATAACCTACATTCACCTATGCCAAATCCTGTGACAGTTCATAACATCATACAATCTAATTTGAATATTTCAACATTACTGTTACATAGCAAAGATGTTTCATAATTTCTTTATTGATTGCAGGAACGTTTTTTTATATATCTAATTTAATTATAGAAATGTGTATAAAATTGTGATCCTTTAAGGTTTAGTCAGGCACCTCTCTGAGTTCTGCACTTTAGGTGGCTGCCTTGTTAGACTTAATGGTAGCACCAGCATTGCAGAGAGAACATGTCTTTGTAGTATTTATAATTATTCTATAATATCAACATTATTACTAGGGCGGTGGATTGGCAGTATCGGTAGAGGGTCGGACGCCATGCTTTCCAGCATAGTTACGTCCCTTTACGATCTGAGTTCAAATCCCGCCGAGGTTGACTCTGACTTTCATCCTTATGGGGTCGATAAAATAAAGTACCAGTAATGCACTGGGTAATTGCTGGCCTTGTGCCTAAAGTAGAAACAATTATTACTAGGGCGGTGGATTAGTAGTGTCAGTGGAGGGTCAGACGCCATACTTTGCAGCATAGAGTTACGGACCTTTACAGTCTGAGTTCAAATCCCGCCGAGGTTAACTTTGCCTTTCATCCTTATGGGGTCGATAAAATAAAGTACCAGTAATACACTGGGATAATTGCTGGCCTTGTGCCAAAAGTACAAACAATTATTACTATACCTATACGTCAGATGCCATGATTTGCAACATTGAGTTATGGCCCTTTACGTCCTGAGTCCAAATCCCACGAAGGTTAATTTTGCCTTTTATCCTTACGGGGGTCGATAAAATGAAATACCAGTAATGTACTGGGATAATTGCTGGCCTTGTGCCAAAAGTAGAAACAATTAGTACTATACCTAATTAATGGTATTCAGTTGTGATAAAAAAAAAGAAGAAAATAGTGCAATTAGTGGGTTTTAATGATGCTAATCAGCTGAAGAATCAAATTTCTGTCCAGCTGATCAGATGGACAATAAAAGTGAGAAATGGGATTTTAATGTTTATTTTTTAGTTAATTTTCAAATTTCTCACTTTTATGACTCCCTGCATTTAGTTGTTCTATCCATATATATATATATATGAAAAAGTGAGTCCTTCATCAGTGACCCTCCAACCGTCCTCGGCATTTCATCGCTTTAAGGGCCATATGCCTCGGGTTGGTGCGAACAACGGCTAAAAAAAGTTGTTGGGACACGTAAATAAAGGGGGACGCTAGAGTAACAACAAAAAAGTTTAAGCAACGGAAAGTGAGTAGAACCGTTGCTTAAACTTTTTTGTTGTTACTCTAGCGTCCCCCTTTGTTTACGTGTCCCAACGACTTTTTTTAGCCGTTGTTCGCACCAACCCGAGTCATATGGCCCTTAAAGCGATGAAATGCCGAGGACGGTTGGAGGGTCGCTGATGAAGGACTCACTTTTTTATATGTAACCCATTTGCAACGCCGCAGCTCCATTATTATCATATTTACATATATATATATATATATATATATATATCCCTGACTATTTCATATACATATAGCTGTTGTTGTTGTTTAATCCCAAGTTGGCTCTAACAATCCTGACTATCCATTGCTTTGGTCTTGAACTTAATTTTATCAACCTTAAAAGGATGAAAAGCAAAATTGACCTCAGTGGGATTTAAACTCAGAATGCAGAGAGCTAGAATAAATTTGCAAGGCATTTTGTTTTACATTCTTATGACTTTGCCAATTTGCTGATAATTCTGGGCAATTATATTCATCACCAATATTTTAACATTTATTTTTATTTGATGGTTTGGGTTGGATATTTCTACCAGACAGTCATCTTTGTCTAGTGTCATTTCTTTTTTGAGAATCAACATCTAGATATCTGACCTTAACACTTTTTCCATGTTTTCCTCAATATTTCTTTTCCCTAAGCTGCCTTAACTGACAGAATACATGGCATCTTTTCAACTAACACTTATTATCTCTTACTAACATATCTCCATACTAGAGCAGCTGTCTATTCTTCATCTATTACACTTCATCCACAGCTGCTCTATAAGTTAACTTGTCTGACTTTTATGCTAGCCAACATTATTTATTTAACAGATCATTTCTTGATAGCTTTCGCAGCTCTTTCATATTTGATGTCCCTGTCTCACTACCATGCATATCACAGTTTTGACATATGCTTCATAGTCTTTTTATTTTTTGACTGACAAGAGAAACTTGTTCTTGTTAACAGAAGCAATAACTTTCTGAATTTCTTCTTTACCATGGCTACACATTCATTGTAATAAGCTAATAGGTGGCAAATAGGTAGGGTTGTTAGAGTAAAAGTTGAAATGTCTTGTGGAGTGGAATTTGTTCCAGATCTCTTTGTTCTGAGTTCTACTGAATTCTACTTTGTTTTCTATCCTTTTGCAGTTGATAAAGTAAAGTACCAATCCAGGACAGTGGATTGGAGAAATTGATTGATTGTCAGATAAAATGCCTTTTTTTTTTTAGTATTTTTTTCTGAGTCTTTACATTCTGGGTTCAAATTCTTCTGTGATTCACTTGGGAGGTAATCTGTTGCTTGGTTTAACAAAACTGCTTGGCCCTTCTTGGATATCTTTAGTAATGTCATCTCTGCTGCAGGTATTTGGACCAAGTCTCCAATTTCAGTATACATCCTTCCTTTCTTCTGTCAGTCTCATTGACTCTTAAAAGGTTTATGTTTTATGCCCTTCCATGCCTGACTAAACCCAAAAAATGAATACCTAGTTTAAAAAAAATATTAATTCTAATTAAACTATCGAAGAAATTTACATTATTCAGTGGTCCTACTGGTAACTGCTGGGGCACATTTCAAGTCTTTGTTTTCCACCAGCTAGCCTGGGAGCACACCACACATTCTTAGCAGCATTGAATGTAAAGTATAAATTTTTTATACTCCTCTTTCCTACATATTAACCAAATATGGTTAATATGATGGTACTTGGTTTAACGATGCTCTCTGTTACTAACCAGTACTTTGTGCTGTACCATGTTTGTATGTTTGGAACATTTTCTGCAACTCTTCAACATATTCTGCTATGAAAAGCAAGTCATCAGCATAAAAAAGTTCTCAATGACAGCCATACTTGAACTATAATGAATAGAAGTGGGCTGATGACATAACCCTGAGGAAATGTTGACCTGAAAACCACATTCTTTGCTAATCATTGCCAATTGTCATAGATGGGGAATAGAGCTCTCACAAGCCATTAATCTAATGAACTTATTTCAATATGAAATATACAGTAGTAAAACGAAATGTACTATATACATGGCAATAAGGAAATAAGAAGAGAGAGAGAGAGAGAGGAAAATAAGAAAAAGACTAAGAAAAAAAAAAAGGAATTAAGCATAGAAAGAAACAAAGAGAGGGATGGGATAACTGGCTCTACGCCCCAGTCTAAGTGGCGTTTCAGCTGCACCTCACAGATAAGATGGCAAAGGTACTGCAGCAGAGAATGGCCAGCAACACCTGTTGCAACAGCCATCCCACCTCATGGGGGTCCTTCCTCAGGCAGGTTACTGTCTTTCTGATTTTACTCTATCAAGCAAATTCACTCACAGACCAGCAAATGGAAATATATGTGAATAAAAATATGTCTGGTTAAAGTGATTCATTATTTTTACTTGTGTTTCACATCCAAATTAAATTCAACCATAGGCAATAAGTCAGCCACTGTGTTAAACATTCTAAGATGTGGTATATCAACTAAATCTAAGGTCAACTTATTGGTTAGAAAGCTAAACTAGCCTAATTGATATTTTGGGGTTTAAATATCCTCCAGATTAAAACTTTTGTGCACTAAACAATCAGAAGAACGGCATTTTTTTTATTGAGCTCCAGATATAACAGACTTTGTTACTGAGCCATAGATAGAGTTCCAGATAGTTGTTACTGAGCTCCAGATAGAACAGAATTTGTTACTGAGCCATAGACAGAGCTCCAGATAGTTGTTATAGAGCTCCAGATATAATAGAAGTTGTTACTAAGCCTAGATAGAACTCCAGATGGAACAGAAGTTGTTACTGAACCCTAAATAGAGTTCCAGATAGCTGTTATAGAGCCCCAGATAGAACAGAAGTTGATATTGAGTGTCAGATACAGAGTGAGAGAGAGCCCCAGGTAGTTGTTATTGAGCTCTAGATAGAACAGATGTTGTTAGTTGAGTCTAAGATAGAACAGAAGTTGTTATTGAGCCCTAGATTGAGCAGAAGTTGTTAGGGAGCTCCAGATAAAACAGAAGTTGTTATTGAGTGCCAGATACAACAGATGTTATTTGAGCCTGAGATAGAGCCCCAGATAGAGCATCGTATGGATAATGGACACTGGAAAAGATTTCAACACTAGAAAAGCCCAGTCTTGGTTAGCATGCAATAAGCATGACGGAATCTGGCATTTCAACCTACTAAACTCTTCCAAAGTTGAGGCAGTAGGATGATGATGTTGAAGGATAGTTCTATCATGACCATCTTTTTTATTCCCTAAGCACCCAGCTTCAATATTTCTTTTGCTGTATTTGCTGTTGTTTAACTGCACATCATTGCTGTTTGAGCAGATATATAATCAAAGTTGTTCCAACAGTGACTACTCTGTATTTTAAGGATTATGTTGAATTACATTGCACTATGTGTCTCTCTATTAGTTATGTGTTATTCATGAGTGAGAATGTATTTTCCTGATATATGTAGTATATTTAAATCGGCTGAATAGTTCAGGAGTTCGCTTCACAATCATTAGTTCCCAAGTTTGATCTCACTGTATAGCATCTTGAGCAAGTGAGATTTTCTTTAGCCTTGGATTGACTTATGCCTTGTGAGTAAAATTGGGTATACAAAAACTGTGTGGAAGGCAGTCAGAATGATTGTACCTGTAATTCAGAGTGCAAGCCTTGTCACACATTGTATTACATTAAATCTCCCTCAGAATTATGTTAAAGGTACATGTATCTGTAGAATGCTCCAGCCATTTGCATGTTAGTATTATGAGCATGTTGTTCTATTGATCGGACAACTTGAGCAATCGTCATCGAATCTGACAGAGTTCCATTCCAGTAACATTTTCTGCAGCTCTGTATCCAATTCTTATAAGAACCAAAGCATCAGCATATAAAAAAGTTCTCAATAATATCCTGTCTAGAACTTTTGAATTATATTTAATAGAGGTAGACTGAAGACATAACCCTGGGGAAACAATTTCTTGTACATTAAACTCAATATCTGGAGTGTGTGGTTTGTAGATAATCACTAAATATTTCATCATCTGTACCTATGACAACTACTTAGTCAGTATTTCTCTTCCTCATGGCATAAAATGTATTATATAATTTAAACAACTTGTAATTTCCTTTTGCTGACACAAAACATCACTAATTTTTTTTTTTGCACTCTGTTATTTTACTATATTATATAACATAACTTTTATAACCTGAGAAAATTCTGAAGTCAGATATTTAAAAAAAGTTTCTTAATTAGTGTAGAATTTAGATGTAATTGCCAACATGGCTGTGTGGTTGAGAAGTTCACTTTACAGCCATGTGGTTATGAGTTTGATTTCACTGGAAAGCACTTTCTGCATATATAGCTTCAGTGATTCTTAACCTAGGGTGCCAGCACCTCCAAGGGGTACAAGATTCAGTTCTTGGGGATGCAAGGAGAAGCCCAGAAACAACTTTTTTTCTGTTTTACTTCTCATCATTCAGTGTTTCAAAGTTTTTTATTTGTTTCAATTTCTTAACTACAATAGAGTACTTGGTGGTACTGAGGCTGGAAATGATAAAGAAACACTCAAGGTGAAAAAGGCAATTTTTGATTATTAAGGAACTCTACCAAAGTTAGGATTTGTACTAACTGGAAAGCCTGTTCTTGAAGCATCCTATAAAATTGTCTATCTAGTGGTTAAAGAGAAAAATACCTCAGAGAATCATCAAAGAGTTAGTTAAGCCTTGTATCCTTGAAGTTACCAAGATCATTCTGAGAACAGATGTGGAAAGGAAGGTGGCACAAGTACCAATGTCTAACGATGTAATCAGGAACAGAATTGTTGATATGAACCAGGATATATTGGAACTGGTGATCGATGATATCAAGGTAAGTCCTGTGACAGTGAACGAATCTACAGATGTTTCTCATTGTAGCCAATTAATTACTCTCATCCGTTATGTCAAGAATGAAGAAATCTTAGAACACATTTTATTTTGTGGGTGACTGCAGCCCTCTACAAAAACACATAGCCTGAGCTTGTGCTTCGGAGGGGAACTTTCTAGATGCAAAACCCATGATCATTCAGTACTGAAGGGGGTTTTTACTCCTTTGATACCAAATTACATAAAACCACCTTAGATTTACAATACAAAACTGTTCATTTCAAAATGTTTATCCTTATATTAAAACCTTTCATCATAATATTATTTTTAAAAAAATCATGTGATGTTTCAAATAACAGCTTACTAATGAAAATCTTAATAATTTTATTCATCATTTTGTCGTGCTTGTCGCGTGGATTGCCATGACTTTTTCTCTCCACTTGTCTTGGTGGTCTATTGCTCATGGCAGATCCTCCAGATTACACTTAGCATCCTCACATAGTTGTTTGATGTAGATTATGTGAGGTCTACCCACACTGGAATACCAATGCTTTGGTCTCTGTAATAACACATCATTGAAATTTTCTTCCTTTGCTCTCCAGCAGTGTCCAGTGAATCTGGTCCATCTCTCTTGAGAGATTGCATGTAGATGACTGTAGAGTTGATTTTATGTAGGTTACTGCTTCCAGGATATGTTTAAAGGTGCTCTGAGCATTCATGTGTACATTCCATCAAGTTTCTTTTCAAGTTGTTTAGTGAGTGTCCACAGTACCTCCATACAGCAGGACTGATTCCACTGTCTGGAAGAATTTGCATTCCATTTGTTTGGGGAGCTTCAATTTACAAATTGTAGTCAGCTTAGTCAAGGCATTATTAAATTCCTCCAAATGTTCAGTTATTTTCAAAATTTATTGAATCACATTGGCAGAGTATTTCATTAGAAATATGGTAATGGAAGGGTTAAGTTGCCATAGGCAGTGTATCTCATTAGAGATATAGTAATGGAAGGGTTAAGTTGATACATAGGCAGTGTATCTCATTAGAAATATGGTGATTGAAGGGTTAAGTTGACACATAGGCAGTGTATCTTATTAGAGATATGGTAATGGAAATTAAGATGATAAGCCTTCACATTTTAGTATTTGAACTACTTTAGTTCTCCAAGGGAGACAATGAAGGATTAACTCTATCGAATGGATGTTGTAATATTCTTGCTTTTCTGCAGAATATTTCTGATTTAAGGAAATCAAAACTAGATCCTGAACTCAGCTTACCAAACTCATGCTTCAATTTCATTATGAGGGAGCATGATAGAAATGGCAGCCAAACCTTCCTTAGATTGTTTGAGATATAATGTATCCAGGATTACATTATTCTATATTATTAGTTAGGAACTAATAAGAGAATCTTTTCTAGTTACATAGAAGTGTAGTTAAATATCTGAAGAAGGATGGCCTTTGCTAGGTTTAAATGCCCAATACTTTGTGTTATGAAAGAAATTCTATGACTCCTTCAGGATTTAGAGCCCCATATAAAATGGCTTTGGTTACTAGAATAGGAGTGAGAAACATCTTGTGGCCTTCAGTGTAGAGTTCTAAAAGAAGCCTACATCCCTACCTTTTTTCTCCACACCCTCCCACCATTCCCTCCACCTCCTACCATTCCTTTTCCTTCTACCCACGTTATGGATACCTTCCTTGCTGTGTGTTAAAGTATGTTTGTAAAAGGTTAGTTTGTATTTATATTTATTACCTTAATTTTCACTATAAATTTAATTATATTTGTTTGTATTTAACTAATACAATATTCTTTAGTGTTACCTCATGAAATAACATTTAATTCAATGTGACCTTCAAATATAAAAACAAATTCCCTGTTTTAAACACTAATTAACAAGTTCAAGCATAACCATATTGCCTATTTAATGTTATTTTATACAGTAATGAGACTCAACAACTTTTTTGCCATGCCCCACAATATATACTTTTTTGTTTATACTGTCTTTGGCTCGCCCAGTATCGACTAAATTAATTTAAAAAAAAAAGAAATAATGTTCAAGCAATAATTTATTTCAAACTATATTTTAATGCTCCCCCCCCCCAAAAAAAATGTCTTGATAACAATTATGCTGACAAAATTAAAAAAAATATACACATCTTAAAAAAAATATATCGATGCCCATTATAAATATCGTGTAGTTTATCATTGAACCAAACGGCCCATCGCGTACATCACTATTTTTCACTGGCTGCTCGCCTAACCGAGGTAACTGGTGATGCTCGTGAAGGCGCTTGTCTGTTCCAGCATCCCAGCCTCGCCATCACCCGAGGTAACGCTGCGAGTGTGCTGGCTTGCCTCAAAAATTATTAGAGAGGTTTCCCAGTGCTCCTCGCTATATAGTTATCTTTTGTTCTGGTAGTGATTCGTTTGTCCACACCTTTCGCTTGTATGTGGTCCCAGATGTGCTTGTGCGTGTGTTTTTTTCTTTTCCCATTTCTTTCCCTTTTTATTTGTAATATTATGATGGCGGTTATATTGACATATAAAGTCATTAATTAGATTGGCAGTATCGGTAGAGGGTCGGACTCCATGCTTTGACGCATAGAATTACGGCCCTTGCCATTCTAAGTTCAAATCCCGCCGAGGTTAACTTTGCCTTTCATCCTTACGGGGTCGATAAAATAAAGTACCAGTAATGCACTGGGTAATTGCTGGCCTTGTGCCAAAAGTAGAAACAATTATGAATAATATTTCAGTTTTAAAGGTAGCCATATTTACTATATGTTGACATTTACATATAATTGTTTCTACTTTAGGCATTTACATATAATCAAAGGGAATCTACTCTCAAATACTGAGCAAAATATTCTCCACTTAGTTGTCTAACTTGATTATTTCTACTGTCGAGGGGCGATGGATTGGTAGTGTCGGTATATAGTTACGGCCATTTACATTATTAATTCAAATCCCGCCGTGGTTAGCTTTGCTTTTCATCCTTACTGGGTAGGTAGGGTCAATAAAATAAAGCAGCAGTAATGCACTGAGGTCAATTTAATCGACTTTTCCCCCTTCCCCAAAAAGGGGTAACTCAGAATTTGACCGTTAGGTGTCACTCAAGGGTCAAGGCGTGGACAGATTTCGCTACATATTTGTGTAATTCGCCTTAAAGCATAACTTGTCCTATCTTTGTCTCTACCTGTTTTGTTATGTCTCAATGTGCACTGAAATGAACGGTGTCAACCTTAATGCACAGAAACCGTAGTGATTTCCAGATGTTGACTGAGGAGATGCGACTGTCCGCCTCCGTTGTTTTTCCATTGTGCCTTTGTTCTGAGTGCTCCCTACTTTGAATTCACATTCTAAAGACTTAGCCATGCAGGCGTTTTTGAAACGATATATATATTGGAAAAGCTAAAAATATGAACGACTGTCCTAGCTGCCGGCATCTTCAGCTAACCCTATAATCAAAAACATTGCAGCTATTATTGTTTCAGGTGAGAGAGATATAGACTCAGACGATAACTTTTACTATTGTCAGCCTACAGCTACTATCATTTTATTTTACTGTTGACCACCCGGGTGGGATGAGATGTGTGTGTGTGTGTGTGTGTGTGACAAAAATCAATATTTAAAAAAAAATCTAAATTGAAAAAAGACAAAAGACAAATCTACGCAAATGAAAAATAAAAAAATAACTAATCCCAGTTTTTTTAAAGTTGTAGGATTTATTATTTTTTGTTGTTCATTTTCTATGGTTGTTATCTTTTTGTTTCATTTACGTATATTTTGCTTTTGTTTTTCGTCGGTAAAAACAAATTTTAACTTTTGTTTAGCCTCAAGTTGACGGTCGCAGTTGTTTGATAAAAGCAAATGTGAAATATTAAACTAAAAAATTGTTTAGAATCTTGAGCACATTAGATAAAACACCCACGGTATTTAATTTCAGACTTTTACATTCTGAGTTTAAATCTTGCCATGGTCTTTCAATTTTCCAGAATCGATAAAATAAGAACTAACTGCGAGCGTGTTGGCTTTTATATATAAATTTCAGCGACTTCTGCCGTCATAATGTGTGTGTGAATGTATGTATAAAAGGAAGGAAAGAGACTGGTGAAAAAGACTATAGCGAAACAGCGGCTGGCATCCCATTTGCTACGCTGTGTGTGTGTTTGTGTGAATGTATGTCTGTGAGTGTGTATTTTTGTAAGCGTGTCTGTGTTTGCGCGTTTATATTTATATACTCATACATATAAATGTATGCATATGCGCATACACACACGCACACTCATACACGTCAGCGTGTTGAAAACAATTCTAGTGCCCCAAGATTTTCTGATGACCCTTGTGGTGTATGACCGGTTGACACACTTAGTATTGATCGATGTTTTTTTTTTCTTCGCTTTGATTGTATATTTTTGTGTATTATATTTATATGGTTCCTAGCAATAATTAATTGATTATAAGTATGTATTTCTATTTAACCTTATATATTTGTTATATGATAATAAAATTAAACTATAGCCTATTTAACATTATATATTATAAAGCATCTAAGGGTTGTGAGTTGGCAGAATCGTTGGAGCGCCGATCAAATGTGAAACGGTATTTGTTCTTACGTACTGAGTTCAAATCTTTCCGAGGCGAACTTTACCTTTAATTCTTTCGGGGTTAATAAAATAAAGTACCAGTTAAGTGCTGGGATCAGTATAATGGATTTTCATTTCCGCACAAATTGTTGGCTTTTTGTCTAAAATTAGAAACCCTTAAATGTGAACTGAATTTTTAATAGAAGGAATAATACTTTTTGTATACTTATAACGAAATTCTCATACATGTCCCTTTTTGAAAGATTGATTGGCAAGTTTTTATTATTATTTGGCTGTTATTTCTAGCATGTCAAACAACCTTATGTGCAATTATATATACATCACAGCATAGCCAGAAATTATTATGTAAGGGAGATAATTGTTTCTACTTTAGGCACAAGGCCAGCAACTACTCAGTACATTATTGGTACTTTATTTTATCGACCCCGTAAGGATGAAAGGCAAAGTTAACCTCGGCGGGATTTGAACTCAGACTGTAAAGGGACGTAACTATGCTATGTAAGGGAGATAATATGAGTTGTTTCCCTTGAAATACAATATTTTTTCTAACATCGGAACAGGATCACATATTTTGAACAATGATATAAGTTGATTATATAGATACCAGCTATTGATTTGTATTAATTTTATTGACCCACCGGAAGAATGAAAATCAAAGTTGATCTCGGTTGAATTCGATCTCAGAACGTAAAAGAATACGACTAAATACCGAAAGGCATTTATCTGACATTAAAGTCATATTTAGCCAGAGAAAGTAATATTTCCTACTGCTTGGTTTTTCAAATATGCACCACACATTTTAACATATCCACCAGGATGATTCTATGTGGTTACTTGTTCTAACAACTCTACCAATTTGCTGTTTTGAGTTGTTGGTAATAAAATCATACTTTTTAGGTTATTTACCAGATCTTAAACTCTTAACATCCTATAGCAATTTAGCAAAAAAAATAACTGAAAACAAGTTTGTTAATTCAAATGTTTATAGTATCTTTACTAGTGGGCAGATCGTTGTGAAAATTTACAGTAAAATAAAGACTCAAATGTTTACTGTGATGCAGTAATAGTGTAACTTAGTACTATTAAAGAATGTTTTTCTAATGTAGTTTCATGTGGTACAGGACTTTAAGATGAAATATAAACTTTTAATATATACATTTACTCTATAAAACGCTAAAAGAGTCTTTATGTGACCACTCAACCTGATAGAAATAACAGGTCAGTTTAACTTCAAATCACACTTGCCATCTAAGAAAAAGGAAGAGCACATTAAATGTAATGTGTGGTCCTAAATATATTATGCCTGAAGAAAAAGATGAAATGGTCGTGGCTGGAATACTTTTGATCATAGGTTGGCTTAGGTCTCAACAACATCAGCACTTGTCTTATTCTTCCTGTGTGTACATAGTACAATATTGGGTTTGGTCTATGAACTTTTATTATTAAACTAAAGATAATTGTTTCTACTTTAGGCACAAGGCCAGCAATTACCCAGTGCATTACTGGTACTTTATTTTATCGACCCCGTAAGTATGAAAGGCAAAGTCAACCTCGGCGGGATTTGAACTCAGATCGTAAAGGGACGTAACTATGCTGGAAAGCATGGCGTCCGACCCTCTACCGATACTACCAATCCACCGCCCAAACTAAAGATAATAATGTTTTATCTACAAGACAACAGAGGCTGTGTGAAGAATATACAAATAGGTTAATAGTTAAACAATTATAATCATATAAAGACGAAATATAATACATATATTGTCATTGCCATCAATGTTTTTACATCCACTTTTCTTTGTTAGCATGGGTTGGACAGGAGATTTTGAGGCAGTGTTTTATGCCTCATGATGTCTTTTATGTTGTTACAACCCCTTTAGTCAGCTGTTAAAAGGTCAGCTCTTACAACCCACAGTGACACAGTGTACCTATTCTAAATGCCAGGAAATACAAGGTACATGTAATGTTGACTCTCATGCCAAATATGGAATTTCATGCTTACCTTCATCAAATATTTCCAGTGGGTGAAGACTGAAAAAAAAAAAAATTAAACAAATATTAATTTCGATTTTTGGCAAAAGGCCAGCAATTTGAAGGAAAGAAAAAGTTGATTAAATCGATCCCAATACTTATAATAATAATAATGAAAATAAGTACAGTGCTCCGGTGCACTACAACTCATTTAAAGTGCATCTATAGTATATAGAATAATGTACAAATGTCAGGAAAGTGAACAGTGTATGAATCATGATACACACACAGATACATGCATGCATGTGTATCGAGGTGGAATATCGGGTCTAGTGTTAGCGAATTTCAGGAAGCATGGAAGTTTTGAAGGATGCAGTGTCCCGACAGCTCACAACTGATGCAGGTAGTTTGTTCCATGCTTCAGCAACTCTGAGTGTGAAAAAATGTTTCCGAAAGTCATGGGAGTTGTACTATTTTCTGATTTTGTAAGCATGTCCATGGGTGTTAGACACATGGAATTCAAAAAAGCGTTCAGGGATATTGTTGGCAAAATGGTTAAAAATTTTGTGGGTGTCTACCAAGTCAGTTGCCAGACGTCGGAGCTTTAATGTATCCATGCCCAACTCTGAAAGGCACAGTTCAAATCCAGATAGTTAAAGTGATATATGAAGGAGCCTCTACTATCATAGCTGTGGCTACAAATTAGTCTGGTAATCATTCACTTCAATGCTTTATGTGTCACTATACTGCTAGAATATTGATGACCAAGCCTTCTTATTTTTGTTTCATTTATGCAAATAAATTAAGCAAAATCCACTTTATAATACACTATTTAACTCTTTAGCAGAAAATATCTAAAAATTGCTTTGTTAATTCAGGAAATTATTTTAAAAAACCTGCAGTGTTAGAGAAAAGACTTTAATTTTTAATGTAATGCAATCATAGTGTTTTGTATTTTTCAAGACTGTCTTGCTAATATGGTTTCATGTAATACAGGACGTTAATAATTGACTAGTAAATAATATATATTTAGGAGTTGCCTACCTTTGATTATGAAAACAACATGCAGCGTTTCTGTTTTCTGACTCAATATCTTGTTTTATTGGTTAGTGTGTTAAACTTACTAAAACATGCACTGATATAGGACTCATGTACGCTATATAGGGTCAATATAATGATTTTTACTTTAAGGAAAGGGAAAGTCGATTATATCGATCCCAGTACTTAACTCAGCTGTAAATGATTGTCAGCAGTAGCTGAGAATTTAGGCCTGCAATAGACTGGCATCCTGTTCAGGGTGGCGTCTATTACTCTCAGATAACGCCACAAAAACTGGGTTAAGCACCAGTCCAATGAGCTTCCATGATTTGAACTCAAAAAGAACATAATGACTTGGAACAAATACTGCTAAATAATTGTCTGATGCACTAATTGCTCCTAATCCATAACCCTCAATTTCTGAACTCCTGTTTTCCCCTGCAAAATGAGGAGTGCATCCTACCTAAGGAAGGATCCACATGAGGTAGAGTGGCTTATGTAGTGAGTGTTGGTGGCTGTTCCATCCTTCCTCTCACTGTTTTTTCTTTCTTTAATATGAAAATTTCTTTATTTCATTATTAAATTAATAATGTAATGGAAGGAGATAACTCATAATTTAGTTTTGAGGGATATTTTCCATTAAATGAATATACTAAACTTTGTATTTGTTTTCGCAAGATTCTTGGTGTGATATCGTGTATTGAATCAGAAATTGCTATAGTTTTGGAAGGGCCATGATATCTATAAAAAGACACACAGCAGTCTAATAAATATAAATGAAGTGAAACTCAACTGGTGTGTGTGTTTTTAAAGAATAAGAATAGAATATACTAAGATTTTACAGTATACAATTAGTTAGAAGCAGAGTTAATATTTCTTGGATATATTGTTTTTAAATTATAAAACATTTCAAAAGCTCGGACAGTGTGGGAGATGGTTTTCTGGCATGCAGAACCCCAGAGGCAAGCCACCTCATGGCTCCAGCAGACAGGTGGGGATAATGTGTAACTCCAGAGGATAGTAAGGAAATAGCCATTCCAACTTGCAGGGCCCATTCCTGCAGTTAGCCAACTCTACTCCTGTAACAGTGAATAGGGAAATGAGTCACAATTACAGGTTTAACAAATGAATATGAGCTACACAGAAATCAAGTAGAAAAAGGATCTCATATGGTAAGTAAGTTGTACCAATTTATATATATATATATATACATACATATATATATATATATATATATATATATATACATACATACATACATATATATATATGTGTGTGTGTGTACAGGACCGAGACCTCTGGTGTCACGCAGTAATACAGAAGACCCCCACTTCCCGCAGGTACAAGCCGAAGCTGAAGTGAATAGACAGTATGCCCCACCCCTCCCACTGTAAAGTGGTCGTATAGGTGTCACAACAAAAAGCACCCAGTCCACACTGTAAAGTGGTCAAGTAGGCGCCATGGTAAAAAAAGCACCCAGTACTCACTGTAAACGAGGTTGGTGTTAGTGAGGGCATCCAGCTGTAGAAATCAAGCCAAAATCAGTTCTGTATGAGCAAGACATAGTTACCTGACCTGGCATTGCCCACAACAGGACAACCCATCTAACCCATGCTAGTGTGAAAGAATGGACGTAAAATGATGATATATATATATATATATATATATATATATATATATTACAGTCACAGTGCTGGGATAAGTTGCTATAAGAAAGGGGAAGAGATCTTGATAGGTTCCTTTTATAAAATGGAGATCTTCAGAAGGGTCTGTTTCGCATGTCTTCTTATATCATTGTAGAGTGTCAGAATTTGAACAAGTGCTTGTGAAAGTGACAACATCTTGAAGATATATGCATATCAGGCATCACTTCTGGATTGCATTTCATGTTCTTGTATGTTTCCCAATATCTGTTGACAACTTTCAAGTCCTGCTGAAATCTCTAATCTCTCTTGATATCATTCCACCCCACCTGAAACTACCTTATGTATATAATAGAAAACTGCTCATTATATGATGTATATCCTTATATCAAATGTATTTATTACAATTTCTACTTTAGACATTTTTTGTAATGTTCTAAGTATCAGTTTTCTAATGTAAAATTTAGTTATTTTATTAAATTCCTCCAAATGCATGGTTATTTTCAAAATTAATTGAAATACATATGCAGTGTATTTCAATAGAGATTGGCATTAGGAAGGGCATCCAGCTATAGAAAACCAGCCAGAAACACTCCTATATGAGCGAGACATGATCACCTGACCCAACTTGCCTCTAAATGGGACAAACCCGTCTAACCCATGTTCGCGTGGAAGATAAACGTTAATCGATGATGATGATACAGTGTTAAAAGGATTAATACCATATGACTCATGATCTGCTGCTCCTTCATCTGTTGGTCTCTATCTCAATGATGTATTTGTATATCAATGATCTGGTAGCTACATGACATGAATGACCATTTGTAATCTTTGTTCCACCATCATGTCTTGGAGTCTTAATGATGATGATGATGCTCTTCTTAACCCTTTAGTATTCACATTACTCTATATATACTATTATATTTTCATGTTAAATCTCACATAATTATCTGACTTAATATCGAATCTATGAGATTTTGAAAGTATTTATTTAGAGAACAATACCTTAACATCAATTTGAGTGACCAGTTACAGCCAGTTTCAACAGAAATAGGTAGAGAATTCTGTCTGATTATGGCCAGTTTGAACATTAAAGGGTTAAAACTTCTTCATTTCTGATATGATCATTGCATGAAATCCAACATTTTGGTGAATCTTTGCAGCTTTCTTTAGGTTTCAGTTGCATATAAGGCCATTGGCAGTATTGATGGCATTGTAATGACAGATCCTCTCATCTTGGTGCCTTATGTGTTCATGGAACAGATTTTGTACATTTTCTGAAATACTTTCAATACACACACACATATGTCATCATCATCACCACCAACATCTCCATTTTCCATACTTGCGTAAATTAGTTAGCTGTCACTGAGTCCTGATCATATGCTTTGTTTTAGCTTGGTTTCTAGAGCTGGATGCCCTTTCTAACACCAATCACAGTTGGTGTTACAGTGTGGACTGGGTGCTTTTTCATCGTTGTCCAGCACAACCATCTACAGGGTGGATTGGGTGCTTTTTTGTTGTCACCAGCATGACCACAATTAAGGTTTAGATTGGGTATTTTTTGTTATGGTATCAGGACTGTAGAAGAGTAAGTGTTGAGTGTATCCAGCTTTCTATGTTTGTATATGCTATTACCTTTGTTTACACCAGGGATGATTGATCAAGTAGAGCTATGATAAACAACAATGGAGGCACATGGCTTAGTGGTTAGAGCATTCGCCTTGCAATCGAAAGGTTGTGAGTTCAATTCTCAGACAGGGTGATGTGTTGTTTCCTTGAGCAAGACACGTTATTTCACATTGCTCCAGTTTACTCAGCTGTAGAAATGAGATGATAGGGACCCCAGTCCCTATCATTCCACTGCAAAGTGGTCGTGTAGGTGCCACGGCAAAAAAGCACCCAGCGCTCACTGTAAATGAGGTTGGTGTTAGGAAGGGCATCCAGCTGTAGAAATCAAGCCAGAATCAGTTCCCGTCCCACCCTTACAAGCAGGGAAAAGCGGACGTAAAATGAAATGAAATGAAAATGAATGATGAACAATACATCAATATCATAGACAGTTGGGGATGTTTGATTATCTTTAATTTTTTTTAAATTCTATAATTTCTAACATATTGTTGATTATTTGGAAAAAGACATTTGAAAGCAAAGTATGAAGTGAGGATACAGATTATGTAAAATGGTAAGGTAGCCCTGTATTATTGTAGAGCTTAAATCAATATGAAATGAAATGGACTTCTGTCAGTTTCAAAAGTATGTTCCAGTTGTTCCATCAATAGAATAGCCTGCTCATGAAATTAACATGTAAATGGCTGAGCATTCTACAGATGGAGCTTTTAAAAGATGCAGTGTCTCGGCAGCTAACAACTGATGCAGGTAGTTTGTTCCATGCTTCAGCAACTCTGAGCATGAAAAAATGACTTTCTGAAACATTTTTTCACGCTCAGAGTTGCTGAAGCATGGAACAAACTACCTGCATCAGTTGTTAGCTGCTGAGACACCGCATCCTTTAAAACATCCATGCTTCCTGAAATTCGCCAACACTATACTTGATATCCCCCTCCATACACACACATGTATCTCATGACTCATACACTGTTCATTCATTTTCCTGACATTTGTACATTATTTTATGTACTATACATGCACCTTTGATGAGTTGTAGTGCATCTGAGCACTGTAAACAATAATTTCATTATCATTATTCTAGACACGTGTACTGTTAATATAATTCTCAGGGAGATTCAGCATGATGTATTGTATGATAAAACTGGCCCTTTGAGTTAGAGGTGAAGTCTATCTGATGATCTTCCACACAGTTTCCATCTATCTAATTTCACTTCCAAACTATGGATTGACCCAAAGATATATGGTAAATGACACTTGCCCAAAATGCCACACAGTGGATTGAACCTGGGACCTAATGATTGCAAAGTGAACTTCTCAACGATTTGGACATGCTGCCTCTCTGCCTCTACTAAATGATTGTAATTAACATTGAAATTTTACTGTCTGGTAGCAAAGTAAAAACAAAACCATTGAAGTTTCTCTTTGTCATCATCATCACCATTTTATGTCAATTTATCCACGCTAGCATGGGTTAGATGAATTGTCCTGTTGTGGGCAATGCTAGGTTAGGTGACGATGTCTTGCACATACAGAACTGATTTTGGTTTGGTTTCTACAGCTGAATGCTCTTCCTAATGCTAACCTCATTTACAGTGAGTACTGGGTGCTTTTTGTCGTGACCCCTACACGACCACTTTACCGTGATTACTGGGTGTTTTTTGTCGTGACCCCTACACGACCACTTTACAGTGTGTGCTGGGCACTTTTTATCGTGACACCTACACGATCACTTTACAGTAAGTACTGGGTGCTTTTTGTTGTGACACCTACATGACCACTTAACAGTGTAGGCTGGGTGCTTTTTTCCTTTAAAATAATTAATTTTACAAAATAGAAACATTTACATTTTTCTGTCTTTTAATATTGATGTTTTAAATAAATGATTTTATATCAAAATATGGGTTGTGTAGCTTGGAGTTCAGGGAGTCTCTCCAGGTAGAATTACAAATTCTTTACATTAAGAGATCACAGCTCTGATACTATAGACAAGTGGTTAGAATGTCTTAGGAAAGGATCTTTGGACAGATTTTACAAGCAAAACCAACTGGCAGGAGACACAGAGGTAGATCATTAGTAAAATGGATGAATGATATTCATAAACTCAACTGGTTCTCACTTGTAGACTTAATTCTCATAGGACCCTCTTGAAGGCATGTCTAAAGACTCTGTTCTTACAACATGCTCAGGAATAAGTGGGTAAAGAAGAAGAAAAAACATGGGTTGGCTGTATCTGTAATGTCTAGTTGTAAGAATTGCTGAAACATTATACCCTAGTTATTGATTGTTTTCCTAATGCTATCTTGTCTATTGTGAAGTGGATTCAGTACTGGTTTTTATCTAAGTTGTCTTATCTAATCTATGTTAAGATTAGGTTTAGAATTTATCAATTTCAAACCAGCAATTTAGCAGCTTTGCTACTCTGCTGAGATTTCAACTGGGGGTGGTTTTGTTGATTACTCAGAGAATATTTGTAATTGATTAAAGAATATATATGATTGGATAAATATTTTGAAGATGATAAAAGATAAATGCTTATACATCTTCACTTTCTTTATTTGGAATATTTTTAAATTTTATTTTTGTTATACCTATTGTAAGCTTGCAACCCACACAGAAGTATTTTTAAATACACCAAGTAACATTATCTATGGAAACCAAAAGAAAACAGTCTGATATTACCGAAGTAATTATAACTCCAGGTCATTGTCCTTCAATGATCCTTTATCCATCCATCCATACACCCACCCATCTATCCACTTACCTACCTACCTACCTACATACCTACCTACCTACCTACCTACCTACATACTTATCTATCTATCATATATATATATATATATATATATCAAATTAGAGCTTTAGCTTAATGTTGATAACAGAGCAGGAATTTCACAATGTGATTTATAGATGTTCATTTATTTCAATTTTCTCCATTCTTCACCTTAAACATGTCAAATAATATCACATTACCTATTTTTGTATAGCTTGCCAAAATTTGGTGAAACAAAAGAAGTCTGTTAAAGAAAATCTTTAAGACAGTTAGAAATGATTTATGCTGCAATATCAACAAAGTTAAAAGTGTAATATTTGTTAATGAGGGTCTGTTTATAGCAAATTACCCAAGCTTAGAGAACTATTTTCTCCTTATGTTTTATATACATTTTTATATTTCTGACATAAATGACAAATCAGATGCAATCTTAAGTTTTGCCTCTAGTAAAAGAATAAAGTTTGATGATAAATACAAGTATATTTTCCATCTATACTTATTCTTTATTTTTTGGTTCAGCTAATATAAACCTTTACATTGTATCATTTTTACCGGATATATTAATGTTTAATTAGATGCTCAAGCTATACTGATTGCAATAAATCATGTTTCTTCTAAATAGAAGGCTTCAGCATGATAAAGTATAAAACCTTGTATCATAGAGTGTTTGGTTCATGTTTTATTTGTGAAAAATAGCTTTTTTGATCATGAATAATAGAGTTGTCATAGAGAGGTCTTTGATCTTTATAGTAAACAGAGTTTTCAATCAGATCAGATCAAGAGTCAAGAGTTGTGATTTCTATTTGTTCATCAGAGTGCCCACATTAAAGAAATTATTTTTCTAATTAATGTACTTCACAAGCAAAAGCTTTATTTTAGAAAAGACAAAGCCATATTCTCTTCCATTCTTTTCCATACATGCTATGTTCAACATCTCCCTGCCACACACACCACACACATACACACACAGCAAACAAGCACAGACACATTTATATGTGGTGCTTATTAGAAAGATTAACAAACATTACTCACTAACTGACTATTCATCTACCTTAATACATTGAAACCGAAGTGATTTCCAGAGGTTGACTGAGGAGATGGGACTGTCCATCTTTCCATTATTATTTTCAGGCCCTTGCCATTCTGAGTTCAAATCCCACCGAGGTTAACTTTGCCTTTCATCCTTACGGGGTCGATAAAATAAAGTACCAGTAATGTACTGGGTAATTGCTGGCCTTGTGCCAATAGTAGAAACAATTATTTTCATTGTTTTTGTCCAGTGTGCCCCCTATTTTGAATTCATATCCTAAAGACAAATTCCTCCTAGGTGTATTCCATATGGTAAAACATCCAAAATTTGTACATATGTAACACCACAGAATATGAATATTAAATAATTGTTTCTACTTTTGGCACAAGGCCAGCAATTACCCAGTGCATTACTGGTACTTTATTTCATCGACCCCATGAGGATGAAAGGCAAAGTTAACCTTGGCGGGCTTTGAACTCAGAATGGCAAGGGACGTAACTCTATGCGTCAAAGCATGGCGTCCGACCCTCTACCGATACTGCCAATCCACCCCCTATTAAATAATACAACCAAGGATTTAGGGAAAATGTATACTATTTTATTCATATAAAATGGTATAATTCTTCCTAAATACTTGGTTGCATTATATATATTGCCTGACTGTAATCATTACAGAAAGAGCCCTCAATATGTAATCATAGAGGTAAATATATACTGTATTGTATAAAATACATGACTAATGCAGGCTGAAGAATGAAGTGAAACCAACTTCAGGAAATTCTGAGTACCTTAGAAGTTACACACCAGTATGTTATAGAATGTGTGTGTGTGTATATATATATATATATATATTAAAGTAGTTGTGTAGGTAACACGACAGTTAGCACTCAGTCCACACTGTAAAGTGGTGGTGTAGGTGTCATGACAAAAGCAGCCAGTCCACACTGTAAAATGGTTATGTAGGTGTCATGACAAAAGCAGCCAGTCCACACTGTAAAATGGTTATGTAGGTGTCATGACAAAAAGCACTTAGTACACACAGTAAATGTGGTTGGCATTAGGAAGGTCATCCAGCCATAGAAACCAAGCCCAAATCATTTCTTTATGAGTAAGATGTGGTCAACTGACCTGGCCTGTCTCACAACTGGACAACTCGTCTAACCCATGCTAATATGGAAGAATGGATGTTAAACGATGATGATGATATATATATATATATATAGAATAGAAAATGAAAAATCAGTGATGCATCTGAACTCAATTTATTGTGTGTTACAATTGTTTCCCCGGTGGACAGCTCGAGACGCGATCATTGTGTGGATCTGTCTGATTCTGGACCCGCAGGTTCGACGAACACGTCTAATGATTTCGGAGATATGCTCTGAAATATAACGTCTTGAGCTGTCCGCCGTGGAAACAACTGTAACACAATAAATTGAGTTCAGATGCATTACTGATTTTTCGTTTTCTATTCTATCATACTCTGCTCTGTAAGAGCATAGAGTGCTCAACCGGCATACCGCCTATGGAAGCATCTTAGCTTCCATCAGACACACACACACACACACACACACACACACACATATATATATATATATATATATATATATATATAAGCAGAAAGGATATTCAATTTGTTGGTAATTCAACAAATATAAATGTTTATAACTGATTCAGAGCACTCGACAGTTTTTCTAGAGTATAATATACAATGATATTAAATAAATGGAAACTATATTTATAAAACCATATTTATTCTATTATATATATTTCAAGGGTACCAAAATTTTGGTACGCTATCATCAGATAAAATACGAAGCGTGTTTTATAAATTTTGACATAACCAAGGAGAATATACCTTAACGGTTCAAGTTTTCCTTGCATAGTGAGGGGATAAGAGAAGAAAAGTCAGATATTTCAAATTATTAAGATGAGTATGCAAATGAGGTTTAGGTAAAAGAGCTGAAAAAAACGTTATTTTAGACGCTATGGAAAATTAAAATAATTATGATAAGTTATTGTATGTGTAGGAAAGAAGAGAAAGGAAGAAGAGCTAGCATTTACGTTAATATGGGGAAAAAAAGTGGAATATGATTCCAGAGTTTAAATTTAAATTTATTTACCTATATTATGAGTTATAATATTGTATATATAATCAATTAGACATTTGAAAGCAAAGTATGAAGTGAGGATACAGATTATGTAAAATGGTAAGGTAGCCCTGTATTATTGTAGAGCTTAAATCAATATGAAATGAAATGGACTTCTGTCAGTTTCAAAAATGTGTTCCAGTTGTTCCATCAATAGAATAGCCTGCTCATGAAATTAACATGTAAATGGCTGAGCATTCTACAGATGGAGCTTTTAAAGGATGCAGTGTCTTGGCAGCTAACAACTGATGTAGGTAGTTTGTTCCATGCTTCAGCAACTCTGAGCGTGAAAAAATGACTTTCGGAAACATTTTTTCACGCTCAGAGTTGCTGAAGCATGGAACAAACTACCTGCATCAGTTGTTAGCTGCCGAGACACTGCATCCTTTAAAACCTCCATGCTTCCTGAAATTCGCCAACACTATACCTGATATCCCTCCTCCATACACATACACACATGTATCTCATGACTCATACACTGTTCATTCATTTTCCTGACATCTGTACATTATTCTATGTACTATACATGCACCTTTGATGAGTTGTAGTGCACCTGAACACTGTACACAATAATTTCATTATTATTATTCTAGACATGTGTACCGTTAATATAATTCTCAGAAGCTTCTCTATTTAACGTTGAAAGATCTTCATTTGATGTTATTTTGTTGTTTTTTCTGAGTTCTTTCAATATAAGGTTATTATATTCGTCCTTTTCCATACCATATAAATTATTAGTTTTATCATACATAGTATGTTTGATTATCAAACATAGTATGTTTGATTATCAAACATAGTATGTTTGATAATCTATATAACTTTGCTAAATTAACAATATTCTGAAAACATTTTCAATATTGAACAAAAATTTTTTGAATCCACAAATTGTTCTACTCTCACAACTTGAACCACCTATTTTTAAGTAAAATACAAAATCAACATCCTTCGTAACTCATATTTGATATATAAACAACTAATCTCTATAATACTAATACATACGCAATTATTAATCTACATAGGTATTTACATATATACATATAACCTATATAATCTATATAGATATAGATATTTACATATATACATATAACCTATCGTAATGTAATAAGATAAAAATACTTACAACCATAATTCTTCATATAATCTAATGGATTATATATACAATATTATAACTCATAATATAGGTAAATAAATTAAAATTTAAACTCTGGAATCATATTCCACTTTTTTTCCCCATATTAACGTAAATGCTAGCTCTTCTTCCTTTCTCTTCTTTCCTACACATACAATAACTTATCATAATTATTTTAATTTTCCATAGCATCTAAAATAACGTTTTTTTCAGCTCTTTTACCTAAACCTCATTTGCATACTCATCTTAATAATTTGAAATATCTGACTTTTCTTCTCTTATCCCCTCACTATCCAAGGAAAACTTGAACCGTTAAGGTATATTCTCCTTGGTTATGTCAAAATTTATAAAACACACTTCGTATTTTATCTGATGATAGCGTACCAAAATTTTGGTACCCTTGAAATATATATAATAGAATAAATATGGTTTTATAAATATAGTTTCCATTTATTTAATATCATTGTATATATATATATATATATATATATATATATATATATATATATATATATATACATATATATATATCATCATCATCATTTTACGTCCGCTTTTCCCTGCTTGCAAGGGTGGGATATATATATAGGGTGGGGTATTTGAGGTATTGCGCTAAACTTACAATTAGATTCTGTAAAGTGCTGGTATAGTAAAAGTAAATCTACCTTTATTGGTTTTAACGATGAATGTTCTAGTTGTTTAATCAATGGTGTGGTATACTCATGCTAGTAGATGAGTATCTCAATAACATATGTACCTGTAACATAATTGACAAGGCAATTCAGTCTGACAGAGTGTGAGACTATGCTGGCCCTTTGAAGCATTACAGGTATAATCCATCTGATTGATGCCCAAACAGTTTCCATCAATCCAATTTCTCTCGTTAGGTTTGTATTGTCCGAAGTCTATTGTGGAAGACACCTTCTCAAGATCCCATATGCTGTGATTGAACCCAGAACCTCATGATTGTGAAGTCAACTTCTTCACCATTCAGCCAGGCTGTGTCTACACTCAGTATCTAAATCTATAATGCTAAAATAGTTATAGTTCAATGTTCTGTTAATGCCATGTCAATAATGCAGTATATATTATTGCAGTATACATCACTGGAGAGAAACAAAGCAAGCACGATTGAAAGGATATGTAATGTTAATCTATATTATAATAAGAGCATTGTATTGTCTGTCTATCCGTTCATCCCTCCATCCATCATGTTCACTTCATATAGAGAGAGGTAGTGCCAAGCGAGGGATATGTACATAGAGAGAGAAAAAGGAATGCTGTGTTTTCGAGGTGACGAAAGAGGTAGATAGACAGAAATTTACAATGTTGCCCTCCTCTCTATAGAGAGAGGTGGAGCACCAAGTGAAAGAGATGTACAGATGTCGCCCTCATCTCTATAGAGAAAGGGGTGTACATAGATAGAGAGAAAAAGGATCATTTGTTTAAAAAGAGTGTGTGAGAGATGGAAAGAAGGAGAAGATGTCATCACCCTTATCTAGTATACATGAAAGGCAAAGCATAGATGAGCTGAGAGAAAGGCTGAATATAAGAGGATTTAGATGTAGTGTGCAGGAGAGAAGCTTGTGATGGTATGGATAATAAGTGTTGTGTGAAGAAATCTCGGTGAAAGACAGCTGTGGTAGAGTAAGACCAAGAAAGACCTGGGCAGAAGTTGTCAGGGCTGATCTCAAATCACTGAATCTCGTGGAGGTGATGATGATAGACCGAAATAAATGGAGGAGTGCTATGCTAGAAAGAACCTGTCCAACTCATGCAAGCATGGAAGAGCTGATGCAAAATGATGATGATGATGTCATCAATATTTTGTGAAGAGCATGAACTCACAACTGGATGTGTGTGTGTATGTGAAAGGCATTCATTGTATAAATTATTATTACATGTCTCTAAGGGCGGTGGATTGGCAGTATCAGTAGAGGGTCAGACACCATGCTTTGCAGCACAGTTACGTCCCTTTACGGACTGGGTTCAAATCCCGCCGAAGTAAACTTTGCCTTTCATCCTTACGGGCTCGATAAAATAAAGTACCAGTAATGTACTGGGTAATTTCTGGCCTTGTGCCAAAAGTAGAAACAATTATTACATGTCTATAAATAATATTTCCTAATTTTTACTCAATCTTATACATTTTTTTTTGTTTGCTTTCTCCACACCTCCAATCAACAAGGTAAATTCAATAACAAGCAGACCAACAAATGATCCATGGTTTGGACTGTTTAATAGTCACAGAAAAGGGAATACCACATTATGTCACCATTTCATTTTGGTGTTTCTGGTTAGAACAAAATTCAACTTAAGAAATTTCTACTACATTGATGGAATATAATTCCATTAGTCAAGCTTTGTTTACAGCAATTTGTTTTCCTTAACCCTTTAGCATTTAAACTGGCCATATCCGGCCAGAATTCTGTCACCTCTTTCTGTTCAAACTGGCTGTAACCAGCTGCTCATACCTATATTAAGGTATTGTTCTCAAAATAAATAATATCAAAATCTCATAGATTCGATATTATGTGAGATAATTATGAGAGGAAAAGCCTTTACCACGAAAATATAATAGTAAATATAGAGTAATGTAAATGTTAAAGGGTTAATGACTTAACTAGAAAAAATAATTTTAAAATACATAAGAATCATTTCACAAATTAAATTTGAACTATAAATATGAAATATGTTTTCACTTTTCTTTCTAATTATTTATCCTTTCACCAGATGTGGCTTTGTGCAGGAATGGCTAGGATTAAGTTTTCTTTGCAGTATTGCAACCACATGGTTTCGAGTTGAATTCCAAGTGTTTTCTACTATAGTCTTGTGTTAATGAATGAAATTAGTAAATGTAAACTATGTAGAAGTCTGTCATGTCTGTGACTGTCATGTGTGTATGTGTGTGTGAGTTTGTCTTTGTGTGCCTTGGCAGTGATAGCACTTGGGTAGTTGGTGACTTTTATGTACCACACAATTATACCTCACATCTCAGCAGTTCAACCAGTGAAGATTGGTTTCTTGTTTTCAAGTACCATACTTAATACTAAGTAATGTATCAGGAAGTGCATAGAATATTGCCTTAAAACATCTCATTTAACTTATGTTAACACAACAAACAAAGTGAATAGAAAAAACAGCGTGGAACAACAGACATAAAATAATGATGATGATGATGAGGATTATAGTGCACCTGAGCACTGTACACAATAATTTCATTATTATTATTATCAATATTATTGCCAAAAAATACAAGAAATATTTAATTTCAGGTTATAGTAATTATTGACATCTATAGACAGTCTATAAATATCATTTCTAACACAGGGACAACACTAGAAATATTTGTGGGGAATGGTGTTGTTCTTTATTTATTCCCTTAAGGCATTTTCCTTTGCATTGAGAGTCTTACTAATGGTGCTGATTAAAGCTATGCTCTTTTGATTTAATAATTCTGAATGTTAGCCATTTTGGCACTGCACCTTTAAAGAACAAATCTTAAAAAAACAGTTTTATCTGTTTGCTCAATCATTTCAGTGGAAATATATTTTAGCTTATATAAACATTCTCTTTGTTCAGAAAATATTTCAATCTAGAATGGAAGAAACATCACACACACACTTGCGGATAAATATATTTATTTTAGAAACACTTAAACTATAATAGTGCTAGAGTGAGAAAAAGATAATAAATATAACAGTATTTCACTGATATTGCAAAAGTACATGGTATATTGTTTGAAATAAAATTGGATACTAGATAAAATTAAATTTGTATGCTTTCATTTTAATTTTGATTTAATAATTAAAAAAACAAAAAAAGAATGATAATCTACATTTCTTTTTTATAAAATGAAATAAAGGACATTTATTTTCTCCGTTCCCCATTCCAAGCCACCCGCCCTCCTCCCCAGCTCTACTTCAAGATGAAATATGGTATTGTATGTGTTTGTATGGACCTGTATCTCCTGGTGGAGTCATCGAGGCACTGTCATGACATGGCATTTCTTGGGCATTTTAAAAAATCCAGTGGAGCCCATATCCTTTCCAGGTCTGAACATAGCCGATTTCTTCCAGAGAAGGAGTGAGAAGGAAATATAGAAGAAGAAGAAGAATCAACACTAGTACTAGACTGGTATATTTTTTATTGACCTCAGAAGGATGAAAGGTAAAGTTGACCTCTGTGAGTTTTGAACTCAGAATGTAGAGAAACAGAACAAATACTGCAAAGGATTCTATCTGGAGTTCTAACAACTCTGTCAATTGTGGCCTTGAAATGTGGTCTTGAAATAGAACAAATGCTGCATCGGGATAGAACATAGTAAAAACAATTTTGAAATTGGTATTCTGGAGAATGTACTGTATATGTATTCTCGAATTTAAGCTGAGGAATATGTGATCAAAGAATTGATGGTAAAATGGAGAGATCAGCCTATATTTGAGTATATACGGTAGATCCATGAACCTTCATTGGCCTAAAAGTTTGATACGGCTCTTCTCTTTCTGTTATCTGATTCTGTATTATCAGCAGCAGTAATTTGTCATCCCAGCTACGTTTGCTTTTGGTTTACTCTGATTTGCATCCATGTTTAGCTTTTACAGATTAAAAAGAATCCCCTGAGAGAGAGAGAGAGAGAGAGGAAGAGGGAAATAATTGTTTCTATTTTTGGCACAAGGCCAGCAATTATCCTAGTGCATTACTGGTACTTTATTTTATCGACCCCGTAAGGATGAAAGGCAAAGTTCACCTCAGCGGGATTTGAACTCAGAATGGCAAGGGCCGTAACTCCATGTGTCAAAGCATGGCGTCCGACCCTCTACCGATACTGCCAATCCACCGGAAATAATGAAAGATAGTGAGTGAGTGAGTGATTGAGAGAGAGGAATAGTAAAAGATAAAGTGAGAGAGAGAAAGTGGTTTTAATCTGCTTAAATTCACTACATTGTTACTAAAGAGAATCAAAACTGAATTAAACTGTTATTGATTTATAAAATTCCATTGTTACAACCTCAATGTCCTTTGAGGACACAATTTTTGAGAAGCTCATCACAACAAAATCCAGTTATTGTTGTTCTAGTTGTTTAACCCTAGGTAGATATTTAATCTAACAGACCTATGATCAAAGGTGTTCTACCATGATGATCATATCTTTATAAGAGCATCTAGAACTACATTATCTAATGTGTTTATTTTAAGATGATAGTGTGGTGTAAGGGAATTTGATTTCTATTTCTAGCAGCCTAAATAACTATACAAACAATCTCTCATTGACTTTATTGGTTTGTCAGAAGTCAGTTTGTATGAGTGCCATGTTCCAATCACAAGTGTGTTCCCTCACAAAAGCAGGCTAGAACAGAGGAGAGAGCAGGAAAGCCAATTTTTAGGTATCTACGATTTTGAAGGAACTTACTCCACTCAGGTTTTAGTTCTTTTACATTGTGTAAATTATATGTACATTGATACCCATAACTTATGTATAAATCATATACTGATCAGGTCTCATATTATTCTCATTGCTGAGGGTTGAGGACTGTGGACAATAGCACCAATGCTAATTTATATGATGCTGTATGTCCATGATTCTTATCAGGTGAAAAGTGATGTTGGTGGGTCCCAAATCCTCATCCAACCATTACGCAGAAGCTGGCTACTGAGTCACAGCTCATCCACTTTCATCACAAGGATGACGCCATTGTCACTTGAAAGGTCGTAACAAAGGTGTCTATGTATTCCCATCCACCCCAGCTTTGAAATCAGAGTGATCCTTCTCCTAGACAGACTGCCAACCAAGGCTAATGAACTCTGTCTACCCATTTTTTTCTTTTGCACGCTATTGGATGCCCTTTGATGAGTTTTGTTTTTCATCCTGCAGGGTGACCAAAAATCACCCTCCTTATCAAGCAAGCTTGGTGGGGTTGCCAGTTTAGTTGCCGATGACCTGACCATGTAACAGGTTGTACTGGATTACATGTTATTAGTAGTGCTTAGAGAGCAACCTGACATATGTATTTAGCACTAAATACTATAATACGTAATGAAAAGTTGGAAATGTGGCCTATATTTCATATTTAATCTGGGCTTATTATTAGTTTTGGTACACTATATTTCACATCTTGCCTGAGCCTATTACCAAGTTTTGCACAGGCCTGCACAAGTGCAGATGTACATCAGTACATATGCACTTATGCACACAAACACAAATATAATTGAACAACTGTAAAATGTTCTTGAGCAGTCATTATTTTTGTGCAAACCTGATATTCAGCATCTTACTGTTTGGATTGACTACTTATTGAAATTAAATCAGGTTATCTTTAAAAGAAAACATATTGTCCAACAAACATTCAAGAGTATTTTGTTTCTGAATTAATCAGAATATAAGCTTGCTAGGATTTCTTTTTGTCTACTAAACATTGAATCATTTATGGAAATTAATCAATTCCATTTAATCATTTTAAACTTTTCACTTGTTAACTGAATATTTCAGTTAGATATAATTCTATTGTTTATTATGGTAAGACAAGACACATTGTGCTGGCTGGTTTTTTCATGATTTAGTCTTGTGTTTAGGAGGATAAAGAAAGTTTTATTGAATACTTTTGAATTAATGGAAATTAAATGCTAGTTGAATTATGTTTTTCAATGTTAATTTTAATGTAATTATTATGCTGACGGGGAAGTTTTTATAATAGAAATTGTATGAAATAAGTAATTATTGCAATCAATAATTATATTAATGTGTCTATTGTTGGTAATTGAATATAAACTTAACTTTTATTGTATTTTTTATGGCTTCGTAAAAAGGAGGAAGTGTAGAACAAAAGATTAATTGATTTTACATCCTACCAGTTGTGTTATATGGTTTTGACTGTGTTAATTGGACGACAAGGTCACTTCAGAAGCTCTCTACATTCCAGAACCACATCATGAGACTTATGACTGTCAAGTGGCTCAGCGACCATATCTGGATCAGTGAGCTGCTCAACATTACCCGACTTAGACCAATTACATCAATTGTCAAGTCAATACTCAAACTATACAGTCATATAAAAGGATCAACTCTTGGTGTGAGTAGGTTATGGCTGGAAGGAAGGATGGCTGGTAAGAGAAGCAGAGGCCAGCATCCAAAACGATGACTTGATAATGTCAACCTATGGACTGGACTTGATCTTTGCTCTTTAAATTCTGCTGTTGGTGATCGAACTTTGTGGAGAAAAATATCTCATATTGATGCGCATTCTGCAACTGGTGGAGTTTAGTATCAAAGTGAAGTGTGACCTTTTGTAATTTTTGTCCAGCAAGCAGCAGTCGTATATGTTGTTTATAAATTCATCAAGAGAACAAATAATCTTAGCTGCTAATGAAATGTTTAATCAAAATGAAACATTTCATTCTTATGTTGCTGAACTTAATGAAACATTTCATTCTTATGTTGCTGAACTTATAATGCTTCTTTAACTATAATTTTTAACACTAGATTTTCTTAAAGTAAGACAAAATATACCTCAATATAAACAATTATTTGAAAAACATTTTAAGATGGTGCATGCATGCCTGGTCCCAGAACTCCTGATAGTCATAGGGATGACATTTCTAGGGCATTTTAAAACTTGGTGTAGCCCAACTTCTCTTCAGGTCTGAACACTGCAGATTTCTTCCAGAGAAGAATAGAGAATGAGAGAATGGAAGTGAGAAAGAAATATAGAGGAAGAATTGACCACAGTACTAGACTGGTATTTTTTATCAACCTTGAATGGATTGATGAAAGGCAAAGTTGACCTCGGCGGGATTTGAACTCAGAAAGTAGAGAGGCAAAAGGAATACTGCAAAACATTCTATCTGATGTTCTAAGGACTCTGCTAATTTGACACCTGTACAACAGTAGACTGGTACTTCATCATATCTACCTTGAAAAGAACGATGAAAGTATGAACGCTGGATATATAAGGTTGTAGCAGATACTATGGAAGACATGTGGGGGATCATACTTGGTGTCTTGTTTTATACCAGTAGGTGAGTCATCTCTAGAATTGCTAGTTGATAATCATCATGGTACTTTATCATCTCTGTCATGAACTTCAGCTTATTAATGTCTGCTTTTACCATTTCCTCCCATATCTTCCTGGGTTTATTTCTTTCACAGGTTCCATCCACTGAGATTGACCTGCGGCTTATATAGCCAGTCATTTACCATATGCATCACATGTCTGTACCAGCATAGCCTTCTCTTTTGCATATTATGTCTAATTTCTTTTCTACTGCATTTTTCTTTAGCTCATTCATGCACAATAATATTACACATCTACCAGAGCATACTCACTTCATTTCATTCTAGCCCTCACAAGTCTTCTTTGGTCAAGGCTCATGTCTCACTGCCATGTAGCATTGCAGTTTATATGAAAGTATCATAGATCTACCCTTCACTTTTAGAGAGAAGCCATTTGTTATCAGGAGAAGTGCCAGTTCTCTAAACTTCTTCCAACTCGTTCTAATTCATCTTTGCAAATTTTATTCAGTAATTTTCCCTGATACAGACCATCACTAGATTTTTTTATTCCACTCATCTTTATTTAACAATTTATCTGGTAGTATTTACAACATTAGCTACAAAAGTATGTACCCCATGAGAGCCTTCCACATACTAAATACATATATGGTAGCATCTCACATATGCAATAAAGTGAGTTGAAAAACTTCAATTAACTGAAATTATCCATACAAAATTTATTTCCAGAGGCATTTTATATTTAAAAGTAAGGAAGATAATTCCAATATGATCAGTTGATTAATATTTTTGAACAATGCAAATAATGTTGAGTGGAGTGGATCTTGTGTTTAAAGACTACAAGTGAAAGCAACAGACATGTTTCAATCTTATTAAACCTCCTTAGCAAAACATATTCTACTCAGTTTAGAAAAGGTAGAAGTGATAAGAATATATGTTTAGAAATAGAATATTTTTTAACACTTTTGTTAGTGTTTGCTTTAATTATGAACATTTTCACGCAGAGATACCTGGCATTTAACTTAATATATGAATCAGAAAACTGTGGTGTCGCCTTGAAGGAAAAACAGTTCTTGACTTTTAACAATCATAAATAGAACTTTTATATCTAGGTTGTGTTGGCAACAAGAAATTAATGTGTGATTACAATGTCTGCTGCTGTTTTATTTCAACAAACTTTTACTACATCTGATTATATATTATTATCTTGCAATCCCGCCAAGGTTAACTTTGCCTTTCATCCTTACGGGGTCGATAAAATAAAGTACCAGTAATGCACTGGGTAATTGCTGGCCTTGTGCCCAACGTAGAAACAATTATCTTGCTATAATAGTACTAGTGTGCCTAGATCAATGCTCTTGCTAACATTGTATTTTTTATTGTCTTTGTATTGTTTTTTTCTCCATGGTTTAGTCACAGAAGGAAGGGTAATACTTTTGATCTTTTCTAAGACCTCTGAGATAGGTGAGAGGAAAGAAGGGAGGAGATAACCATGAACTGAAAGTACAGACTTGCAATAGATGGAATTCTGTTAAAGATTCCCAAAACATTAAGTGATGCTATTAAATTCAGTAACAGATTAAATAAACCCTCAAAGGACAGGGAGAATCCTTCATATGGTTTTCTGCACAGTTTTTCTGAGTGCCAAGTTTTATTGACAGGGTTTTACTTGACCCAATGCTATGGGAGTGTATTAGAATTGAACCCCAAACTACATAGTTACAAAAAAAACCTCTTAACTAAACAGCCACCATTCTTAAGAATGTAGCCAGCAATATCTGTCCTATTTCTAACCACACAGCCATATCTACACCCCATCTTTAAACATGTAGCCAGCTATATTTGTCCTATAGCTACCCACCAGTGCAAGCCATGTACAGAGGTACTGTCAGTGAGTGGTAATGAGTTTAATAAGGAATTCAATATGCTAGTAGATGTTCATCATGACCTACTCCTGCTTATTTTAGTCCTCCAGGCCATAACAGAATTGTTTATAACTAGCTGCTCTTGGTAACTTTTGTATGCTGACAACCTAGCGCTTATTGCTGAATTTGTTGAAGAAATTCCTACTGTGGAAACAAAGCTGAGAATCAAAAAGGCTTTTTGATTTTGCAAAGACCAACATTTTAGTGAGTAGGAAAGAAAACAGGATGATGGTCCCATCAGGGAATTGGTTAACCTCAATAAATAGAAAATAAATAGGTAGGAACTCTATACAATATACACAATTTAAAGCATGGATAAACAAAAGATGTAGTGGGATTGTTGGCAGACTAACAGAAAAGGTAGACTTTATATGTGGGAAATGCACAGTAGTTAGTACTAAGAGTCCCAGTGAAATAAACTTTGTTTCAATCCCAGGAAGGCTACATAGAAGTGGTTGATAGCTTCTGTTACCTAAATGACCTAATTGGTAGTGGAGAAGGTTTCTCTGAAATTTTAGAATGCTGACATTCTCAGGATATAGGATAAGGTGTACTGCTTAGTGCAGGGCCTATAGATTCATACAATATGGAAAATTTGAGTAAGTCTGGAGTTTCTAGGTAGATGTAACATGATGCCAGCTAGTTTTGAGAAGCAGAGACGTCTGTAGTAGTGGTAGAAAATGTAGAGAGAAAGAGATGGGAAGACAACAACCTGTGAACCAGAGGCTGGAGTGTATTCTGTGCAACTTTAAACCAGTTAGTCAAGTGACAATTCTTTAGATGCAGTCTAGCATATCTGTGTATGTAGCGGCAACATCGTCTCGCATATATGAGAGCAATAGTCTGTTGAATGCTTACATTTTTCAGTTTCTACATTTATATCCATTATATGATTCTCATGAACGTTGTGAAGTCTTGCATAGTAGTGAGACATGACCATTGAATGCAAAATACGTGTGATGACAGTAAAAATAATGAAATAAGCATGCTCTGCTAGATATGTAACATTAGTGTACATGAATGATGATGCACAGATGTGTTGAGAGAAAAACTGGATTTAAGAGTAATCAGATATTGTATGCAAGAGAGAAGACTGTGCTGGTATGGACATATGATGTGTATGGATGATATCAGTTGGATAAAGATGTGCTAGGAGTTGCAAGTAGAAGGAAGTCATGGCAGAGAAGGCCAAGGAAGAGGTGGGCAGAAGTGGTAAAAGCTGATTTAAGAACCTCTTGAAATAATGATAAAATATTGAAACAAGTAGCAAGAAGCTGTTTTGGAGAGGACCCTTCCAACAGATATAACCACAAAGATAATGATGAAAAAGACGATTGAGTATTCTTTACTAAAAGATAGCAAACACAGACTTATGTAGACTGACTTATCTTGACATATATTTGGAAGGAGTTTCTTTCAACAAAATCAATACTCGATGCAGTATAATTAAAATAACTAGATTTAGAAAACACATCCAATTCAATTTTATGATATTCATCTCTTTAACACCCACCACCCTTAAATATTGTTTACCAATTTTATTCTGAAAACAAAACAACTACACTCTCTTTTGTATCGATTTTTAATTAATTTTTCTGACAAAAGCTTAAAGTGAAAACCTATATTTGTGAAACTTTTAAAAATTAAGTTGTTCTTATCTATATATTCATTTTTGCTGTCACATTTTTTGTAGTTTCTTTCTTCCAACTATGAAAATTTGTATTTTCTCAACAGTTGTATATCTCTTATCTCTGCTTCTCATGTAACTAGAAACTCAATCATAAATTGCTTTTACATCTATAATTAGCTGACCTATTGATTAATCTATTTTTCTCTAAATTAGTTTAACATTCATTATTTGATTTTTTTCCCCCATTGTATCAGCTGACTTATTAGAGTGCAGTTACTGGTTGGTTGAGTTATTTGATCCAATCAGCAAGCTAAACGCAACAACAGCCACAGAAGCAACAGTCTACCCTTCTCCCGCTGAGGTTGACTTTGCCTTTCATCTTTACGGGGTCGATAAAATAAAGTACACTAGGATAATTGCTGGCCAAAAGTAGAAACAATTATTAGCTCCACCGTGATAAATGTAAAAGTTCCGAGCAACTGCTGTTACGAGACATTCTATCTGAATGTGAAGATGGTTTGATTTCTATAATTTCTGTCAACAGATTATTACTTGAGAGTGATACCAAGATTACAGGAGAGTCAGTCATAGGGTTCTATAATATGCAATAAAGTAAATACAGGTTTGTTCTAGTGCAATAATAATGAAATATGTCATCTAAGTACATTTTCTGTTGATACTAACTCATTGAAAATTGTCAGTAGTTCCACGTTTAATTGATCTCTGTCATCTAATATAGGTCTAATTTGGTTTTTCCTCAAATAAGAGGTATTCTGCATTAATCAAATATCTTTAATGAAATAAAAAAGAACAAACTCACTCACATACACTTGATAGATTTATTTATTTCTTATTCAAGAATCAAGCCAAAGTTCAAGACAAATGAAAAGACATTTAATCAATAAATTTCAGTTCCATGTCTCTTCATTTGCTGACAGAAAACCATAAACACACACACACATATATACACATACACATATACACATACACATATACACATATATATATATAAACACACACACACATATATACACATACACATATACACATACACATATACACATATATATATATAAACACACACACACATATATATACACATACATACACACACATCCACATATATGTATATATACATACACATATATATATATAGATAAACACACACACACATATATATTATATATATACACACACACACACAAACGTACACACACACACACACATATATATATATATATATATATATACACTGATATATAGATCCATGTGGTATTGATGGACGCGAGATTGAACACTCAACACTGTAGATTCAAAAGTGTAGGTTTTCACTTTGAGCTCTTGTCATAGAAAAATTAATTATAAATCAATACAGAAGAGAGTTTAATTATTTTATGGGTCTTGTGTGATGATTCTGTGTGTACACAGGTAAAACTCCAAAGTAACAAGACTCTTCACTTAGCAAAATTAAAGAATATATATACATATTATATAAATGGAGGCACATGGCTAATGGAGGCACATGGCTTAGTGGTTAGAGCATTGGCCTTGCAATCGAAAGGTTGTGAGTTCACTTCTCAGACCGGGTGATGTGTTGTTTCCTTGAGCAAGACACTTTATTTCACATTGCTCCAGTTTACTCAGCTGTAGAAATGAGATGATAGGGACCCCAGTCCCTATCATTCCACTGCAAAGTGGTCGTGGAGGTGCCACGGCAAAAAAGCACCCAGCACTCACTGTAAATGAGGTTGGTGTTAGGAAGGGCATCCAGCTGTAGAAATCAAGCCAGAATCAGTTCCCGTCCCACCCTTGCAAGCAGGGAAAAAGCAGACGTAAAATGAAATGATGATGATGATGATACACTAGAGCTCTTGCCATATCTTTCTTTTTCCGTTTTTTTAAATATTTTCTTATTTTACATTCCATTCTTTCTTCTCAATCTAAATTTTCTTTTTTCTTTTTGTATTAAATTGTATTTACATATTATCATCTAGTACAGGTAATTGATGATAACTTTGGTTGAGGTAGATTTTGGAGAAAATCGAGCACCCTGCTAACTGAACTGAGAAGCCTTGTATATGCAGAATGGAGTGTTTATTGGTGGTTGGTGCTAGAGTTTCTCCCGGAGTCAATGATGAAGCGCTATTGAAGTTACATGGTTACTTGGTATCTTTTGCTTCAAATTTCTTGTGAAAGAAACACATATCACTTTACGTAACCTCATTGTCTTGTGGTTGACCTCGGAAAGGGGGGTCCGTTTTTTGTTTGGGAGGATCCGTTTTTTGTTTGGGAGGATCCGTTTTTTTATTTGGGGGTCCGTTTTTTATTTGGGGGGGGGGGATCCGTTTTTTACTGACAATAATCATTTTACCTACAATAATCATATTTCCCACAATTTCCCCCACAATAATCATTTTACCCATCACTTTTACCCACATTAATCATTTTACCCGCCACTTTACACACAATAATCATTTTATCCACCTTTTTACCAACAATAATCATTTTACCTACCATTTTACCCACAATAAATATTTTATCTACTATTTTACCCACAATAATTATTTTACCCACAATAATCATTTTACCCACCACTTTACCCAAAATAATTATTATGTGTCCAGACATTCTTTACTGAGAAATTCTAACCACATGCTCATAATATCGGAGTTGTGATCTCTCAATTTGGAGAAGTAGCGGCTCTACCAGGAGTGACTCTATGGTTTATCGAGTAACGTTACTCCAAAGACCCTTCGGAGAAATCCCATTTCTGCCACTTTTATTTGCAATTGTATTCGGTCATTACTCAAGATTCATGATCCTTGGTAAGGGTTGGCAGAAATACCAGGAAAACAGCAAGTTTGGCTTTTACACCTACCCACCTTCAGCTGAAAGCTGAGGCTGGTGCATTACTGCATCAGCTTTTGCAATTCTTGCACTTAATTCAGCCTCCTGCATTCCATCACTCATGAACACGGCTCCAAGATACTTGAACTTCTCTAACTGCTTCAGTAGAACTCCATTCACATGTATATAAATTTGAGGGACTTCTGTCCACCCGTCCATCACGCAATGTGTATGTGTGTTTGTGTGACTGTATGTGTGTGTAAAAGGAAGGAAAAGGATACACACATATATATGTCTAACTTAAAAACAGTGACACACACACGTGTCTCTAATTTAAGAACGCTGACAAATTCACGTGCGCGCACATACACACACTGTCCTATTACCACTCAAGAGCTTTGGCCTGGGCAAACATCCCCTCAATTTTGGAACCGTCTGGGTTGTCCTGAATTGATGGGAAAAGACTTGACGGTCTTACTCTGTGCTCCTGGTCAAGAGGCAGGTACCTTACCTGGGACGTCACAGTTAATGACTCTTTTGCTTCTTCCCACATTCTGGATGCAGCGGTAAACTGGATTTAAAAAAATAAACCGTACGCAGTCCCGCAGACCTTCCTTTATTATAGTTTAGATACTGTATTTCCTGGCGTTGAAGACACTACTTTTTTCCTAAAATAAGTCTAAAAAATCTACCATGCGTCCTGGAAGCCAAAGGTTATTTATTATTTTTTTTTTCAAATTTTTGGTTGTTCAAAATTAGGGTATGTCCCTGAGGGCGGGAAATACGGTATGTATATATATATATATATATATATATATATGTAAAAGTTAAACAGAAATAGTAACACGATCAGTACAATATATGGAAGGAATATATTAGGTTAATGTTTGATATAGCAGGAAGAGGGTCTTAACGTTTTGGACGCATATATATATATATATATATATATATATATATACAGACACATATATTGGTTATTTGGATTGTAGTTAATACAGGCATGTTCCACTATTTTGTTTGCGGCAGTGTTGAAAATGATATAGAGTAATTTTTCTTATGTAGTAGAGTTGTTTCTAACTGTTGATGTTTTAATTCATCTGATGAAGCAATGACCTAAGAAGTTTAATCCTACAGTTACCTAAACATGTATATATATATCTTTTACTCTGTCGCTTCATGCCATGAAACCGGGATAAGCACCAGTCAAATGAGCCTTCTGGCTTAAGACAGACTTTAGACTTTTTTATATATATATTGTCATCATCATCATTTAATGTCTATTTTCCATGCTTGCGTGGATTAGAGAGGTTGTCACTTTATGAGGGTAGCCAGGTCAGGTGAGTACATCTTGCTGATAGAGATTTGTTTTTTTATTTGGTTTCTATGACTGGATGTCCTTCCTAGTACCAACCACTTTACAGAGTTTACAGGGTGCTTTTTTGTAGTAGGATCACTACTATTTTACAGGGTAGACTGTGCTGTGTCATCGTAGTACCTGCACAGCCACATTACAAGGTGGACTGCATAGTTTTTGTTGTTGTACTAACACTGTGGGAGAGAAGGCATGGAGCATATCCAGTTTTCCATGTATGCCTGCATGGGCTGGACAGGGGATGAGAGTCAGGAGTTTGGAAGTTAGGGTGGGTGTGTAGAGAGACAAAAACAGTGGTAACTCAAGGTTACAATAAACAAACAAAATAAAAACCCTGTAAACAACATGGAAATACTGTTCATCAGCTATCCCCCATCAAATATTACAGTTTCACATAGTTCTAGACAGGACTGTGTTTGATTATAATGGAATATATACTGCTAAATTTAACATAAACCAGGATAAAGATGAAGGAACATATAACATTAAGAGAACAAAAACTATAAACAAAATAGAAATAATAACAAAACAGAACATAATCTATACCTGAATGAACATTGGAGTCGTCAGAACATGGGTAAATCACAAAGAGAAAGATACAAATATACAGTGAATAACTTATAGCAGTCATTAAACTGTTGTTAATATAACCACCTCTCTCTGAAGTAAATAAGGAACACAAGGACAACAAAATTATGATAACAAGGGTGTTAGTTTAACATTTGAAAAGAATAGAATAGAAATGCTTTTAACATTTCAGACTAAAGTCCTTAATTAGGAAGAGGTACTGTTGAGAGTGTATGTGGAACCTGGTTGCATATTTGAGTCAGTAGTGTGTGTATGTGTTTGTTCTTTTGAAATTTTTTGTGTGTCTATTAGTTTGTGATGTATTTGTTTCTATATACACCATGTGTGACGCTGTGTGTTTGTGTGTGAATGTAAAATTTGAATGTGTGCCTGTTTGAAAAACTGTATATCCTAAAGTGGTTATAGTATTTCTCAATATCCCTCAGACTCAAGCAAATAAGACTACACTTTGCTGGTCACTGTCATCGAGCCAACAAAGAAATCATTTCATCTCTCCTGTGGCATCCCTCTCTATGCGTATATTCACGAAAACTGACTTTCCCAGACACCATACCTCAGGACTCAGGGTTGGACATAAGGGATCTGGAGACAGTAATGCAGGACCGAACACTGTGGAAAGGGATTGTCAGGAAAGTTCCAACTGCCCAAAGAGGAGTCGAATTATGATGATGATGATGATGATGATTTCTCAACATGAAATGCAAAATGACATTTTATTGTGGCAATAGAGCACCCATCCTAGATCGATACCAATCAAGTGAACTAGAAAATATCAGCATGAAAAATGATACCATGGGAGGTAACATTAGGAAGAAACAAGGAGTAACTTCCCTTACTAATGTTAAGTTACCCTCAACAGAGTGGTCTTACTTGCATTCAACAAGGCCTCTCAAATTTGTTGCAGTACTTTTTGATTTCTGTCATGTGACTTGGCATATCTAATAGTACATCAGTTTGCCAAAGACCAATAATAAA
>OZ024746.1:68514383-68521883 GCA_964016885.1 Eledone cirrhosa | reverse complement strand
CAGCAATTACCCAGTACATTACTGGTACTTTTATATTATAATTGTTTCTACTTTAGGCACAAGGCCAGCAATTAACCAGTGCATTACTGGTACTTTATTTTATCGACCCCGTAAGGATGAAAGGCAAAGTGAACCTCGGCGGGATTTGAACTCGGGTACTTTTATATTATAATGAAATGTTTTTAGATAAATATAAACAGTTTTGTGTCATATAACATGAAAAACAATAGTCTTACAGATTTTGTAAATAAATTATTTTTGATGAAGTCTCAGTTACTTATAGTGCAGAGGTGAGGTGTGTATATATATATACCACACCTCTGCTGTGAGGTCCTGAAAGAAGAAGACAAATGGAAAATATAGAGCAAGTATGGATGATGAGGATTTATAGAGAGCAATAGTCATGGATAAGATCACAGATTGTGATGACAGAACTTTGACAATCTACCTATAACTGACACTCCATCGGTTACTGCGACAAGTGTTCCAATTGATCTGATCAACGGAACAGCCTACTATTGAAATTAATGTGCAAGTGGCTGAGCATTCCACAGACATGTGTTCCGTTAATGTAGTTCTCAGGGAGATTCAATGTGACACCAAACGTGACAAGGCTGACCCTTTGAATTATAGGCACAAGTCATTTTTGCTAGCTGAGTGGACTGGAGCAACATGAAATAAAGTATCTTGCTCAAAGACACAATGCGCCGCCAAGAATTGAGTGCAAGAGCTTACAATTGTGAGCCAAATTCTTTAACCACAAAGCCATGCATCTTCACTTTGACAATTAATTAAATAATAAATCAACTGATTGGTGGATTAATTATGTAATTAATAAAACTGAAGTGAAACTCAACCAGTGCATGTGTTTTTTGACAGTATGAACCTCCCAGATTACTGTATTTCTTTGTCAATAACATAACTCCTGTTTTTAAAGCTACAAAACAGGAATAAATTACATCTCTGTGTTTCATACAACCCCAGAGTACAGTCATATCTATATTTATTGTTTTGTAAACTTGTAACATGTTATCCAATAAAATTTCCATCTCACCCATATATTCAATTACATTATTCATTTTCTCATTACATTAAAGAATATAAAATATCAGATCTCATGCACTCCCTTTTATTAATTTATTTTATCAATTTCCTGTCTTTGTGATGAATGACATTCAATTTTGCTGGTTCACAAATAACAAATATCGAAATATCATCCATAAATCAAATACTGTGTAAACAATTGTTAACAACATGTATTTACAATCATTTGAAATGTGTAATTTTAAGCTCAGTAAAAAAATTTCTGAAAATGTTAGTTGACAATAGCTCATATCATACACAGGAAAATAAGGTACAGTATTTGTTTCAACTAACGATTTCACATGAAGTATCTTGCAAAAAACAAATACATACCTTGCATTTTTATTGCAAGGTTCACAGTTAACTTTTTGAACCTCAACTTATTTGTCTGTGATCAGCCATGTTATATTTATTTTTAACTACTTTAGATTGATGTATTTATAATTTTGTACTGTATGATTAGAATTTTTATATTATCATGTTGGATTTCCCACTTACTTATGACTCACCCTGTACACACACACACACACACAACACTTTGTACTGGACTCTTCACTATTGTTTTTGTTTTCTGTTTTAACTATATATATATATATATATATACATACATACATGCATATACAAAAGGAATTTTTATCAAGATGTGTTATTACCATCAGCAATGAGGCAAGCCAAAATAATCAAAGGGACATTTCATCTTTAATCCATTGTTTTTCTTGGAGGAGGAATCGGTGGATAATCTCAGACATGCCAACCTCTAAAAACCCAAGTGGGGAGAAATGAGGCGTAATGGAGAGATTTTACATTATGAAAGCTATACCCATTTTCATAAGAAAAGACATCTCTCACCCATCCCAGAGTGGGTGGGAGATCTCCCCGTGGGACAGAGAGAGTTGACAGGTCTGTAATCTTTATGATTATCACTCCCCTAATATAATTAATTAACAATTGAATTATTAATTAATTGTAATTTTATCCTCATTAATTGAAACAATTATAGAAAAATACGTTTTAAATTAAGTGAAATCTTTGGTTATTTTTCTTTATATATATATATATATATATATATATATATATAGATGATATTTTACAGGACTAGAACTGTTTCATTCTTTATATATATATATATATATATATATGTAAACCCCTATACTTAGCTTTCGTCGACTTGGAGAAAGCCTTCGACAGAGTCCCCCCGTTCCATTATCTGGTGGTCTCTTAGAAAACTAGGTGTTGACGAATGGCTTGTGAGAGTTATACAAGCCATGTATAAAGAAACAGTCAGTAAGGTTAGAATTAACAACGAATATAGTGAAGAGTTTAGCGTAAAAGTTGGTGTCCATCAGGGCTCTGTTCTTAGCCCCCTACTATTTATTATTGCCCTTCAGGCTATAACAGAGGAGTTCAAGACCGGCTGCCCATGGGAACTCCTATACGCAGATGATCTAACGCTCATAGCTGAATCAATGACCGAACTAGAGAAGAAATTCCAAACATGGAAGCACGGCCTAGAATCAAAAGGCCTTAAAATTAACCTGGCTAAGACTAAAGTTCTAGTTTGTAGGAAAGAAAATAAAGCGGCAGTCCCATCTGGGAAATGGCCATGCTCAGTGTGTAGGAAAGGCGTAGGTAGAAACTCCATTTTATGTCCCAGATGCAAAGTATGGGTACATAAAAGATGTAGTGGGATCACAGGTAAGCTAACTAAGAACATAGATTTTACATGTGGCCGGTGCTCTGGTGCAATAAGTAGCAGCAAGTGCCCAAAAATACTAGCTCCTTCAACTGCGCAGAGGGTTCTATAGAAATAGTGGACAGCTTCCGTTACCTGGGTGACAAAATCAGCAGTGGGGGAGGGTGCTCTGAAAGTACAGTAGCTAGAGTCAGAACTGGATGGAAAAAGTTCAGAGAGCTTATACCACTATTAGCCGCTAGAGGGTTCTCCCTAAAAATGAAAGGCAGGTTATACGATGCCTGCATACGAACAGCAATGCTGCATGGCAGTGAGACCTGGGCATTGTGTGCAGAGGATATACGCAGACTAGAGAGGAACGAAGCTTGCATGCTCCGCTGGATGTGCAATAGTAATATACGTGAACGGCAAAGCATAAACGAACTAAGAAAAAAAATTAGAAATAAGAGGGATCAGATGTTGTTTACTCGAGAGAAGGCTACGTTGGTACGGTCACGTGATGCGCATGAAAGACGACAGCTGTATAACAAAGTGCAGGGCAATAAAGATAGACGGTAGCCACGGAGTAGGCAGACCCAGAAAAACATGGGACGAGCTGATAAATTCCGACCTCACACGCTTACACCTCTCCAAGACAATGTCACTGGACCGAGACCTTTGGCGGTACTCAGTAATAGAGAAGACCCGCCTTACCTAAATACAAAGTAAAAACCTACTACAGTCAGTAGGCATCTCTATCAAAACACCCCCCGGTCCCACCACCTCCACCCCATCCACACCGCCCCTTTCAATGTAAAGTTATGTTGGTCCCACAACATCCAGGCCGAAACAAATGAGATCGTGTAGGTGTCACGACAAAAAAACACACAGTCCACGCTGTAAATGTGGCCGTGTAGGCAACACGGTAAAAACCTCCCAGCCCCACACTGTAAATGTGGTTGGTGTTAGGAAGGGCATCCAGCTGTAGAAAACCCGCCAGACAGTCCACGCTGTAATGTGGCCGTGTAGGCAACACGGTAAAAACCTCCCAGCCCCACACTGTAAATGTGGTTGGTGTTAGAAAGGGCATCCAACTGTAGAAAACCCGCCAGACAGTCCTATGCGAGCAAGACAACCACTCTTGCCTCAAGTGGGAAAACCCCCGTCCAAACCCATGCAAGCGTGGAACACGGACGCTAAACCTGATGATGATGATGATGATGATGATGATATATATATATATATATATAAAGTATTTCTGAAGAAAAAGCAAAGAATTAAATATATATATATATAGGAAAAAGAATTTTCCATTCCACGCAGAAATATAAAGAAAAGAAGTTGAAAATGCACTTTAGAGCTTTGAGGAAGACTTTTTTTTACAATAACTCATTTTACTGGTTTCACAACTTTTTAATGATTTCCAAAGTGACAAGGTAAAATGAGGAGCTTCGTCCTAATTTCACGTCTCTGGGAGGAGTGAAATTTCCCTTGTTTTATGAAGAAAATGTAGCTAAAATTGCTATATGTTTAATATAGAGGTTGATTGTTTGAGGATTATCACGTGATCACGCATAGAATTTTGTTTGTTTTTCGTTAATACACGGATATAAGGAGAAGTAACAATGTTTTATACCTAATCACGTGATCATCTTCAACCAATCAAATTGTATCCTAAACAGATAGCCACATTCTCACCATGAACCAAGAGAATTTGAAACCCCAGTTAGTTTCTCACAGGATGTTTCTCACATGGTCAATTGTATGTAGGTTGTTCCAGAGTAGGAAGCCCCTATAAACTTCATATAATTTTTGTAGAATACATTTTTCTATTAATTTCTTTATTACTTTCTGTAATTAGATATTCTAAATATGTTTAAAAAAAGTATGTTATGCAATATTTAAATACCTTTTAACATCCTTTATTTTAAGAAAAATGGGCATTATGATAGATGACAATAGGTGCCTTATGACTAGATTTGAGTACAGTACAGACCAGGGCGAAGGCTGGGTGACCGCTAGTAATAAATAAATAGCAACCCATTAGCTGTATTGCAGGTTAGCATTATAACTGCTGGAAATCATGCCCTCTTCCACCTCATTTCCCTTTTGGCCCACTGTGTCTCTTCCCCAGGACATAATGGCCCTTATGAGTCCTTGAGTTTGAGTCCCATGCAATAATTACTATTTCCCATATACAGTCTAATTTATATGGTTGTGTGGTGGTACAGTTGTGTGGTTGTGTAGTGGTATAGTTTAGTGGTTGTGTGGTGGTATAGTTCAGTGGTGGTGTGGTTGTGTGGTGGTATAGTTCAGTAGTTGTGTAGTGGTATAGTTCAGTGGCACTTTTTGGTGATATAATCAAATCATAAATATTTATGTGCAACACAGCATGTACTACTAGAAAATCTAAGGTAAATTTAATGCAGCTACAAGAGTTTGATATTATAATTTCATATATACTTTTCTAAGTCCAATGAAAATAACAAAATATATTTACATTTGTTTATAAGGTTTATAAGGTATGGTTAAACTGACAGCTTGGTTACTTTAGTTAGTCCTAAATCAGTGGTTCTTAACATTTTTTGAGGTGTGGTACGACATGGAACAAAAAAGGTTAATCTCCCTTCAATCATCTTCCATGTTATAGTGTTAAAAGAATTATGTAAAACTTAGAAAAATTGCTTTCCAGAATATTTGTGGGGGATTCATTTCACTTTTAAAATCACTGCCTTAGGTACATTATGCTTGAAAGACTAAGTGTGAAATGCCATTGACCATAATTACTATGTTGGAATATGGCTAACCTGGGGCAAAACAAGAACCAACAATAACAACCACCTTCTCTTCAACAGAATCGTAATTATATACAAGATACTATAGCTTATATTATATGGGACATACATTGCCTCTGTCATCAATAACTACGACACCAACAATGACAACATTTATTACCAACTACAATGAAAGTCTGATATACTATTGAATCACTATTTGAGAATATGAGGGAGCATAGAATGTGGTTGTTTGGCCTGGTAGAAATAGCAGCCAAATTTCCCTCAAATCACACACCCCAATCTTAAAACAGGAAAGACACATTGGGTATAATGCAGGCATGGATGTCTGAAAAAAATCTGGTCATGGCTGGAATGCTTCTGATTATTGATCTACTCCAGAAAGGTTGGGCTGGAGCTAAACAACAACACCATCACCACCACCAATACCGCCACCACCACTAGCACCAACAGCAACAACAGCAACACTATCACCAACACCATAAAGAGCCATAACTCTATGCTGCAAAACATAATTGTTTCTACTTTTTGCACAAGGCCAGCAATTATCCCAGTACATTACTGGTACTTTGTTTTATCGACCCCCGTAAGGATGAAAAGCAAATTTAACATCGGCGGGATTTGAACTCCAACTGTAAAGGGCCATAACTCTGTGCTGCAAAAAATAATTGTTTCTACTTTTGGCACAAGGCCAGCAATTATCCCAGTGCATTACTGGTATTTCATTTTATCGACCCCTGTAAAGATGAAAGGCAAAGTTAACCTCGGCAGGACTTGAACTCAGACCATAAAGGGACGTAACTCTGTGCTGCGAACCAGGGTGCCTGACACTCTACCGATACTGCCAATGACAACTATAATAATGGCAAAAACAAAAGGAAATGGGAAATATAGAGAAAAAAGAGAAAAAGAAAGGAAAAATAGGAACGGGAGGGGGTGGCAAGAACTCTGATGTCACAGAAGAGAGGGAGGGGTGAAGGGAGAGGGGTAATTGGGTTTTGGGCCTAGGGCAAGGGGGTAGAAGTGCTGCTCCCCACGGACAAGATAGCAAAAGCATTCCTGTGGACAATGGCCTGAATTATAAACATTGACTCTCTGTGTGTGCATGTATGTGTGTGTGTATTGGTATATGTGTTTGTGTATTGGTATATGTGTGTGTATGTGTGCATTCATGTATGTATTGGTATGTATTTGTGTGTGTGTGTTGGTATACGTGTGTGTGTATTGGTATGTATTGGTATATCTGTGTGTATGTATTGCTGTGTGTGTGTTGGTATGTATTGGTATATCTGTGTGTGTGTATTGCTGTGTGTGTGTTGGTATGTATTGGTATATCTGTTTGTATGTATTGCTGTGTATGTGTTGGTATGTATTGGTATATCTGTGTGTGTGTATTGCTGTGTGTGTGTTGGTATGTATTGGTATATCTGTTTGTATGTATTGCTGTGTGTGTGTTGGTATGTATTGGTATATCTGTTTGTATGTGTTGCTGTGTGTGTGTTGGTATGTATTGGTATATCTGTTTGTATGTATTGCTGTGTGTGTATTGGTATGTATTGGTATATCTGTGTGTGTGTATTGCTGTGTGTGTGTTGGTATGTATTGGTATATCTGTTTGTATGTGTTGCTGTGTGTGTATTGGTATGTATTGGTATATCTGTTTGTATGTGTTGCTGTGTGTGTGTTGGTATGTATTGGTATATCTGTTTGTATGTGTTGCTGTGTGTGTGTTGGTATGTATTGGTATATCTGTTTGTATGTGTTGCTGTGTGTGTGTTGGTATGTATTGGTATATCTGTGTGTATGTATTGCTGTGTGTGTGTTGGTATGTATTGGTATATCTGTGTGTATGTATTGCTGTGTGTGTGTTGGTATGTATTGGTATATCTGTGTGTATGTATTGCTGTGTGTGTGTTGGTATGTATTGGTATATCTGTGTGTGTGTATTGC
>OZ024746.1:68456883-68511883 GCA_964016885.1 Eledone cirrhosa | reverse complement strand
CACTCAACTATACCACCACACAACCGCTCAACTGTACCACCACACAACCACTCAACTGTACCACCACACAACCACACAACCACTCAACTATACCACCACACAACCAATCAACTATACCACCACACAACCAATCAACTATACCACCACACAACCATACCACCACACACCACACAACTATACCAACCCACCACACAACCACACAACTATACCACCACACACCACACCATCACACAACTATACCACCACACAACCACACAAACACACCACACAACTATACCAACCGACCACACAACCATACCACCACACACCACACAACTATACCAACCCACCACACAACCACACACCACACCATCACACAACTATACCACCACACAACCACATAAACACGCCACACAACTATACAAACCCACCACACAACCACACAACTATACCAACACACCACACAACTATACCAACACACCACACAACTATACCAACCCACCACACAACCACACAACTATACCACCACACACCACACCATCACACAACTATACCACCACACAACCACACAACCACACCACACAACTATACCAATCCACCACACAACCACACCAACCCACTACACAACCATACAACTATACTAACCCACCACACCACCACACAACTATAGCAACACTACACAACTATACCAACCAACCACACAACCACACAACTATACCAACCCACCACACAACCACACAACTATACCAACCCACTACACAACCATACAACTATACTAACCCACCACACCACCACACAACTATACCAACCAACCACACAACCACACAACTATACCAACCCACCACACAACCAGTCAACCAGAGCTTAATGTCATGTCTCTGTGTGTCCGCACAAGTATAACTAAGGATCCAAAGCCTAGAAGTGCGTGTTTGAACCAAATAGTCACTCTAACAACTTTCCGGCAGCCATCAAAACACACACACACACTCTCTCTCTTTTTCATTCACACACACACTCTCTCTCTCTCTCTCTCATTCACACACACACTCTCTCTCTATTTCACTCTCTCTCTGTCTTTCTTCCATTCACTCTCTCTCTCCTCTTTTCATATCTCCATGTTTTTTTTTGTCAAAGCTTTATATTTTCTGTCACAAATCTACTATATCTTCTCTACATCTGTTTTCTTCCTCAATATCCATTTTCTTTTCCTTCATTCTCTCTCTCTCTCTCTCTCACTCCCTTTTCCTTCATTCTTCCCTTTTTTCTTTCATCATCATCACTGTTTTATATTGATGTCTCCATGCTAGCATGGGTTAGACGGGGTGTCCTGTTATGGGCAATGCCAGGTCAGGTGACCTTGTCTTGCTCATACAGGACTGATTTGGCTCAGTTTCTACAGCTAGATGCCCTTCCTAACACCAACCTCATTTACAGTGAGTACTAGGTGCTCTTTTACCGTGGCGCCTACACAACCACTTTACAGTGTGGACTGGGTGCTTTTTGTCATGACACCTACACGACCACTTTACAGTGTGGACTGGGTGCTTTTTGTCATGACACCTACACGACCACTTTACAGTGTGGACTGGGTGCTTTTTGTCATGACACCTACACGACCACTTTACAGTGTGGACTGGGGGCTTTTTGTCATGACACCTACACGACCACTTACAGTGTGGACTGGGTGCTTTTTGTCGTGACACCTACACGACCACTTTACAGCGGGAGGGGCATGGGGGCATATTGTCTATATGCTTCAGCTTCAGCCCATGGGAATTCGGGTCTTTCTAATTTTTTACACTAACACTAGAAATAGCAGTCAATTCTCTCTCATAGCACAGCCTACGATCTAAAATAATATTTTAAAAAATGACCACATTAGATAATGCAGTCCAAGGTACACCACCACCACCACCACCTATATCACTGTCACCAACCAACATCACCATCACCACCACCACCACCTATATCACTGTCACCAACCAACATCACCATCACCACCACCACCACCTATATCACTGTCACCAACCATCATCACCACCACCACCTATATCACTGTCACCAACCAACATCACCATCACCACCTATATCACTGTCACCAACCAACATCACCATCACCACCACCACCTATATCACTGTCACCAACCAACACCACCACCACCACCACCACCTATATCAATTTCCTTATTCTATATATATATATATATATATGTACACGTACATACGTATATGTATACAGACGTACAGTAGTATATATATATATACATACATGCACACATATATATATGTACGTATGGATTCATCAAACATTTATTATAATGCTCGGTGTGTTTGTAAACAAACATCCCGTATAAAGCCGTAGTGTCTAGCAACCATCGTTGCTCGTTTGTTCAACACTGACAAAGGAACGCTGTACTAGTTTCAAGCTTATTAGCTATCGTCAGCAACGTATACCTTCCTGCCAGATGATTGACGTCTGAAAGTATATACTTTTCTTATGCATATTAACGGCTGAGCAGCCTAATTTGCATATCGAGTGGGTTAATCGGCCGGGTGCACCGAGAACGATAAACGGAAAAAATGAAATGAAATTTCATTTCCCACTCTTAGTACGGCTGTTACTTAAATATATGTATGTACACGTACATACATATATGTATACAGATGTACTGTACATACTTATATTTAAGTAACAGCTGTACTAAGAGTGGGAAATGAAATTTTGTTTCATTTTTTCCGTTTATCGTTGTCGGTGCACCCGGCCGATTAACCCACTCGATATGCAAATTAGGCTGCTCAGCCGTTAATATGCATAAAGAAAGTATATACTTTCAGACGTTCAATCATCTGGCAGGAAGGTATACGTTGCTGACGATAGCTAATAAGCTTGAAACTAGTACAGCGTTCCTTTGTCAGTGTTGAACAAACAAGCAACGATGGTTGCTAGACACTACGGCTTAATACGGGATGTTTGTTTACAAACACACCGAGCATTATAATAAATGTTCGGTGAATCCATACGTACATATATATATGTGTGCATGTATGTATATATATATATATATATATACATACTACTGTACGTCTGTATACATATATGTATGTACATGTACATACTTATATTTAAGTAACAGCCGTACCAAGAGTGGGAAATGAAATTTTGTTTCATTTTTTCCTTTTATATATATATATATATATATATGTAGAGGTTATATTTAATTTGTTGGGATACAACAAGCAAAATATTTTTATAACTGATATAAAGCACTCAACAAATTATTGGAGTAAATATACAATATATTAACAAATGGAAACTATATTTATAAAACCATATTTATTTCATTATACATATTTCAAGCACCACCAGAGCAAACTATGGTGCGCTTTCATCAGATAAAATATAATATAGGTTAGTTTTATAAAATATGTATAATGAAATATATATGGTTTTATAAATATAGTTTCCATTTGTTAATATATTGTATATATATATATATATATATATATCATAAATCATGTCCTTAGAATTATTAGATAAAATATATACCATATATATATATATATATATATGTGTGTGTGTGTGTGCATCCCAAAAATGTATACACCAGTTGATGATTAGAATGCTGATGAAGTGTGTATACATTTTTAGGACACCTTGTATATAAACACATACATGAACACATTCACACATATTTATTTGTATACACACACACATTCACACACACACACACACATATATATATATATATATTTGTATAAATACACACACACACATATATTTGTATATATATATATATATCCCTATGGAGGCACATGGCTTAGTGGTTAGAGCATTGGCCTTGCAATCGAAAGGTTGTGAGTTCAATTCTCAGACCAGGTGATGTGTTGTTTCCTTGAGCAAGACACTTTATTTCACATTGCTCCAGTTTACTCAGCTGTAGAAATGAGATGATAGGGACTGGGGTCCCTATCATTCCACTGCAAAGTGGTCGTGGAGGTGCCACGGCAAAAAAGCACCCAGCACTCACTGTAAATGAGGTTGGTGTTAGGAAGGGCATCCAGCTGTAGAAATCAAGCCAGAATCAGTTCCCGTCCCACCCTTGCAAGCAGGGAAAGAGCGGACGTAAAATGAAATGAAATGAAATGATCCCATATATACACACCATTCAGTTTATTTAGTAATTAAAGAAATATATAGTGTATATAGAGAACCACAAAGCAATGTAATGTCATTTATTTTATCTATGTTGTTTGCTTAAAGAAACAATAAGTACACTATATTTCTTTTGACAAGAAACAGAGTGGGAAATGTTATGGATAGGATGAAAGGGAGAATTATCTCTTAAAATTGTGATTTCTTTTGACAAGGTAGAGGGAACAATTCTTTTTAGGAGCTGATTATACTTTAGTTACATATTTTATCAATATATATAGGTAATGTTTATTTTATTAAGTAGAGAGAGAGAGATAAAAGGCTGTATCATCTCCAGTGGGATGAGAAGGTAGAAATAACTGGGATGTAACTAAATACTGAAAAGGTTATTTATTGTTTTATCCTTCCCTAAAAAGAAAATGTTTATTTTTACTAGTGAAAAGAAAGAATTTTTGTGTTTTAAATAAAACATCTTCTCATAAAATGAAATATCTCTATCAAGAGTTTGGTTGTGTGGTTATGAAGGTTGTTTTGCAATTGTGTTTTATGTTCAATCTCACTGTATGGTACTTTGAGAAAGTGTGGCATGTTCTACTGTAGCCTTGGCTTAACCAGTGTCTTGTGAGTGAAATTTGGTAGATAGAAACTGTGTGGAAGCCTGTCAGAGAGAACTGTTTCCATTCCTGTGTGTTAGATTATCTTTTAATATCCTGTACCACATGAAACCGCATTAACATGATAATCTTGAAAAGTACAAAATAGCATTTATGACTGCAGCACATTAAAAATTGAAACCTTTCAGCTTTCTGCAAATTTTCACAACAATCTGTCCACTAGCAAAAATACTATTCATATTTGAATTAACAAATACACTTTTAGATATTTTCTCCTAACAGGATGTTAAGAGTTAATCCTTCGCAATGTTTAGCAAATAAAGATACCTTTTGGTATCTTTATTTGCTTCAAGCCTTTGTGCTTGGTTTCTGGTTCATCTCAGAAGTGCTGAAATAGTCATTATTGACTTAAGTCATTGAAACAACACTACTAACTACTTGTAAAGAATTATCTCCAACTAGGATTGATTTAACTCATAATATCCTGTAAGGATTTAGCAGAAACAATCTAAAAACAGTTTTGCTAATTCAAATGTTTATCAAATCTTTAATTGGGGACAGGATGCTGGAAATTTTTGCAGTAAATTAAATATTTTAATTTTTAATGTGATGTAGTCATTGTGCTGTTTTCTGCTTTTTAATGCAGTTTAAAGAAGTAAAGGTATTAATAATTAAAGTATGCCGAGTTGTTGTTGCTCAACTATGGATCAATCCCTGATTCAGAAGGATTCTATGAATCACCAGACAAATTTTTATTGAAATATAGTGTATCTAAGATAATTGTTTCTACCTTAGGCACAAGGCCAGCGATTACCCAGTGCATTACTGGTACTTTATTTTATCGACCCTGTAAGGATGAAAAGCAAAGTCAACCTCGGCAGGATTTGAACTCAGATCGTAAAGGGACATAACTATGCTGGAAAGCATGGCGTCCGACCCTCTACCGATACTGCCAATCCACCGCCATCTAAGATAATATTATGAAATTTGTCATCCTTTTATTATGACTAAAAGAGCCTTAGCTTGTATTACTGTCAGCTAATCTATGATATAAATGTTTGCTTATTGGCTTGTACATGAAGAGTGAAGGTGGTATGCATCTTTTAGTTTTTCTTGAGGATCTATATTTTAAAATATATTTAAGCTCTCATAAGACATTGACTGGATTGAATAAATTCATTAGACATTTAAAGGTTAGTGTTGTTGTTTAGTCCCAAGTCTACTCTAAGAAAACTTGTAATCAAAGTTATTTCAGCTATGACCATTCTGTCTATTTAAGGGTTTTTGCCTATAGCCTGCATAAGTCTTCCAAAGGTAGTAAGATTAATGCAGTTGATGTTTCAAATTGAGCTACATTATCCAATTCTGGATGTAGTATGGCTGAATGATGGTTAAGGGATTCGCTTCAAAATCATTAGATCCAGAGATCAACTCCATTGCATAGTATCTTGAGCAAATATCATTTACTATAGCCTCAGGTCATTGTGAGTCTAGACGAGACACTTTTTCCATGAATGGTAGTTGATCATAAGCCTACTTGATCAACCACCCACAACTTATGGCAAAATACAACAGCTTCTGCAGCAATCCCTATATCTATATCAACAAAAAAAAAAATTAATTCAATATATATATACTCGTTTCTACCACTGCTCATTCTCCCCTATCTTTCTATTTCTTTTTTTATTTCTCATTCTATTTACTGATAAAAGACTATCATCCGAAACGTTAAGGCTCTTTTCCTATTATATCAAGCGTAAAACTAATATATTTCTTCATTATGCTGTGTCATTGCTTTGTTATTTCTGTTTACTTTTTGCATATATATATGTATATATATATATACCGTCTAACCCATGCTAGCGTGGAAAGTGGACGTTAAACAAGGATGATGATGTGTGTGTGTGTGTGTGTGTATATATATGTGTGTGTGTATGTATATGTATTTTATCACATCATCATCATCATCATCATTTAATATCCACTTTCCCTGCTAGCACATACACATATACACATATTTGTGAAACCCTGCCTGTTTTCTATATCTGTATCCATGATATTTCTTCATACAATAGGAATTATATATGCCTCTATGTGCAAGAATGATTATTATAATTCCCACATGTATGTATGTGTATGTTATACCTGTATCTACATGCTATCTCTGTGTGTGTGTATGTGTTTTACATATCTGTATAGATTGGAATGATTTTTTTTCTATTTGATATGCAATGTGAAATCAGGAGAAAAGCTGCATGCAAATGAGTAGAGATTAGGAGTAACTATTCACTGGTTTGTCCATTATAGGCAAATGATATGATTGTATATTGTAAAAAAAAGGATGTGACTGCGTAATACATGACTGACTTTGCATTATATATAGTGTTGTGATGACAAAGGCATAGCATCGGAGGTTATATACACAGACGGTATCTAAGGTTTCTGTGAGTGTGCATCCACACACCACACACATGCCTGCACACACAAATGCACACAGATGGCATCAGAGGTTATAGGCACACACACACACCCATACACACACACACACACACACACACACACACACACACACACACACACACACACACACACACATATATATATATATATATATATATATATATATAGATTCTTGATTAAGCATCATCACTACCATCACAGTCCTCAGCCTCCTCCTCCTCACCACCACCACCACCACCACCATCATCTTCTTCATCATCATCACCACCACCATATATATATATATCCTCCTCCTCCATCATCTGTATCACCATTATCACCATCGTCACACTTATTCTCCACTTCTGCCTCATCACATCACATTTATCCTCCTCTTTATCATCATCATCACCACCATCAAACATATCTCCCACCCCCACCATCTGTAACACCATTATCACGACCACCACACTTGTTCTCCTCTTCTTCTGCCTCATCATCATCATCATCATCATCATCACAACCATCATCGTTATCCTTCTCCTCCCCCATCATCTGTATCACCCCCTATCATCATCATCATCATCAAGTCATTGACTTCCAGTGTTGTTAAACATTCCACAAACACATCTATACTTAATACCATCTTGAGGTAGACTCAACATGGCACAGTTGTGTGGATATATTAGAGCCACTCTTTGAATTACAAACACACTCCACAACGCACCCAGTGGGCTTCCACACAGTCTCTGCCTCACAAATCTATTCACAAGGTTTTGGTCCATCCAGGACTATGGTAGAAGACAGATAATTATTCAGTGGGCTTCCACACAGTCTCTGCCTCACAAATCTATTCACAAGGTTTTGGTCTATCCAGGAGTATGGTAGAAGACAGATAATTATCTAGTGGGCTTCCACACAGTCTCTGCCTCACAAATCTATTCACAAGGTTTTGGTCTATCCAGGAGTATGGTAGAAGACAGATAATTATTCAGTGGGCTTCCACACAGTCTCTGCCTCACAAATCTATTCACAAGGTTTTGGTCTATCCAGGAGTATGGTAGAAGACAGATAATTATCCAGTGGGCTTCCACACAGTCTCTGCCTCACAAATCTATTCACAAGGTTTTGGTCTATCCAGGAGTATGGTAGAAGACAGATAGTGAAGCTGTTTAGTAGTGGATAGGAACACGGGACTTTATGATTTCATAGAGCTTCTTAACTGTTTGATCGTAGTTCATGCATGCACATGCACAGATGTATGCACATGTACACTTGCATGTACACACACACACATGCACATACACTGACACACACATGAACACGCGATCACACATACAGACACATATGCACATGTACATCCACATATGTACACATCTACACACACATACACACAGACACGTATGCACAGACAGACATACATATAGACACATATGCACACACACACACACATACCGACACACCGACACTAAAAGATGCACATAGAGCAGAAATCCAGTATAAAAGCCAGCCTAAAAAGCATTGAGATTCACAAAAGCAATATAATGAAAAGCAATGTCATTGCCTCATTTAACTTGTGCTAGATCAAAACAAAATAGAGATTATTATTCTTTTTTGACTTAGGATTGATCTTATTCCTAGTAAAATGTAGGTGGTGGGTTACTACCCGTAACACTAGGTATTCACATGATTTCAACATGACATCAAGTGTTCAAAACCTTTCTGATTATCTTTCCTGTTTCCTAGAATAGGGTTTCCTCCAACTTTTGCAAATGCAGAACCCCTTTTGGTTCAGAAACTTTTGGGAGAGCCCCAAAGTCTAATACTGTTATATTGTTGTAATATAAATATACTCCTCTACCTTTTTTTACAGAACCCCAAATCTCCTTTGCAGAACCCTTGGTTTCCACGGAACCTACTTTAGGAACTTCTGCCCTAGACGCAAACCTTCTGTAAAAGTTCTACAGGACACTTCTCTCCAATCTCCTTTATCCATTTGTCTATTTCCTTACTCACAGTCCTAAATACATTGATTATCACAGGTGCAATCTTTACAGATTTCATGTTCCAAATTCCTGCAATTTCAAATTTTAAGGGGTTGTGGTTTTCTACCAAATTTTAAGAATTGTCCAGGAAATATAACATTAGAGTAAAATAGTAGAACTTTACCCTTTAGAATTTACATTACTTTATATTTGCTATTATATTTTCACAGTAAAGGCTTTACCTCACATAATTATCTCACATAATTATCTCACATATCAACTCTATGAAGTCTTTTTACTCATATTATATATGTGTGACTTAACTCTGTATTTGTGTGTTTGTATACAAACAAGATCTCTAGTTCTGTAAAGCAGTTGGTGTTTAAAGGGGTATGCAACCCTAGAAACAATATAAAAAACGGAATTTATGTGTAAGAGGTGGTTCTGTGATCAGTCTAAGAGAGCAGTAACTCTGAATAAAACTTTTTTCAGAATGTATAAGTTGCCCTGCTCATGCAAACTTAATTATGATCAAACTGATCTGGGTGCATAGAGTTATATGTTTCTAAGAAACAAAATAAACATAGATTACCCCCATAAAAATTATTATTTATTTAATTATCTAACATTTTATTTTTGTTTCACAATTTTGTAGACTACTAAACTCATTGTCATATTATTTAAATATACTTTGGTGGATTAGTAGTATCAGTAAAGCATCAGACAACATGCTTGTGGCATATTGTTATGGCGCTTTACATTTTGAGTTCAAATCCTTCCGTGATTAGCTTTGCCTTTAATCCCTACGGTGTTGATAAAATAAAGTACCAGTAACACACTGGGGTCGATTTAATCGACTTTCTCCTTCCCCTAAATTGTTGGCTTTGTGTCTAAACCAGAAATTGTATTACTTAAATAATGATATTAATATTTTTGGATAATATAATAAATTAGTAATGGTATAAACTTAATTTGAATCTGTTATATTTTGTTTTGAAAGAGATAGTATCACTGTGTGAATCCATGGTCCCTCAAATACACTGTTCCATTTGCTTACTTTTTGTTTTTTAATCATGACATGGCACTGATCTAACATTTTTTCATGTCTGTCATATTTTCTTATTTTACCCCACTTCACCTCTACCCAAGTCAGTTTAGAGGGGTGTGAAGTGGGCTGTATATACATATGCATATATATATATATATATGCATATGGAGGCACATGGCTTAGTGGTTAGAGCATTGGCCTTGCAATCGAAAGGTTGTGAGTTCAATTCTCAGACCGGGTGATGTGTTGTTTCCTTGAGCAAGACACTTTATTTCACATTGCTCCAGTTTACTCAGCTGTAGAAATGAGATGATAGGGACTGGGGTCCCTATCATTCCACTGCAAAGTGGTCGTGGAGGTGCCACGGCAAAAAAGCACCCAGCACTCACTGTAAATGGGGTTGGTGTTAGGAAGGGCATCCAGCTGTAGAAATCAAGCCAGAATCAGTTCCCGTCCCACCCTTGCAAGCAGGGAAAAGTGGACGTAAAATGAAATGATGATGATGATGATGTAAAGGGCCATAATAATATGTCTCAAGGCTCTAATACCATCAACACTATAAACACAGAGCTGGCATATCTAAGAACTGACTAACTGCCTGATGAGGTCATAGCCATTCAATGGCTATCATTGAAATATATATAGCAGCAAATAAAGGATTATGAGTTCATGCAATTGACTTATGTTTCGTCACTATATATATATATATATATATATATATATAGTGAAAACTTGGATGGGAACAAAAACAGAGAGGCAGACAAATAAAGGTTTATTAGGTTCACGCTATCTTTCTCTATATATATATCACATAAAAAAAAGAGAACCAGTGTTGCGACGAATGGAATTTATTGGACATATTACAATCGTTTCTCTGGGCGACCAGCTCGAGGCATGATCGATTTGATGATCGAACCTGACTCTGAAAATCGCAAGGTCCTCAGATACGTCTTGATTCTACGAAGCAGATTTTCCTATAGATTTTCCTTTTTTTCTGTGATATAATACTCTGCTCTATGAGAACATCGAGTGCTCATACGGCCTACCGCATACGGACGCTTTAAACACCCAACACCAATTATATATATATACATATATGCAGAAGTTATATTAAATTTGTTAGGATTCAACAAGCTTAAAAGTTTTATAACTGATATAAAGCACTCAACAGTTACTGGAGTAAATATTCAATATATTAATAAATGGAAACTATATTTATAAAACCATAATTATTTTATTTTATTATATATATTTCAAGGCAACCAAGGCAATTTTGGTGCACTTTCATCAGATAAAATACAAAATTTGTTGACATACCCTTAGAAAAACAACCTTGATGGTTGAAGATTTGCTGGATATATATATACACACATATATACCTGGATATATATATATATATATACATACATATATACCTATAATCTGTACATGAGTTATATGTATTTGGCACTGATTACTAGAATACTTAATGAACAGTTTAAAATGGGGCTTACATTTTACACCTGGCCTGGACCCTTTACCAGACAGAGGTGGCCTATATTTCACATCTGGCCTGAGCATTTTACAGGATTTGGGTGGCTTGAGTCTACATTTCACATCTGGTCTGTGCCTTTTACTAGGTTTTGGTGGCCTACATTTTACACCTAGAATGGGTCTATTACTAGTTATACATAGGCCTGCTCCTATCCATTCTTTCTCAGTAAACTTTCTCCTGTCAAACATCATCATAATCATCATGCCCTGTTTCCCCAGATTTGCATGGATTAATATATTTTCTCACTTATTCTATGTTTAACCCCACCAAACCCCCTTTCCTTTACTTCCAAAATACCTTCATCTCTCACTCTTTCTCAAATATCTACTAACTATACCCCTTTCTGAATCCCTTTTCTTTCATTCCCCTTTCCTAAATACCTCCTTCTCGTTTTTACAAAATCCCAAATCCTCTAATTCTTTCTCAACTCTTTCTCAACCAAATACCTCCCCTTCTCCCTCATTTTACAAATCCATCTTTCTCTCACTCTTACCTAAATGCTTCCTCTTCCTCACTGCGTATTTTCCAAAATCTCTTCTTCTCTCATTCACTACTAAATACTTATTCCTCTTACCCCCTTTTGTTTTTTTTCAGAATCCTTTCATCATTCTTTAAATCTCTTCTCTTCTTACCTCATCTCACCTTACCATTTCCCCTTTTAATCTGTTTCCTTCCTAGTTATACTATTATGCCTTCCATTACACCCCTACCTCTTTCACCCCTCCACTAAAACTATCACCGCCACCACCACCACTATCATTCCTTCTTATTTATGCTTTGCTCTTTTAACTAATTCACCATTTTTACCCCCCCCCCACTTCTTTCACCTTTCACCTTTCTTCTGTTTCTTTCTCTGTTGTTGTTTTTTTTTTGTTTTTATCTTTTCTCTTTCATCCTTCTTTCAGTTTCTCTTCTAATGCTGATTATTTAGTATTGAACACACACACAAGTCAATAATGTAGATGAGGAGGAGGATTCCCCCTCATCACTGCCATCATCATCATCATCATCAGCTGCAGTAGTCATTGTTGTTGTCATTTTGATTGTGATAATTATCATCATCATTGTCATCATAATTGTTAACATTGTTGTCATTGGATTCTTATCATCATCATCATCATTATGATCTTCATCATTAGTGTCAATACCAATGTCATTATCATCCTTGTCATCATTATCATTACCATCATCATCATCATCACCTATCAGAATAATTGTTTCTACTTTTGGCACAAGGCCAGCAATTATCCCAGTGCATTACTGGTACTTTATTTTATCGACCCCGTAAGGATGAAAGGCAAAGTTAACCTCGGCGGGATTTGAACTCAGACGATAAAGGGCCGTAACTCTTTGCTGCAAAGCATGGCGTCCGACGCTCTACCGATACTCAGAATAATACGTCTTATAATCTGTCTTATACATTTCATTCCTTAATTTTCCAATCTCATCCTCTCATCCACTGACTCGGAATGTTTCATGCACTTTTCATTAAATTAAAATTCCTTTAATTATATCTGTGTTGATATATTAATTTAATTAATTTATGTAATTAAAAAAAATTGATAAGTTTCAAAAAAAAATATTTAAAATATTTGCTCACCCCATTCTCTGTTTTATTCACCTCTACCAAAAAAAAAAAAAAAAAATTGGAACATCTTTCTACACTTTTTTATGATGTGTCCATTAACTGGGCTGTTGAGGTATCTAGGAGATATAGTGTTCGATTCCTCATAGTGGTCAATGGCCACTTCTTTTTCTGATAAAATAGGGTCTTCCCTCTATTTTATAAGCTATTTTATAGCATCTCCACACATGAGCACATCATTCTTTATATTAACTTAAAAAAATTATTTAGTTATGGGCCTCCTCTCTTTACGTTCCGAGTTCAAATCCTACTATGGTCAACTTTACCTTTTATGATTTTGGGGAGTTGATAAAATAGAATACCAGCCAAGTACCAAGGTCGATATAAACCTATGAATTATTAGCATTATCCTCACATTAGAAACCATTATTATTCTAAGGACGGTGAATTGGCAGTATCGGTAGAGAGTTGGACGCCATGCTTTCTAGCATAGTTACGTTCCTTTATGGTCTGAGTTCAAAGCCCGTCGAGGTTAACTTTGCCTTTCATCCTTACAGGGTCGATAAAATAAAGTACCAGTAATGTACTGGGTAATTGCTGGCCTTGTGCCAAAAGTAGAAACAATTATTATTCTAAGGTGGTGAATTGGCAGAATTGTTAGAATGTCAGATAGAATGTTTTATGGTATTAGTTCTGGCTATCTGCTCTCTGAGTTCAAATATCGCTGAGGTCAACTTCGCCTTTCATCCTTTCGAGGTCAATAAAAAAAGTACCAGTCTAGTACTGGGGTCAATTCTTCCTCTATATCTCTTTCTCCTTTCCTCTTTCTTACTTTCTCTCTTGCTTTGGAAGAAATCTGCTGTACTCAGGCCTGGAGAGGAATGGGCTCTGCCAGGCTTAAAATACCCAAGAAATGCTGTATGTCAATACAACATCCCTATGTCTCCATCAGGAATTACGGGGCCATACATACATAATTCTTTTACTGAGGGCAGTAGATTGACAGAATCGGTAGAGCATCAGACAAATATTTAGCAGTATTTCTTCTAGTTCTTTACTTTCTGAGTTAAGTCCCACCCAAGTCAACTTTGCCTTTCATCCTTTCCAGCTCCTTAAAATAAAAGCTGGGGTCAATTCTTCCTCTATATCTCTTTCTCATTTCCTCTTTCTCACTTTCTATCTTGCTTTGGAAGAAATCTGCTGTACTCAGGCCTGGAGAGGAATAGGCTCTGCCAGGCTTAAAATATCCAAGAAATGCTGTATGTCAATACAACATCCCTACGTCTCCATAAGGAGTTACGGGGCCATACATACATAATTCTTTTACTGAGGGCAGTAGATTGACAGAATCGGTAGAGCATCAGACAAATGTTTAGCAGTATTTCTTCTAGTTCTTTACTTTCTGAGTTCAAGTCCCACCCAAGTCAACTTTGCCTTTCATCCTTTCCAGCTCCTTAAAATAAAAGTACCAGTCAAGTACTGGGGTTGATGTGATCAACTTTTCCTTCCCCTCAAAATTGCTAACTTTGTGCCAAAATGACAAATTCATCTTCTTTTACTACTGCAATTGTTGCTGATGGTGTTGCCACTATCAACACTGACATCAGTGATGGTCATGCATGGAGAGCTGGGGTGTGTGTGGGTGAATGCTGATAGTATTGTAGGTGGCGGCATCGGTCGGAATGTAATGTTGCGTTAGCATCATGTCTAACAGTAAAACTAAATTAACAAACGTTGGATTGCTGCTGCTGCTGATGCTGCTGTTGCTGCCGTTGTTGCTGCAGCTGCTGCTGTTGTTGATGGAGGTGATGGAGGGGTGACAGTTGGTGGTGGTGGAAGAGGAGGAGGAGGATGAATAGGAGTAGGAGACGGATGGGGAGGGAAGAAGTGATGAGGGAAGAAGTATAGTGGGTAGAGAGGAGAGGAGAGGAGGGAGAATAAGAAGTTGGGAAAGACGATGCTGATATCACTGAAAACTAGAAAGAGGAAGAAGTTGAGAAGAGAAAGAATGAGATGGAGAGAAAGAGAGAATGAGAGAAGCAGGAGGACGAGGAAAGAGAGAGAGGGAACATGTGTGATTCGACTGTTTTATGTGCATGTGTTTGCTCTGACTTGCAGTCAGTAGAAGTTGTTGTTGGGGGGATGACGACTGCACTGAGACAGCATCGTACACACATATATATACTTGACTAAAACAACAACAATAGCAACATCAATAACATCAAACATAAAACACAAAAAAAAAACAAAACACGCAACATGCACACACACATGCGCAGAAACATAAATGCACACACACACATACACACACATATATACAAACATACGTATATATAAAACTATAGATATATATATATAGATACATATACGCTATACACCAACAATAGCAACAGTTTTAATTTTTAAGTCATCTTATGTTTTTTTTTATCACTTCAATAAGTCCAGTATACATCAACTAAGTTCCTTTAAAAAATTTATTTATTCTTTGGGAAGTTCTTATGACAGCATGAAAAGAATTCTCCATACTTCTTAAATTTGTATTTCTCTTCTCTACCTTACCCCACCCACCCATATTTTTTTAATTTAATACCAAAACCATGTTATTAGCCTCTGTTTTATCATATCTTAAAATTAGTATTTCACTTTTATATTATTTTAATTAATTTTTTTTTTAGCTACTCTCTTTCATTATATATATTGTAAAATTTTCCTTGTTTTCTTTCTTTTTCTTTCTTCCTTCCTTTCTTTCTTTCTTTCTTTCTTTCTTTCTTTCTTTCTTTCTTTCTTTCTTTCTTTCTTTCTTTCTTTCTTTCTTTCTTTCTTTCTTTCTTTCTTTCTTAAACATCAGTATTCATTCATTCATTCTTTTCTCAATCTCCTCCTACAACTATATCATGTGTGTATGTGTGTTCATTCCAAATGATATCACATGCATGTTTGCACTCACATGCCCATGTGTTCAATTATAGTGCATGTATCCTACTATATATATATATATATATATATATATATATATATGTCTGTGTGTGTGTGTAGAGAGAGACCACCACAATACCCCAAGTATAACAAACATCAGTTTTGAGATAATAGTATGCAATTAGATACATAGATGAAAAAAAAGAAAAAAAAAGTCAAGGCAAGCTTACGGATAAATGTTGAATATGTTTCTCAGTCTATGTTCAATCAATCCATTGAATCTTAAGTTTCTGGATCTATAAATGCCGAGAAATCATGGGCAACCAACATTCTGGTAAAAGGTGCCAGTGTTTGTCCCCAAACCGACATCGCTCACATCCACAGGAGTTACAGAACCACAGGTAGGAAGGAGTGTTGTATCTTAGGTGTCAGCTGTTTGATCCAGAAAATCTATGTTGTCAACTGTCTCTATATTTACACACACACACACACACACCACACACACACACACACACACACACACGCACGCACATCTATACATATCATCATCATCATCATCATCATCATCATCATCATCTTTTAACATTCTCTTGATGATGATGATGATGATAATGATGATGATATATATAGATATTTTCTTGAAATATTTGTTGTTGATAATTATATATACATATATATATATATATATATATACATATATATATATATATGTGAGTTTCGTTTATCGTATTTTTGTCTGAGTGCTCGATGAGTTCGGAAGAGCCTCCTCCACGATAGAGTGGGGGCCATAATGGGTCCCTGAAACCAATGGTTACACAACACATACATGTTAAGTGTGTGAAACTTTATTTATACTATATATATATATATATATATTTATACTATATATATATATTTATACTATATATATATATTTATACTATATATATATATTTATACTATATATATATTTATACTATATATATATATTTATATACATATACATTTATACATATATATATATATTTATATACATATATATTTATACATATACATATATATATATATATATACGCATAAACAGATACATATATATATATATATATATATATATATATATATATATATATATACACACACATATCATACATACATATATACATGTACATACATATACATACATATATATTTTTAAATATATTTCACACTAGGAAATAACCTACAATTGTAAAAGTTCACTTTCAATTGATACACTATATAATATAACACACAGCTTTTCTCTTTTTTTTTCTTCTAAATGTTTTATCAAAGAAATTATTAATGTAACAAAACCAACAATATAAAAAAAAGGAAAAAAAATTAAAATTAAAATTAATAAATAACCCTTATTATTTTTAAAGGAATTATGGACATGAGTTTCTTTTTTAAATGCTTTTTTAAATATGTTTCACATATGCTATTTTTTTTTATTCTTTATTCTGTTTTTTTTTTCTGGAAGCTTCCCCACCCCCACCCCACTCACAGTGAAAGGGAAAAAATTCTACAGCAGACCACTTACCTGCAAATCAATCCAATATTCATTTAAGTCTTTGCACGAAATTGTAAGGGGACACCTGACAACATTTTTACAGTGTCTACTATAACTTAAAACAATCCTAGCCCTTGTATTTCATCCTGCTTAGGAGAATAACAGTTTAGATATGTGTCCACTGGCATCATTTGTCTCCCCGTCATTTCCAGACCAGTTTACTGACATGTACATACACATACTCACACATATATGCACACTCACTTACTGACATACATATACACTGACACACCCCCTTTTCACTTACACTGTCAGTCTTATAGACAATGTAACAGTCATATTCGCATATGCAAAGGTGAAAATATACACACACACGTGCTCACACACATACACACACACACACACACACACATACTCCTCCTCACACATACATATACAGTCATATATGCCTATATACAAATACAAGATACACAAATATGTAAATACACATATATGTTGGCACATATTTCTGTATACACTCACACACACATGTATTTATACACAGACACATAACCAGTCTCCTTCTCATACACACACACATACCTACACACACACATCTGTACAACTATTCCTACAAAGACACAATCACACAAATGTATATATATACAATATATATATATATATATATATATATATATATATGTGTGTGTGTGTATATGCATATATAGATATAGTCTCACCAAAACATTTGCACATACACACATTTGCTTGCTCACTAGTCACACACACACACACACACTCACAATCATTTTTTACAGACACACCCACTCACATAAATGCACACCCTTTTTCACCGACACATCCACTGGATCATACACAAATATATACACACACAAATTCACACACATATACACATACATATTCTCCTTTTTCCTCTCTCACATACGTATATACACAGTAATATGCATCCTAATACACTAAACTCCACTAAAAGACGTAAATTTGTTTTAAGATCCTTGTCATATAGTTTTCTTTTTTGTGCCATAATGATGTAAGCCCTAGGTATTTTCTGATTGTATATAAATATGATGAAAAATGTTCCAACCATGACCATCCTGACATTTTGGAGACATCTAGAACTACATCGCCCATGTTGTTTTTTTTTTTTATTTGGCTGCTATTTTTAGCAGGTTAAGTAGCCATGTAGAAGCACTTTTATTAGTTCAACTCTTTTTTTCGTTTTCTTATTCTAGTGACACTCAAAATAGGCAGTGAATTGCCAGAGTTCAAATCTCGTTGATGTCAACTTTGCCTTTCATCTTTTCAAGGTTGATAAAAAAAGTACCAGTCAAGTACTGGGGTTGATTCTTCCTCTACATCTTTTTCTTATTTCCTTTCTTTCACTCATTATCATTTTCAGTCAGGAGAGGAGATCCCCAAGAAATGCCATATGTCAATATGGCACCCCTACAACTCTATCAGGAGTTAGGAGTCTACACATAGATACAGTGATACTCAAAAACATTTTCTGGGAGTAAAATAAAAAAAAAGTTATGAACTGTCATTTAAAAGTGAAAGTAGATTTCTTACTGTTTAGTTCCAGGTTAGGCCTGCTCAAACAGACCTATGATTAAAGGCTTTCCACTCATGACCACCTCATCATTTCCCTACATACAGAGAATTCAGGATTATATAATCTGGTGCATTATCTTTAAGATAGTCAGGTATCATTTGAAAGAGATTTAGCTACTATTTTTAGCAAATCCAGTGGCTATGTAGAAGCTCCCTTGTTAGCTCAGTATAAAAACAACTGGTAGGGTGTGATTTGAGAGAGATTTAGCTATTATTTCTAGCACATTAAGTGAACAGGTAATAGCTTCCTTGTTAGTTCATTAGTAATTTGTTATTAATGTTATTTTAACATTATTAAAATCTGTGGTGACTTTTAGATGAAAACTCAACCTGCTAGAAATAGCAACCAAGTCGCCTTCAAATCACACCCCATGAATTTTCGTTTGTTTTGAGGTTAAAGAAGGAAGACCAGTACCCATGGCCCTTTTCAGGGCTTCTGAGACTGGACAAAGGGAGAAAGTTATCCCCATACTAGATACCCAATCTGAAAGCTTGCAACAGAGTATGTTTCATTAAAGGTATCCAAGGGCCATGCTGTTGTGTTAAATCAGGTGACAGACTAAGTTTACAATTCAATGGTCCTTCTGACGAGCTTCCATACAGTTTCTGTGTACCAAATTTCATTTATACAAGACTTTTGGCTCCAGAAGAAGATACTTACTGTATGTTGCACATGTTGCGATTGAACCCCAAACCATTACAAAGTAAACTTCTTAACCACACAACCATGTTTCCATCTATCTTAAAAAGAAAAGACATACTATTTAATGCTTGGTAAAAAAAATACAGCTTGATTATAGTTAAAATAGATCATAGATCTGCTTGATCAGTGCTGACATAGGACTAAATAACAATATCCACAACATTATTTAATCCTTTCAATACCATGTTTCTATTGAAAGACACTGTCTATGATATTCAAGTATTTTTGAAAATAATCAAGAATTATTAAATTAACTAACTTTTCCATCATTTATCTAGTATTTAGAACATAACATAAGGAAGGTTTTTTTTACAAAGATTTATGATGGAATGTTGGAAAGCTTGCCAAACAAAGGGTTGGGAAGACGTTCAGTTGTGTCAAAGACATGACCCCTCCCTGGGCCCTTGAAAGTGTAAGACCGTACATGAGATATTGACTATCCCGGCCTATCTGGGAGGTCAGTAGCTCTCTGCTTCAGTTCTAACTTGGTGTCTGTAGACCCATCCAACCCTTGCTAATAGGGAAAGTGGGCATTAAATGATGATGATAAACATTATGCTATAAATAGTTTTGTGTTATAGACCCAGATGTAGCTCCAAGAGTGTTAGCCTCACATTATTTTTCCAGTCATCTCTGAGTTCAAATCCCGCCGAGGTTGACTTTGCCTTTCATCCTTACGGGGTCAATAAAATAAAGTACCAGTAATGCACTGGGTAATTGCTGGCCTTGTGCCTAAAGTAGAAACAATTATTTTTCCAGTCATCATGGTCAATATATATATATATATTAGGTAAACAACACAATATATAAATACTCCATTACCAAAGGTTTTAGGACATCTCTGTCTGATGAACGATCTAGTACGTATATTAATATTGTCTAGGGCCCTGAAACCTTTGGTAATGGAGTAGTTATATATTGTGTTGTTCACTTTCTAATTAAACAGCTCAGTTCTATACATAGAGCACTCTTTTTCTCTTTGCTTTTTCTTTGGAACTACCTAAAACATATATCATCATCATCATCATCATCATCATTTTACGTCCGCTTTTCCCTGCTTGCAAGGGTGTATATATATATATATATATATATATATATATATATATATATATATAGAGAGAGAGAGAGAGAGAGAGAGAGAGAGAGAGAGAGGGGAAAAGAGTCAGGACCCTGACGGCAGATCTACTACCCAAAGTATTGAGTACTCTGGTGCGTTATGGTCCATCTGGTTCCTTACCACATTTCCTTCGTTATATATATATATATATATATATACTGTAGTACAAATTTGGGTTATTTAGTCCAATGAAACTTAAGTCACTGTATATGTCAGTGTTGTAACTAATTATACAGGGTGGGCCTTAAGTTGCACACGAAAAGTGTGATCTGTGGTGCAAAATGTCAACTATTGGATTCAATCAGTTCCTTAAAATTACAGATGGTGAGATGATGAAAATGTTCCCTTTGTTATTTCAATATAATTTTTGTTATTAATACAATACAATGTACATGTATATGAAATTGTTTTTAATGCTTTGGTACACGACTTACAGTTTATATATATATATATATATATATATATATATACACATATCATCATCATCATCGTTTAATGTCCATCTTCCACGCTTGTATGGGTTTGGACGGTAGTTTTCCCACTTGAGGCAAGATTGGTTGTCTTGCTCGTATAGGACTGTCTGGCGGGTTTTCTACGGCTGGATGCCCTTCCTAACACCAACCACGTTTACAGTGTGGACTGGGAAGTTTTTACTGTGTTACCTACACGGCCACATTACAGCGTGGACTGTGTGTTTTTTTGTCGTGACACCTACACGACCTCATTTATTTCCGACTGGATGTTGTGGTACCAACATAACTTCACATTGAAGGGGGTGGTGTGGATGGGGTGGGGGTAGTGGGACAGGGGTGTATTTTTGTTAGAGGTGCCTACTGGCTGTAGGTTTCGCTTTGTACTTAGGCAAGGCGGGTCTTTTGTATTACTGTGTAGCCCCAAAGATCTCGGTCCAGTGACATTGTCTTGGAGAGGTGTAAGTGTGTGAGGTCGGAATTTATCAAGTCGTCCCAGGTTTTTCTGGGTCTGCCTACTCCGAGGCTACCGTCTATTTTTATCGACCTGCACGTTTTTATACAGCTGTCGTCTTTCATGCACATCACGTGACCGTACCAACATGGTCTTCTCTTGAGTAAACAACATCTGATCCCTCTTATTCCTAATTTCTCCCTTAGTTCATTTATGCTTTGCCGTTCACGTATATTACTATTACACATCCAGCGGAGCATGCAAGCTTCATTCCTCTCCAGTCTGCGTATATCCTCTGCACACAATGCCCAGGTCTCACTGCCATGTAACATTGCTGTTCGTATGCAGGCATCATACAGCCTGTCTTTCATTTTTAGAGAGAACCCTTTAGCGGCCAATAGTGGTATAAGCTCTCTGAACTTTTTCCATCCCGTTCTGACTCTAGCTACTGTACTTTCAGAGCACCTTCCCCCACTGCTGATTTTGTCACCCAGGTAACGGAAGGTGTCCACTATTTCTATAGAACTATCTGTGAAATGGAATGAGCTAGTATTCAATGGGCACTTGCTGCTACTTATTGCACCAGAGCACCGGCCACATATAAAATCTATATTCTTAGTTAGCTTACCTGTGATCCCACTACATCTTTTATGCACCCATACTTTGTATTTGGGACTTAAAATGGAGTTTCTGTCTACTCCTTTCCTACACACTGAGCATGGCCATTTCCCAGATGGGACCGGTGCCCTATTTTCCTTCCTACAAACTAGAACTTTAGTCTTAGACAAGTTAACTTTAAGGCCTTTTGATTCTAGGCCATGCTTCCATGTTTGGAATTTCTTCTCTAGTTCAGCCATTGATTCAGCTATGAGCGTTAGATCATCTGCGTATAAGATTTCCCATGGGCAGCCGGTCTTGAACTCCTCTGTTATAGTCTGAAGGGCAATAATAAATAGTAGGAGGCTAAGAACGGAGCCCTGATGAACACCAACTTTTACGCTAAACTCTTCACTATATTCGTTGTTAATTCTAACCTTGCTGACTGTTTCTTTATACATGGCTTGTATAGCTTTCACAAGCCATTCATCAACACCTAGTTTTCTAAGAGCCCACCAGATAATGGAGCGGGGGACTCTGTCAAAGGCTTTCTCCAAATCAACAAAAGCTAAGTATAGGGGTTTACTTTTAGCTAGGTACTTCTCCTGTAGTTGTCGTACAATGAAAAGAGCGTCTGTGGTACTTTTATATATTTATATATATACATATATATTCTTATACTTTGGGAGGGTCATGTTGCCAATAAGAAACACATGCACCAATTGCTTTCTTATTGTGTGTTTCTTATTGGCAACATGACCCTCCCAAAATATAACAATATCGGTTTCAACACACGTTTTCAGATAAAGAACCTTGCTAAACAAATTCAGAAACGATATATATATATATATATATATTGTGATGGTTAAACATTATTCTCCAGCATCTTGTTGCTTTATGTCCCAAAAGTGTGCTCAAACATATGGGCCTGAATAGTGTGGGAGAGCACACTCTGGCAGGCATGACATCTCAGGCACTGGGCACTTCATGGTCACACCAAACAGAATGGAGAAAGCCTTGCCCTGGAGGCTGGCGAGGGAGATGTGTAGGAATAGCCATTCCAAATTTCAGTGATCACTCATAAGGGCTACTAATTCTGCCTCAATATGAGTGAGTAGGGAGGTTTATTCAACTTCATTCTATCAAATATTACATTCAAAACTAAATCTTGTACTTTTTCAATATTGATGATATTTTATAAAAAAAATTGAGAAAGAGAGAATATTAACCTTAATAGGACAAAGGGCGGTGGATTGGCAGTATCGGTAGAGGGTCGGACGCCATGCTTTCCAGCATAGTTTCGTCCCTTTACGATCTGAGTTCAAATCCCGCCGAGGTTGACTTTGCCTTTCATCCTTACGGGGTCGATAAAATAAAGTACCAGTAATGCACTGGTTAATTGCTGGCCTTGTGCCAAAAGTAGAAATAATTAACCTTAATAGGACAAATATTGGGAGTGGAAGTAACTCTTTCTTGCTTGCTTGCTTTCATTCTTGTTTTCTTTTTCCTTTTTTTTGTTCTTTCTTTTTTCCTTTCTTTCATTCTTCTTTTCCTTCCTATTTTTCTTTCTTTCCTTCATTCTATTTCTCTTGCTTCTTGTACATGATCTGTGTATGTGTGTGTGTGTGTGTGGGTGTGGGTGGGTGTGCGTGCCTACTTTTCTAAATAAGGAACAGCTTTTCTTTGAAAGCATCTAAATGTCAGACTTTATACAAAAGATCAAACTAGAAGATAGTCATATCTGCACTGACAAAAGCCCCACTCCACCCTGTAAGTGGTCATACTGGTGCCATGAAAAGAATCACTCAGTCCACCCTGTAAGGTGGTTATACTGGTGCCACAACAAAAAGCACCCAGTTGACCATGTAAAGTGGTCGTACTGGTGACATGACAAAAAACACCCAGTCCACTCTGTAATGTGATAATGCTGGTGCCATGAGAGACAATCCCAGTCCATGCTGAAATGTCTTTAGCAGTAGGAAGGGCATCTAACCATAGAAAACTAAGTAAAAAAAGATTGTATGGGCAAGATATGGTCACCTGACCTGTCTAGCCTCATAACAGATTCTTCAGAAATCTATTTCAAATCTATTTCAAATAACAAATCTGCAAATATTTAAAAAAGGAAAGGGAGGGACAAGGGCTCTAAGGTTACAGTAGAATGGGAGGGGAAAGAGAGAGGGTGATGGGCTCTAGGCCTATGGCGTGGCAGTGTTGGGGCTGCACCCCACGGACGAGACCACAAAAACATTTCTGCTGACAATGGCCAACAACACCTGCTGCAGCAGCCACCTTACCTCACGGGGCTCCTTCCTATGATGGGCTGCTGACGTTCCGATCTTGTAGAGGTGTTCGGCAGTATGGGGTCCAAGTATGGGGTCCAAGTCTTGGTGGCGAACGGTGCGAACACATCAACTGCCCATGCTAGCATCATCTTCTCTCTAGCACACTACATCAGATTCCTCTTATATACAGCTTTCTTCTCACTTAATTTGTACTCTGTCAAAGTATTCATACTAATACTTCCAGTGGCACATGACCAGTTCATTGCTTTCTTGACATAAATTTTCTGAATCTAAGGCTCAAGTCTGACGACCAAGCTACAACTGCATATTGTATACGGTCATCATACAATCAGCCCTTTAATCTGAAATAGAAATATTTTGTTACCAATAGAAGTAACAGCTCTTTGAACATTTTCTACATTGTTTTTTTTCCCTCTGGCTTACATGCTTTCAGTGCACCCACCACTACCACCACCACCACCACCACCACCACCACCACTACCACCACCACTATTAATTAAGACAAGTCAGTAATAAAGACTATAGACTACTTACACACACACAACCTTATATAAGCCTAAGAGTACACACACACACACATAACTGTATATAAGCCTAAGCGTACACACACATACTTTATTACATTTGTCACAAATATACTGCTCACACAAATACACATGTTTATATGTGTGCATTTGTATGTGTAAGAATATATATAGTTGTGTGCATGTGTGTGTATTAAATAAACTTTAGTTTCAATAACTTAGAGTATGTCATCACTTCTTAAATTCCTTCTTGAAGATATATGCCTTCCTCCCATTTACACTTTTCTGTTATTGCCACCACCACTACCGCCACCATCATCCCCCCCTACTAACTCCTCTTCAGGCAACATTAATGTATGTAAGTTTGCTATTAGTATGAGTTCTTTCAATTCAATAACAATCCATAATTGTCACATGGAGCTAACATCACTGTATCACTGTATCCAGCATCAGTCAGTTGTGTTGTATGATTTCTGATAGAATCTGAAACCAAATGCTACTACACCGGAACTACCTGTGAAAATTGATAGTTTCAGTTGTGAAAGATCTCCTCTGTGAAATCTACTGTTCAACACAGTCACTTCTACAGTGCATATTTTTACACATTTTCTTCTAATAAAACAGACAGATGCTACACACTAAAGCAATTTACTGTAACTGATTAAAGCATGTTAATTCCTTTTGATACCAAACTTCCCCCAAACCAACCCTGGTTCTATGAAACAAAACCACATATTTTAAAGGGTTCCTATTTAAAATCAAAAGAACTTCTTCTTTGCCCACTTATTCCAGAGAGGGTCATGGGAGCAGAGTCCTCAAACACTCCCTCCAGTGGGTCCTGTCAGAAGCAACCATCTCCAACTGATCTGGCTGGATCCCCAAGTGTGACCAGCCAAGTTGATGGATGTTATCCAACCATTGCTTGGGATCTTACCCCTGGGTCTCCTACCTGTTGGTTTTGCCCGTAAAATCTATCCAGTGATTCTTTCCTGAGATATTCTAACCACATGTTCATAGTATCGGAGCTGTGATCTGTCAATTTGGAGAAGTAGCGGCTTTATCTGGAGTGACTCTCCGTAAAATAACTTGGCAAACAAAAGGTCAGGAGTACTCTACAGTTGTCATAGACATGACAACTGTCTTTGTGTTGGTTATTTGTACAATAAAAGCATATAGTACACTCTGTAAGGTGGTTGCTGATAGGAAGGGCATCCAGTTGTAGAAAACCTTCCAGATAAAGGGTTGGGAAAACTCTTCTGTTATGCCATAAAAATGCCAAAAGTTATATGTATCCAAGATAATGTAGTATATGTTATAAAAAGATAGTCATGACTATCTTTTTATAACATATACTACATTATCTTGGATACATATAACTTTTGGCATAGTTATGCTCAATTATGGCTGATTAGGGGCTAAACAACATCAGTGAAGGATTTTATTGTAATGATTGAAAGGTTTCACAGTACTGATCAAAGGGTTTAATGACAGAAAATACAGGGTGATTAAAACGCTTTGATATCATTTGAGATGTAAATATCTCGGAAACTACAAAGTTTAGGAGAATGAGATTGAGCAGGCTAAATGTTGAGCAACATAAGATTTATTCCTCAAAATTTAACATTCATCATCATCATAATCACTATTTAACTTGCATTTTCCACGCTAGCATGGGTTAGACGTGTTGCTCCATTGAGACAATTCAGATCTGATGACCATAACTTGCTCATAAAGAATTGTTTTTTGCTTGGTTTCTATGGCTAGTGCCCTTCCTAACACCAACCACATTTACAGTGTATGCTGGGTACTTTTTGTCATGACACCTACATGGCCACTTTACAGTGTGGGCAGGGGGCTTTTTGTCATGACACCTACACTAATTCACACATCTTTTGTGACAACCTTGGCACAGGTCATTGATGTCAAATTTTTCGAAACACCTTGTATATCTATTGTACTTGATTATTAAATTATATTAGCCACAATATGAAATATTTTGGTGCGAGCTTGTATTGTTTACATGTTCCTTTGTCCCCAATATAAGACACAAAACAGTGTCCAGCTTAAATCAAAGCTGTGAAATATCTAAAAGTATCTAAAAAAACTGTTTTATCAAAAAGTTGATACCAACTCACATCTCATTGACCATGCTGTGCTGGGCTGTTTTAATTATGTTTATGATTATCATGTCAGATCCCTGGCCCATCAGAGAGGTGGGTGGCTCTACTTGAGTACTGACTTGTCCAATCCTTGCTGGCAAGGAAGATCGACATTAAATCATGTTGATGTCAAACATCATTTCAGGAGTTGGTTCATATCCCATCTTTGCTTAATCAGGTAGTTGTCACAAGCTTTTAGGAATTAATCACTGTTGTATTAAATTAAATATACCACAAAATCAGATATGTTGATGTCAGTTTGTATCATCTACATATAAAAAATGTAGTTTACCCTTTTGATATATTAGTATATATTATATGTTTATATATATATATACATTAAGAAAAGCATCCACACATACACACATAATGGTACAGTATGAATATGAAATATGAAATTCCACTCATGAATTACTTGTTAACCAGAGGCTATGGTAGAAGTTACTTGCTTAATTCTTAACCACACAGTTATGTGTGCACCTACATGAGGGCTAGAGGCAAGAAGATGGTAGATTGATGAAATTAAATTGAAACATAGAATAGCAGGAGTATGTATTGTCTTAGAAACAGAAATTTAAAGGGAAGATAATAGCAACTGAAGTACTATATTGTAAATACTTCAGTTTCTATTAATGAATACATAGATGTACCTATGTGTTATGTTTGTGGCATGTGTGTGTTAGTGTGCAGTTGTGTATATGTGCTTATGAGAGTACACGCTCACATAACATAAAGAAAAATGTATATAACTTATTATAAGCTGAAGTTTCTTGAATTGTTACTGAGTTTTATATTGTTACTGTGAGTTTTATTGAATAATTTGCAATGTGAAACCCAGAGTTTCTTCAAGATGATTCAACTTTTAATGATGTTTGGGTGGTAGAGGGTCAGACGTTATGCTTTGCAGCATAGAGTTACGGCCCTTTACGGTCTGAGTTCAAATCCCACTGAGGTTAACTTTGCCTTTCATCCTTGTGGGGTCAATAAAATAAAGCACCAGTAATGCACTGGGATAATTGCTGGCTTTGTGCCAAAAGTAAAAACAATGATTTTTTTTGTTTTTGTCATTCTGTTTGTTGTGCCCTATCTTACTCCTTACATACTCCTTATAAATGGATTGGTGGTATCAGTAATAATTATCCATACAGGAAAGTTCATAGATCTGACCATGAATAAGAGGCCACAACCTGTAATGAAGCAATCACACAATTGCTCCCTTTCAAATACATTGGTGATCAGCAATCACTATATTCACCCAAGACTGAAGAGTCTGGGTGAATATGTGACAACCTCCCTAGTGGTGGGAGCCATGATAAAATACACTCAGCACACTGTAAATTGGTAGGACTGATACCATAAAACACACCCTATACACACTAAAAGAATAATGCTGGTGCCATGATAAAACATAAGCAGTACACTATGTAAAGTGGTAGTGTTGATGCCATGATAAATATGCCCAGTACACCTTGTGAAGTGGTAAAGCTGGTGTCCTGATAAAGCACACCCAGTACACTCCATATTGTGCTAGTGATGGTACTATGATAAAAGACACTTAGTACATTGTAAAGTAGTGGTGCTGGTACTATGAAAAACATACCCAGTACACCCCATAAAGTGGTAGTGCTGGTGCCATGATGAAGCACACCCAGTACACCTCATACTGTGGTAGTGCTGATACTATGATAAAACACACTAAGTACATTGCACTAAGTACATTGTAAGGTGGTGGTGCTGGTACTATGAAAAACATACTTATGACATTATACTGTTATTGTTTGCCCCGACCTATTGACACGTGCACATACTCCCTCCCCCCCACACATATATATATAAACACAAACACATGCAGGTATTTGTAGTGTTTATTAATATTCATACACATAACATGTGTTGAACTACCTTAGGTTTCAAGGTCTATTTATGTCCACCACTGTAGATTGTACAAAGTCGTGACCATACCTAGACCTTCACATCTGAGGCCGTACAATACATGTAACATTCATGAATATTAATAAATATTAAATGAACTCTCTTGTTCTCGATTGAGGGCTTTTTTCCTTATTCCTTCCCATGGACATTTTGCTGCACACACAGACTCAAGCATGCATGCATACATATGTGTGTGTGTCATCATCATCATCATCATCATCGTTTAACATCTATCTTCCACGCTAGCATGGGTTTAGAAGGGAATTATCCCACTTGAGGCAAGATTGGTCGTCTCGCTCGTATGGGACTGTCTGGCAGGTTTTCTACAGCTGGATGCCCTTCCTAACACCAACCACGTTTACATTGTGTATACACACTTATTTTTATGTATGTGAATATATTTCAGCAATGTATAGCAGTGGTAGATGTTAGATATTGATAAGAACATTTTTTCAAAATCAGTATTTTTTTTTAACAAAGATCCTTGTGATATTTGTTCCACCATAGTTTCACAGACACTCCATTATTACTGTCACTATTATAAGTGGATTGGCAGTATTGGTAGAGGGTCGGACGTCATGCTTTGACACATAGAGTTACGGCCCTTTCCATTCTGAGTTCAAATCCCGCCGAGGTCAACTTTGCCTTTCATCCTTACGGGGTCAATAAAATAAAGTACCAGTAATGGTAATTGCTGGCCTTGTGCCAAAAGTAGAAACAACTATTATAAATACAGTTCACCACTGATTGACACTTTGGATTCCTGAAACTAATGATGCTATTGTTCATAAAATGTAATATAAAATAAACAAGTAATGTGAATTCTGGAGTCAATTTAATTAGCTTTATTTTCCCCCAAATTTGTGGCCTTGCTCTAATTTTAGAATCCAATATCAGTTCTGAGGAACTAATTCAGGTGTAATTTGTATTGATGTGAAATTTTCTTGGAACCAATTAATTGCATCTTAAGTACATTAATTATTTACTTAAAAACTAATCTAATCAATGATAAATGTGCAGCATAATATTTTTTATTGATGTATCATTTTCTTTTCTTTTACTGGTTTCAGTAATCAGTAATTGGACTGTGGCCATCTTAAGGCACCAGTTTTAAAGGTTTTACTCAATTATATATATCCTCATTACTTTGTCTTTTACTTATTACAATTGTTTCATTATATATCACAATGGAATATAATCATTAGCATAAGGAACTTTATATATATATATATGCGAGACAAACCACAAACTCTCCATCTCAATTTTACTTTTGAAAAGCATAAGAACCGTGAAACTGGTAAAGAAAATAAATAAATATTCTTAAAAAGACTCCAGTTGCATTTTCAATTTCTTTTCCTTATACTTTCACCTGTGTCGGACATCTCGTTTTTTTCTTTTTTTTCTTCTTTTTTTTCTTTTTTTTTCTTTTTTTTTCTTTTTTTTTCTTTTTTTTTCTTAAAAAAACCTCATTTTCTTATATATATATATATATATATAAGAAAATGAGGTTTTAATTTATTTTAATAAATATTTGCTCTACGGTTCTTATATATTTGATATATATTTATCCTTATCAAGCCGTCTTTGGATTTTAGTCTTCAAATTTATTATTATTACTATATATATATATATATATATATATAAAATTACATAATAAACAACACAATATAATTACATATATAATTACACACACACACACATATATATATATATATATATATATATATATACATACAGAAAGAGAGACACCTTTCCACCAATATATACGGTGATTCACACAAAAAATTAAAAACAATTCACATACACTCATATGCTCATATGCTCTATTTTCTGATCTATCTACCCAGCGATGGACTAACGCCCAATATGTTGAACTTATTTTCTCTCTTTCATCCAAAGTGTAAACCAAATAACAGTAATTGCTTTTTTATTTCTATGTTTGTCATTTTATATATATGTATGTATAGAATTGAAATAGAAATAGAAGCTTCACTGTAATATTGACTAGATAATTGTTTTGACTTTAGGCACAAGGCCAGCAATTACCCAGTGCATTACTGGTACTTTATTTTATCGACCCCGTAAGGATGAAAGGCAAAGTCAACCTCGGCGGGATTTGAACTCAGATCGTAAAGGGACGTAACTATGCATGAAAGCATGGTGTCCGACCCTCTACTGATACTGCCAATCCACCACCCTATTGACTAGATAATATAGTCTAATAATGGGGCACAAACTCCCAGATTTCTTAATTATCTTGGCCGGTTCTGTCCCATAGTGCATATCCAGACCAAGTGTGTCACTGACCAACTGTGCCACTGATCAAATGTGCTACTGACCAGCCATTAACATTTATTGTAGAGAATTGTTGTTTAAATGTTGTTTAAATGATCTGCTGGATATGTAATATAAATCTGTATGAAACAACATTGGTATTGGTACCTGATGATCGGTGTTAGATTATGAAATGTATGCACTCACTGAAGGACATCAATGTAGATTATGAAATGTGTGCACTCACTGAAGGACATCAATGTAGATTATGAAATGTGTGCACTCACTGAAGGACATCGATGTAGATTGTGAAATGTGTGCAGTTACTAAAGGACACCAATATAGATTATGACATGTGTGCTCTCACTGCAGGACATCAATATAGATTGTGATATGTGTACACTTACTGAAGGTCATCAATACATGAGAAAGAATAAGAAATATGTGGGAAGATGTGGTAATGTCAGATCTCAGAATATTAATCTTCTCAAATGGATGGCAAAAGATGAAGACAGTTTGACATTGTTGTATAGAAAAATTGACATGAAAATAATGGAGATGATGATAATGTATTTTGTTTTATTAAACAAAACATTTAACCTGACATTCTATTTTTAAATTCAATTAGGAGTTATAATCAATCAGTTTTAAAACAATTTATTCTTCATATATTATTTTATCTTACAAGGCTTTATAGATATAAAGTATTAATGATATATATATATATATATATATATATATATATATATGTGTGTGTGTGTGTATGTGTGTGTATATATTGGGTCGTCAAGTATGAAATTTGTAGAAATTTATATTTTCTACAAATTTCATACCTGACGATCCAATATATATAAAATCATCGTCCTTCACCTGTTTTTCCATGCTTGCATGGGTTGGATATCATCATCATCATCATCATCATCAACGTTTAACGTCCGTGTTCCACGCTTGCATGGGTTTGGACGGGGGTAGTCCCACTTGAGGCAAGAGTGATTGTCTTGCTCGCATAGGACTGTCTGGCAGGTTTTCTACAGTTGGATGCCCTTCCTAACACCAACCACATTTACAGTGTGGGTCTGGGAGGTTTTTACCGTGTTGCCTACACGGCCACATTACAGCGTGGACTGTGTGTTTTTTTGTCGTGACACCTACACGATCTCATTTGTTTCGGCCTCGATGGCGCGGCACCAACATAACTTTACATAGAACGGGGTGGTGTGGATGGGGTGGGGGTGGTGGTGGTGGGACGGGGTGTATTTTGTTAGAGATGCCTACTGGCTGGAGTAGGTTTTACTATATATTTAGGTAAGGCGGGTCTTCTCTGTTACTGAGTACCGCCAAAGGTCTCGGTCCAGTGACATTGTCTTGGAGAGGTGTAAGTGTGTGATGTCGGAGTTTATCAGCTCATCCCAGGTTTTTCTAGGTCTGCCTATTCCGTGACTACCGTCTATCTTTATTGCCCTGCACTTTGTTATACAGCTATCGACTTTCATGCGCATCACGTGTCCATACCAACGTAGCCTTCTCTCGAGTAAACAACATCTGATCCCTCTTATCTCTAATTTTTTCCTTAGTTCGTTTATGCTTTGCCGTTCACGTATATTACTGTTACACATCCAGCGGAGCATGCAAGCTTCGTTCCTCTCTAGTCTGCGTATATCCTCTGCACACAATGCCCAGGTCTCACTGCCATGCAGCATTGCTGTTCGTATGCAGGCATCGTACAACCTGCCTTTCATTTTTAGTGAGAACCCTTTAGCAGCTAATAGTGGTATAAGCTCTCTGAACTTTTTCCAACCAGTTCTGACTCTAGCTACAGTACTTTCAGAGCACCCTCCCCCACTGCTGATTTTATCGCCCAGGTAACGGAAGCTGTCCACTATTTCTATAGAACCCTCTGCGCAATTGAAAGAGCTAGTATTTTGTGGGCACTTGCTGCTACTTATTGCACCAGAGCACCGGCCACATGTAAAATCTATGTTCTTAGTTAGCTTACCTGTGATCCCACTACATCTTTTATGCACCCATACTTTGCATTTAGGACATAAAATGGAGTTTCTACCTACGCCTTTCCTACACACCGAGCACGACCATTTCCCAGAAGGGACCGCCGCCTTGTTTTCTTTCCTACAAACTAGTACTTTGGTCTTAGCCAGGTTAATTTTAAGTCCTTTTGACTCTAGGCCGTGCTTCCATGTTTGGAATTTCTTCTCTAGCTCGGCCATTGATTCCGCTATGAGTGTCAGGTCGTCTGCGTATAGGAGTTCCCATGGGCAGCCTGTCTTGAACTCCTCTGTTATAGCCTGAAGGGCAATAATAAATAGTAGTGGGCTGAGAACAGAGCCCTGATGGACGCCAACTTTTACGCTAAACTCTTCGCTATATTCGTTGTTAATTCTAACCTTGCTGACTGTTTCTTTATACATGGCTTGTATAGCCCTCACAAGCCATTCGTCAACGCCTAGTTTTCTAAGAGCCCACCAGATAATGGAGCGGGGGACTCTGTCGAAGGCTTTCTCCAAGTCGACAAAAGCTAAGTAGAGGGGTTTACCTTTAGCTAGGTACTTCTCCTGTAGTTGTCGTACTATGAAAAGAGCGTCTGTGGTACTTTTGCCTGACACAAACCCGAACTGCATTTCATCTAGGTCAATTCTCTCTCTGATTAGTTGCGCTATTACTTTTTCCGTGACCTTCATGACCTGGTCGATTAATTTAATGCCTCTATAGTTACTCCTATCTAGGGCGTCTCCTTTACCCTTATAACAGTTAACGATGATCCTGCTATGCCAGTCCTTCGGAACAACCCCATTCTGTACGACTTGGTTAACTATGCGGGTGACCATGGTGTGTCCCACCGTGCCAGATGCCTTCAGCTTCTCAGCAACTATTTCCGAAGGCCCAGCCGCCTTACCCGTCTTCATATCCTTGATTGCCTTACTTATTATACTCCCCTCGACTAACACTGCTGGTCCCTCTATTGGGTCGATATGGGGGAGACTGTCTTTCTCCCATTTATTCTCCTCGGTCGATATGGGGGAGACTGTCTTTCTCCCATTTATTCTCCTATATACATATATATATATATATATATTAATTCAAATGAATTAATATATGCATTTATATAGTTGTCATTATTTATCTGAGTGTTTATTTCTGTGAGTTATGATAATGAAATTATTGTGTTCAGTGCTCAGGTACACTACAATTAAACAAAGGTGCATGTATAATACATAGAATAATGTACAAATGTCACAAAAGTGAACAGTGTATGAGTCATGATATACATGTGTGCATGTGTATGGAAGGAGAATATCAGGTGTAGTGTTGGTGAATTTCAGGAAGCATGGAGGTTTGAAAGGATGCAGTGTCTCGACAGCTAATAACTGATGTAGGTAGTTTGTTCTATGCTTCAGCAACTCTGAGTCATTGGAGCTGTGCTGTTTTCTGACTTTGTAGGCATGCCCATGTGTGTTAGACACATGGAATTGAAAAAGGTACTCAGGGTTGTTGTTGGCAAAATGGTTAATAATTTTGTGGGTGTTTACCAAGTCAGTTGCCAGACATTGGAGCCTCAATGTATCCATGCCCAGAGAAGCAAGGTGTTCAGAGTATCATAGATACCTGATGGAGGGTATTCACTTGGTTGCATGTCTCTGAACAGTTTCCAGGAGGTCTATATTCTGAGCAAGATAGGGGTTCCACACTGGTGATGCAAATTTTAAGTGTAACTGCACCATATCTATATACAGCTTTAAATAGTTGGAGAGCAGCTGACAAAGGTCTTGATGAATGATGCCAAGACATCCTTGGCCTTCTTGACAATTGTGCATGCCTCATCTCAATCAACAAACTATAGAATAAGCAAGATGGAGCATTCCTCATCGGCGATATGTATCCACCATTGTTAAATATAATTATGTAATTACACAAACCATTAATGGCATTTTATTCATATATGTGTGTGAACGATTCAATGGCTGTATGTTTCAGGGATTAAAACCCTATCACATGTGGCAAAGTTCCTAGCTCTAGCAAGTCGCTCATTATTCAAAAGAGGTATGTGATGTTCTCATCACAGATAGGCTGTCACAAATCACTGTTAGCTTCATTAACGTCACTCTGCTGCCAGTAATGATTTTGTATGTTGTCTAGTTAACAAGCTGTGGCTGTTACTAGAGAGGTAAAGACACAAACAAATTATATGGTTGAAGTACCATATATACTCAAATATAAGCCAAAATTCATGGTAAAATAGGAGTTGGCTTATATACGCCATCTAAACAATGTGCTGATTAGCTGTCTCGGTTTATAAACAAGGTTTAGATTTTCACCTATTTCTTAGATATAAAATAGGGTGATTGGCTTATATTTAGATTGGCTTATATTTGAGTATATACGGTTAGCCTGGATGACTTCACTTAACATGAGATGTACCAGAATATGTGAGCATGGAGGAGTTGTTACTCTATAAGCTATATCATTGCAAGGAAGTGTTAAATTTGGAAAGTAAATATATGAATTGGCAGTCATTAGAACGTTGGTTAGAATGCTTTATGGTATTCATTCTGGCTCTCTACTGTCTGAGTTCAAATTCCGCTGAGCTCAACTTTGCCTTTCATCCTTTTGAGGTCGATAAAAAAGTACCAGTCTAGTACTAGGGTGGATTCTTCCACTCTCTGGAAGAAATTTGCTGTACTCAGGCCTGGAGATGGATGTGTTCCACCAGGCTTCAAATGTCCAAGAAACGTGGTACATCAATACGGGGCCCCTACAAATCTATCAGGAGTTACGGGACCATACCAAATATACTGTTAAGTAGAATGAAGAAAATAGGTAATATTTGACCATACAGTACTGTGGACACAACATAACTGAATAGTTAAGACATTTATTTTGCAGTTATAAGGTCTCCGGTTCAATCTCCCTGCATCTTGGGCAAGTCTCATTTACCATAACATTGGGTCATCACAAGCCTTGTGAGTGAAATTGGGTTGACAGAAACATGTGTACCTTTGAAATTTTCCACCGTTAACACATTAATTTCACATGTAGTCTGTTACATTGATCAAACAACTGAAAAACTCTTTGTTGAAATCAACAAAAATCTATTCCACACAGTACTGATATCTTCTGGTTAAGATATATTGATATTATTAGTCTGTTATATATGTAATATACACAATTACATCTATATAGGTACACACTCACACATATGCACATTCACACATACACATATATAATATACACATACACACACATGTACAGTATATCTATATCTACACATATATATATATATAATTGCATATATCTATATGACTAAAATGTATTTGATACAGAGAAGTAAAGTTTATATACTTAAAATTTTGATATATCAAACTGTTATCTGTCATAGCTTAGCAACATTACAAGCCATCCAACTAGAGGTTTGTATGTATATATGTGTATGCATAACTAGACATCTACATGCATACATACACTACACTAATACTATATAGCTATTGCCCAGCAAGAAGCTCTGCCATGAGTGATACACCAGCTTGAAATGAATAAATAACTACCATATGAAATTCTGATTAAATTATTGAGTATTTGTTCATTCTAAAACTTGCTTCAGTATGTGTATATGTGAGAGATGAGAGTGCCTGTATGTATATGTGTGCATGTGAAATTTCATACTTTATTATATACATTTTTATAGAAAATCTAATAAATGTTTAAAACACCAAGTGTCTTTAGTAGAAATAGAATTCCCATGAAGACTATTATTGTCATAGAAGCTATTCCTTCTTTTATTCATTGATACACACATTTAAAGTATATAATATTTATTGTTATCCATTCTTCTGAATATAATTATTGGCAGCAATATCTTGGGAGTTATTGTATGTATGTCATTAAAGATAGTAATACAGCAATTGAATCTTGCTTGAAACATCTGTAGATTTATGTATTAAAGAACTAAAGTTCTTAGTGTATTCAGATAGGCAAAATTATAGTATATGTAAAATACCATAAAATAAAAGTCAGCAATCAGAGTATTACACAATGACAAATAGGAAGAAATATCACTGCTTGAAGTAGAAAGCCTTTTGTCATCATCATAGTTTAACTTTCACTCTCCCTGCAAGCATGGGTTGTCATGTTATGAGACAAGTCAGGTCAGCTGACCATATCTTGCTCATATAGATCTGTTTATTTTTGGTTTTTATGGTTGGATACTTTCCTGACACCACCATGACCACCTTATAGGGTGGACTGGGTACCTTTTGTTGTGTCGCCAGCATGACCACCTTTCTGGGTGAACTGACTGATTGTTTTTTGTCACATCACCAGCATGACTATCTAACAGGGTAAAATGGGTGCTTTTTGTCATGTCACCAGTATGATCACCTAACATTGTGGGCTGGGTTCTTTTTTGTTGTGTCACAAGCACAACCACCTAACTTTTGTTTTGTTTTTATATAATTTTATCTATTCTATTTTAGATTGTCATTTTACAAATTAGCAGCATCATTTGAATGACAAATAATGCTTTGTAGTATTTGTTTCACTTCTCTGCACTCTAAATTCAAATCCCTCCACAGTAAATTTTGCCTTTAATGTTCTGGGGTTGATAAAATAAAGAACCTGTCTAATGGAATTGTTAGTCTACCGGATAAGATGCTGTGTGTTTTGAGTTCAAATTTTATTGTGGTCTACTTAATCCATCATCTCATTTAATGACCCTCTCTACCTAACCACTGGGTGTCTCTTCTGTTGTAAAGTATTGGAAGCAAATATTGGAAGAAAATATTTTCCTCTCTTGCCCTCATTTGTCTTGGAAGTTCTGAAAAGGGTCTTGGGAACTGCCCTTCTTTCCTCATTCTCCTCTTTGTCATCATGATAATCACTATTATTTTTGTTTGTTTTCCATGCTGGCATGAGTTTGATAGGTTGTCAGAATCTGAGAAATAGATGGATCAGCGGACCATGTCTTACTCATACATATTTGTCATAGTTTTTACAGCTTGATACCCTCTCTAATGCCAACCAATTTACGGAGTGTACTGGGTGCATTTTATTGTGGCACCAGCACAACCAGTAAACAGTAACAACTATCAGTAAACAGTAAAATCAAACCGTTGTCGACTGTTTATGTTTGTTTTGTTATTTTTATATTATATAATTTAGTTTTTCTGAATTAACTTCATTGATGGAAACTTATAACTGACTCTTTGTATTCAGTATTGTCTTTTTAGTTTATTATTTATGATATAATAACTGACACTATGGAATATAACTCAAAATAATAATAAGATTAGACATAACCTAATAGATTGTATTTAAAGGTGGATCAATGTCAGATTGTTGACCTGTACTGTATAATTGAACGGTTGTTTGTTATAACTTTCGATTCTGAGTTTGAGTTTTGCCAAAGTTGATCTAATCTTTCATTTTCTCTCACCCCATAATCAATAAAGTAGAATGATGAAATATACTAAAATAAATAGTAAAGCCAGAGCCATACATAGTAAAAGTAAATGCACCATCATTGGCTTTGATGATGGGTGTTCCAGTTGTTTGATCAATAGTTTGGCCTACTCATTATATTTGTGTGTAAGTGACTGTGTATACCACATACATGTGAACCCTTGTACCTTTACCCCTTTAGCATTTACATTACTGTATATATATACTATTATATTTTCATGGTAAAGGCTTTACTTCACATAATTATCTCACATAATATCGAATCTATGAGATTTTTATATTATTTATTTTGAGAACAATACCTCAACATCAGTATGAGTGGCTGGTTACAGCCGGTTTGATCAGAAAGAGGTGAGAGAATTCTTGTTGGATACGCCTTGTTTAAATGCTAAAGGGTTAACATAATTCTTATGGAGATTTGGTGTGACACATGTGATAAGGCTGGCTCTTTGAATTACAAGGGTCAGCTGAAAAGTTCATAGGCTGACCAAGATACTCTCATGGAGTGACCAAATGAGGTTTATTTTTCACATAATCCCTGGAAAGAAACAATATAGTTCTTAATAAGAAGAGTTGAAATTAATGTAAGATGTCACAGCACTAGCATCACTCCTTTTCAGCTGACCCTCGTACAGGTACCAGCCATCCAGCAGACTTCTACACAGTTTCTGTCAACCTATGCCCAGATAATGCTATCAAACCCAGAACCTCATGATTGTGAGCTGAAGATCTTATCCTTTTAACCATGCCGCACTCTGTTTGTAGGACATAGCAAAGAATTTGATTAGATTATGTCTATGATGTACATTTATTCCATAATCAGAGATCATTGCTGTAATATTGACATAAATGCTTATATAATACTTCAGCTTTAAAATGTATTTTCAGACAAAAGGTCTTTCATTTACATCAATTTGTGCCATATTAGTATCTCTTTATGTTTTGAGGTCAGCTCTTGATGGTGTTGTCTTCCTGCTGGACTTGATTATATAACAATCAGTAAAGTATTGCATCATCATCACCACTACCACCATCATCTTCATTATCATAATTTTTACCACCATCACCACCACCACCACCATTATCTTCATCACCACCAGCACTGACATCACCATCATTATCATAACCACCACCAACTGCCTCATCACCATCATTATCTTCACCATCACCACCACTACCAACACTACCACCACCATCATCAACATCATCTTCACCATTATCACCATTATTATCTTCACCATCATATTCACCATCATCATGGTCATCATCATCATAATTACTATTTAATGTCTATTTCCCTTGTTAGCAAGGGTCATTTGATATAATTCATTGTCCTTAAACCCCTTCCAAAATATCTAATGAGCTTGTGCCTAATTTACAAATCAATATTTCACTAGCATCTTTGTATAATCATTGCAACAGTCAAAATATATTTATTGTATATACTCAAATATAAGCTGAGACCCTATTTTATGTCTGAGAAATGGGTAAAATCCAAACCCCATTTATAAGCTGACACAGCTAATAAACACATTATTTATATGGCATATATAAGCTGGACCGCTCCCAGTCTATCATTTTTTTGGTCACATATTCATCATCATCATCAACATCACCGTTTTACGTCCGTTCTTCCACGCTAACATGGGTTAGACGGGTTGTCCTGTTGTGGGCAGTGTCTGGTCGGCTGACCATGCCTTGCTCATACAGGAACTGATTTGGCTTGATTTCTACAGCTGGATGCCCTTCCTAACACCAACCTCATTTACAGTGAGTGCTGGGTGCTTTTTCGTGGCGCTTACACGTCCACTTTACAGTGTGGGCTGGGTGCTTTTTTGCCGTGGCACCTCCACGACCACCTCGGATTATATTTGAGTGTATATGGTTATACATCCAGTTATCCAATGGATTTAAACATGTATATTCTTTTTGATTCCTAGATCAAGCAATGTGTTGTGTTCTTGAGGAAAACACTTTAGTTTCACTTAGCTGGAAAAAATGAGTTGCAATGACACTAGTGTCAGGCTGTATCAGCATTGCCTTTCCCTTGGACACCACTATATATATAGTATATATCATATGTATATGGTGTATATATGTGTTGTGACATGACTGGTATTACACTGTATAGGCCTTTGTCTTTTCCTTAGATGACGTTGTTGTTGTGGAGAGGGGAGACTGTTATGCTTGAGTGACTGCAGGTTTTTCGCAAAAAAAATTTTGCCTTGGAGAGGAACTTTCTAGGTGCAAAACCCATTGTCATTTCTGACTGAAGCAAATCTTTACCCTTTATCTTACATTCTTATATATAACATTACTAAACACATTATATATACTAGCAGTAAAACTACCCTTGCATGGTTTTCTGCTAGCATGTGTAGTGTGCATATTGATATTATATGTAAATATACATGCATGTAGATATGATACATCAAATAAAATCGTAATTGACAATATGCACAGAAATTGAAGAGTCTGTAATGAAAATGAAAAAGGAGAAAATTAGCGATAGAAATATAAACGTTATGATATAACGATGCAAATATATGAAGATTTATATAAACGATATAATATAGCGTCCATTATATCAAAACCGGAAGTATTGGCATTTGAAAATTTTAAAAGAAGTGAATCTTAAAATAAGCAACCATTATATATAACATTTATGTTTAATCAACAGCTACGAAATTTAGTACATAAATTATGTAATATTCAGTCATTTATTCAAAGTAATCCAACTTATTTTACAAACAGGATGAACAAATATATTCAGGACACAGTCCTGCACTCCTCCCTTTATTATATTATGATTAGTGGTGCAAGGAGGAAAGACTGGCATGCATGGATGACAGCAAGTCTTCCACAAAAACATCTTGTTGAAGCCTATGCCTCAGTGAGGAACTTTCTAGGTGCAAACAAATGGTTAGCCATGACTGAAGAGGTCCTCCTCCTCTTTCAATTTAGCTACTGCTCCCCTCCTCTCCTAATCCTACACTTGGTTCCATTTACTTTCAAACAACAGTGATTATGTAAAGTAGAGGGGTTATTTTAGTCTTGCAAGACAACCTCTGTAGTTTTAGTGTCATGAAAAATGTCTGCAGTACACTCTGTAAACTGGTTGGTGGTCAAATGGAGACAATACAGAGTAGAGAGGATTCAAACTCATGACCTTATGATTGAGATTGAACAGATTAACCACTAGGCCACCTATATAATAATACTGTTATCAATGTGTATTATATTTTCCTGTGACAAGCTAAAGATTAAGCCTGTGTATGGTCATAATGGCCTTCTAGAAATAGTATCCCCAAATCTCATTTATGTCATTCCATACCATTTTAACCCCTTCATAACCATATTTCTGATGAGAGAGAGAAGAATAGTTAGATAACCTCATCTTACTCGTTCAATCCATTTGTAGTATGGTTTCTATGACTGGATGCCCTTATAAATACCAATCACTTTTCAGACTGTACTGGATGCTTTCTATTATGGCACCTGCACTAGCACTGTACAGTGTAGTGGGTGAACTTTATCGTTAGCAATATTAGTGAGTTTACTTTGAGACTCATAACTCTAAAGGGTACTCACTACCTTACATTGTCTCATTTCAATCAAAGCAATTTGACCCAGAGGTTAGATTGACATGGGGGAGACATCTGTATTCCAGAAAATATATTTGTATGTATGGACTCCTGATCATTTTGAAAGGGCGCTATAGTAACATACAGTATGGCTTGAATATTTTAAACCTGGCAGAGCCCATCTCCTCTCCATGTCTGAACATAGCTGATTTCTTCCAGAAAAAGAGAGGGAGAGAGAAAAAAAAATTTGAGGCAGTGGAAGAATCGACCCTAGTACTGGACTGGTACTTCTTTCATTCACCTCAAATGGATAAAAGCAAAGTTGACCTCAATGGGAATTGAACTCTGAGTGTGGAGAGCCAGAAAAAATACTGCCAAGCATTCCATCTGACATTCTAATGACAGCCAATTGGCCACCTCAAAGTGTTTTTTTTTTTCTTGAACACAAAATATATATTTAGACATATATTTCCTTGAATATAAGTAATATTTTTCTTGTCTCTTTTCATTAAAAACTTGTAACTTGTTTTTAGAGAAAGTGAGATGTTTCAAGCATTCATTTTCTGAACATAAGACGTTTCTTTTTTAAAAGAAGTTGTTAACAAAATATTATTCTTATTTCTTCTCAAGTCATCAAGTTCATCATTAGCTGTGGTCTAAACTCAATTTCTTCTTCCATGCTATTCATTAGGTACAATTGTGGAATCGGTGTGAAACTGGGCTGGTCTGACTAGATTGCAGTGATAGATAAATAGAGAGAGGAGGAGAGGAAGATAGATAGATAGATAGATAGATAGAAGCACTGAACAACCACTGTAATACAAAGTTTGATAGTTATTTAAAGTATCAATAATTTTGTATTTTATTATTATTATTATTATTATTATTATTATTATTATTATTATTATCATTATACAACAAAATATAGTAATGATATCACCACCAACACCATTAACAAGAACAATAAGAGAATAAATAAATTGATAAATGAGATGTAGGATGAATTTATTTTTTTACAAATGCTTGAAAATATATTGAATTTAAAAATTATATATATATATATATATATATATATATATAAAATTTCTCTCTCTCTCTCTCTATATATATATATATATACACACACATATACATATGCACACACATACACACACATACACATATATATACATATATAGATATATACACACACACAAATATATATATATATTACATATATATATATATACACACATATATATACATGTATATATACATGTATATATATATACACATATATAAATATATTTATGTGTGTTTTGTGTATATATATGTGTATATATATATATATGATGTTATTTTGCGTTTAATGTAAAACAAAATATGATAACTATCTCCACCCACTATCTGTAATAGACTAAATTGTACCTTTCTAGCTTTCACTTTAATGTTAACTGAAAACAACTCGCAAATAAACCCAAACAGCAATCATTGCCTGCAAAACATAAAAAGAATACAAATTAGAGAGTCTGAAAAACAAAATAAGTTGACTAGGAAAAAAGAAAATAAATTGAAATAAAAGTGAAAAAGTTTGAAAAAAAAAGAAATGAATGAAAAAAAGAAATAAAAAGATACTGAGTACATGCACATATATTTATTTGTATAAATATATTATTTATATATATATATATATGAATATATATATATATACATACATTTATATATATATATATATATATATATATATATATATATACAAACATTTATATATATATATATATATATATACAAACATTTATATATATATATATATATCATCATCATCATCATCGGAACATGGACGTTAAACGATGATGATGATGATGATGATGATATATATATATAAATGTTTGTATATATATATATATATATATATAAAAATGTTTGTATATATATATATATATTCATATATAAGGGAGAAAGTGGACGTTAAAACGACAATAATGATATATATGTGTGTGTATGTGTATGTGTATATATATTTATATATATGTATATTTATATATATATATATATATATATATATATATATATATATATATATATATGTGTGTGTGTGTATATGTGGCTATGTGTATATATATATATATACCATTTTTTCCTCTCCCTTTCTTGAGAAATGTTCCAAAGTCATGCAAATCATTAAAATTTCTTCATCTGTTATGGCTTTTTGCCAAACTCATATATATATATACCCCCCCACCTCTTTGCAACAATTTTTAAATTATTTACTTATTTGTTTACTTACTTATTTATTTATTTATTTTGCATTTCTTACAATATTACTTGTAAGATGTTCATGCAACGTAGATGTAAGATGATTATAGAAAACATCGGGGGAATTGTTAGACAACAAACCTCAACCACAACACAAAAAAAAACCTCAACAAATTTTTTTTTTCTTTACACTAATATTTACTTTTATTAGTTTTTGACTAGGTTTAAAGACTCCTCTGTAAGTAGAGGGATCATAATCGATTTTATATCTATGGCACTTATATTATCGATCCTAGAAAGGGAGAAATATATATTGTAAAGTGTTCTATATTTCTCAAGAGATGTAAATTCATAGATCTGAGCCAGTCAACTAGGTCCCTATATTTATATGAGCTTGATCACTACTAAGTGTAATATATATCTATACTATGTGTATATATATATATATATAGAAGTTTGCTTTACAACAAAATCTAATGAAGCCTATTGAATACATACATACATACATGTGTATATATGTATTCTTTTATTCATTTAGTTTTTTTTACTAGCTTCAGCTACAGGACTGTTGCTATGTTGGGACACCACTTTGATTTAGTCAATCATATCAGATCAGCCCTAGTACTTATCTTTTCAGTTCTGGTCCTTATTTTACTGATCTTTTTTTGTTGTTGAATTGTAAAGTTATGAGACATAAATACATGTACACACACATCATCATCATTATCATTTCATGCCCACTTTTCATGGTAGTAATGGCTGGAGGGCTGTCACAGTCAAAGAACAGATGGGTCAGAAAAATCTATCAGGCTCATTACATTCCATATTTAGCATAGTTTCTAAAACTAGATACGATTCCTCATGCCAATCATCTTACTGGGTGCATTTTTTGAGTCACCAGTACTACCATTTTACTAAGTACACTGAGTATATTTTAACATAGCACCAACACTAACCCATTACAGGATGTAGTGGGTAGATTTTATTTTGTCGCCAGTACTAGAGATGTCAAATGCTAGGCCAGACTCAAGAATCTACCCAAACTCTACATTGACCCCTTTTGATTGTTACACTCTATAGCTTTTGGTCTCTTACCATATTTACTTTTAGTGAGGCAATGCTTGTACTGTCAATGAGTCTTTTGTGTTATGGCATATCACTAGTCATCCCAGTCTTGTCATCTCTTTCATGAAGTTGTGTCTGGAGGTCATTCTTTATAACTTTGCCCCATGTCTTCATTGCCCTCCCTTTTCTACATGTCCCATCCACAGGTCTCAGGTTTAAGGATGCTTTTCTCCTTTCCACTAGATTCAAAAACCTTGAAAAAGATCAGAGACACTGCCTTTCCCTCCCTGACTAAACAGTAAAAAATTCCCTTATAACAAAAAAAAAAAAGAATTAGTCGTAGTGAGCTGTGACAGATGACAATAAAAACAATCAGAAGCAAATAAATAAATAAAAACAATACACACACATACCCATATCAGCATCATCGTTTAACATCAAGTTTCCTTTAGTCATTCCACTTGTTGATACTATCTACTGACTGCAACACCTGGCAGGAGGAGTAATGTGAAATAAGGTGCCTTGTTCAAGGGCATAACGCATTGCTTGGCCCTCTCTAACCACTAAGCCACATGCCTGCCCACAAATCCCGCCGAGGTTGACTTTGCCTTTCATCCTTACGGGGTCGATAAAATAAAGTACCAGTAATGCACTGGGGTAATTGCTGGCCTTGTGCCTAAAGTAGGAACAATTATACTTAATATAGATATATTACTGAATTTAAAGATATAAGTGATTTAACGAGAGCAAGGCTGTTATACATGAATATAGAACTGTAAATGTTTATGACTGTGAAGATATAAATATCAATGTATGTCTGTAAATATATAGCAGCAGAGGTTTATATCATCATCAGTTTATGTTCGTTTTTTTTTCCATGATGGTATGTGTCAGACAGACACAGACACACATATACACACACACACACACACACATATATATATCAGTGTCATTTTAATGTCCTCTTTTCCTGCTAGCAAGGGTTGGACGGGTCTACATACACGAAAAGAGAGAGAGAGAGACAAGCCCATAACAAATGTAACTGTGAAAATAATACGTTTGAAGAACTCACAAAAGCAAAAGCTGGTCAATAAAAAACAAATGAGATAGCCATTTCACAAACCCATTTTAAAAAAACACACACTATCTTCATTTTGCGTGACTAATTTCTTTTCATTGCATACTTTATATTTGCATGTATATATGAAACACAAACATTTGGTGCATCTTCAGCCCTTTATGATTATTTTAACACCTCCATATAGGGCAGAGGATCGGCAAAATCATTAGAACATTCAACAAAATGCTTTGATTTTCTATGTTTTGAGTTCAAATTCCACTGAGGTGAAACTTTGCCTTTCATCTTTCTGAGCTCAATATAGTTGACTTTCTTGTTTCCTCAAATTGTTGACCTTGTGCCTATGTTATAAAGAATTATCACCTCACCATCATCATCCACAAATATATATATATTGCTTGGAAATAATGGTGTATGCAGGATATATGTGTAAATAGCCAAGTGTGTGTGTGTGGTTAACTTAGTGTTAACATTTACTTCATAGCACATTATAAAAACTAACTAGAAATAATTGCACTGTGAGATAAAAGCAATGTTTGTGAATTATGAATGTTATTTGAACAATTTTGACATGTATGGAGTACAGCTCTGAAGATATTTCAAATTTATCACCTCATCAGTACAGCATAGACCTAATTGTACTTACTAATATACTGATGAAGAATCACTAAGTGAATGTATACGAATGTACACTGGTTGACATAGAAGACTAGCATATGTAAATTATTTTATTTAAAAATATGCAAATATATTTCTAGGATAAAATTACATAAAAATAATAGAGAATTTAATATTTAGTCAAATATATAGAAAAAGAAAGTAGTATTGGAAAGGACCATAAATGCTTTAAATGAGAGGAAAAGGGAGGAAAGGACTAGGGAATAAATCATTTATAAATATTTTGAATGTATGTTAGCTTAAAATTAACTGCTTCAACTCAGGATTTAAGCTCCCAGAGACAGAAAAATGTTTATATTTATTGAAAATTAACCGAAAGTTAGAAGCTTCACTGCACATTTTTTTGGACTATGAAAAATAATCTTATATGTATAGCAGTAATATTATTTTAATGAATGCTGAAATGAAAATAATAGCTTTAGGCATTAACAAATGTACATCATAGTGACCTTTAGACAAGATGTAATGGACTACTTGTGAACATATGTCTCTCCCAATTCATTTCTATTTGTAAATAAACCTGTTCATGGCTACTGAACTTACTGGAAATAAGAGCCAAATTTCACATAAATCAAAACCTACATATAGCTTTAAAAGAAAGGGTAGGGCACTCCCAGACACCCCTTCCCTTAAAAAAATGCAGGATTGTCATGGTTGGAATGGCTTAGATCTTACGTCTCCTCAATCAGAATTGACTTTAGGCAAAACAACACGGAAAATAAATGTTAACCAGTGATGAAAATGATGATGATCACACCCGATAATCTACTTTTGCAATGAGTTCAATGTAACCTTTCTTTTTTCAGACAGTAAGGTATGATGTGAGGGATATTTGGTTGCTATTTCTAACAGGTTGAACAACTGTATAGAAGCTCTCACCTTGGCTGAACACAGGAGTTTGTAGTTGTTGTTCAACTTTATGTTAAACCTGACTAAGCAGATCTTTGATCAAAGGTTTCCAGCCATGAATATACAGTATTTTTAAGAGTATGTAGGACATTATCTAATGTGTTATTTCATTAACACTTTTGATACCTACCTGCCTGAACCCCCCCTCCCTCCCCTGGTTCTATGCAACAAAAATCACCTATTTTAAAGAGTTTCCATTTAAATAAAAATGTTCATACATGATCATACGTAAGAACCATATGTTAAATTACTATTTTAACAATAAAATCATTAATAATGTTAGTAAATCTCTAAAACTTCGTCATGAATTAATTGAAAAAGAATTAATTTTAATAGAAGTATGACCATGAAAGGATTAAAATGGTAAAGAGTGATTTGAGTGATATTTGGGGCTACTATTTCTAGCAGGTCATTATGATCATGTAGTCACTCCTTCTTTGGCTTAACACAGGAAAATGTAATACACATTGGTGACAGCATTATTACATAGGTAGCTTAATATTTACAGTGTTCGAATCTCAACCACAAGGTTAATCCCTATAAAACGATATCGTTACATTTAATACATTATTCCTAAATCAATATATAATCGAATGATTACAGATTTCTAGAAAAGTATGACAGGTGCAATGTGTCCGAACATGGAAGAGCCGAACTCCCACTGTCATCGCCTCCATCTCTCTTGCCCTCCCCATCTCTCTGTATTGTGAGCAAATAAGGTCTCACATATATATTTATATATATATATATATATATAGAGAGAGAGAGAGAATTAGTACATCTACCAACATATGTGTACAGATGTACACTCATGCTAGCAAATATATAAGTTATGTCTTAGTACCTATGTGGTTCTATGCAGGTGAAAGCATTGATGACGTAATGAATTCTCTATAGTTATATATATTATGTAACTATATTTATCCCATTACAGAAACTAATTAGTTGGAGTGAAAATTTTAGTAAGTTGATTTTTAATTTTTAAAATTTTCTTATTTTACGTCTTTCATCGCCTGGACCAGGCGATGCGTTATGTCCTTGAGCAAGACACTTTATTTCACGTTGCTCCTTCTACCTGGAGTTGCGACCGATAGATAGTATTAGCAATTGGAAAGACCAACGGAAACATTGTTCCCTCGGTCCGATTTGACGAAAGTCGATCGTTCCTATATATATATATATATATATATATATATATATATATATATATACACGCCATCACAAGGTTGAGCGCTTTATTACTGGTGGTGCATTGTGTTATTTATTTCCTATTGCTACAGTCCACTCAGCAAGCAAAAATGAGTTTTATCTTATCTGTAACTCAAATATCCTACCTTGTTGCACTGTGTCTCACTGAATCTCATAGAAAATTATGTTAAAGAAACATGTGTCAGTGGAATGCTCAGCCACTTAAACATTAATTTCATGAGCAGGTTGTTCCATTGATCAAACAATTGAAAAACTGATCATCAAAACTGACGGGGTTCTACTCCAGATTTTTTACATTAGTGTAATAGGTGGATTAGCAAAATTGCTAGCATCTTGGTAAAAAATCACTTACTGTATTTAGTTATTGGAACTGTATTTGCTATCAAATATATTTGATAAATGTATGCATTGTACAGTAATGCTGTAGAGATGACATCTATTTTAATACAATGTTAGAAAATGTAGCATTTGATAATTGATATCTATGTTAAATATCTTGTCACAGTGATTCTTTAAACTAGATATTGTAATATCTATTGGATTAGAACTTGCATTTTATCCAGTAATTCAATATATGTAATACATTTATCTATTAGAGTTCTCTATGGATTTCTGAATTGCTTTTCTAGTGTTATCATACACAAAACCACTAATATATTTAGCAACACAATAGTCCCATCCCCATTATCTTAATTCTTACACAAATTACTAAAATCACCACTACAACCATTTGTTCTTTTATTTCTTTCAATGATGCCAACCAACAACTTTACTAAAAGCACTCGCATCATAAATATCTTTTTACTATCTCCAAAAGCATTACTGTTATATAAGTAAAGCAGTGAACAATTTATGACAGAAAATGTGTACAACTAAACTTCGGTATGTGGTGATTGTTGTGATATGACTGTGTTAGTGTGATTGTGGTAGTACTAGATACTTCTTGCTTCCTCTGGATCTCTGCAAAAGGAGAGCTGAGTGTGTTTCTCTTGCTTGTATGTAACCTCTCCAACATTAGGTTTACTGTAGTACCTCCCAGTGGTGACAAATGGTAAATATGCCTGTGTGGTCATGGGCAGCACCTACATAGACTCCAGAAGAAGACTGACTCCAAGATATGTAGTATGCTGGCCTACTGACATATGGACACACCCAGGTACTACATGACTCAGTCTCCCTGCTATTTCCAAGTAGCTCCTTTGTCTCAAGGGTCAGCTTAGTAATGCAAGAGACTAGAGAAAGTAATCATCATCATCAATTTTACATAGACTTTTTTAGACTTGAATTGGTTTGACCTTTTCAGTACAGCATCTCTCCACCTATGTTCTTTTGTCATCATCCTACCATGAGCTTCAGCAATTTGAAGTCATCTTTCACCTCCTCCTCCCATGTTTTCTTTTGTATTTTTCTACTGTGGCTTGCTTCTACTTGGATTTCTTGCCACTTCTACACCCAACAATCATCATCCATGCACATCACATGTTAATATGAACACAGTCTTGCACACTACTTCTGATTCCTCTTATATCCAGTTTTTATCCCATTTCATCCAAGCTCTGTGATTCTCTCACATTAACATTGCGCATGATTCTTCCCAAATCAAATCCACCAATGAGAACTGGAGTCATATAGAACATTGGTTGATGGAGAACTCCCATCAAACAAGTGTTTTGGTCCTTCATTTCTCTTAACACACATAGGTCATGACTCCTAGTTGTCCTCTTGCTATTTTTTCTCCTCCAGCAGGAGATCCTGTTTCCCATTCCTGTAGTTTACACCACAATGCCATAAAGACCATTGGTAGAACTAACACTTCCCATCTATTTACACATCAATCAATGCTCGTGGTTCATTAAATAAGGTGTTAAACTAGTTCATTGATTAAGGTGTTGATCTACAGACTCATGGGAGCAGTTCAAATTTACTGCAGCTTGCCATTGTGTTTGGATGGAAGGTTTAGTTCTACATACTTTAGATCATTTAAATGTTGGAAATAAGTGTCAGGCATTCTATAAATATTTCCCTGTGATCAACTGTATGAGATTTATCTTTAATTCATTTAACACCATGAAACCAGATTTTAGTGTTATGTATTTCTGAATTTTCTATGATATATCTGTTAACTTTGAAGATCAGAGAAATTTTTGAAATGATTGATTTTTGAAATGATTGAATCTTTCAGATCTCATCCATCATGATCAGGCAGACCACTTTAAAAAAAAATATATAAAGAACATTGTATAATATTTTGAATTAGGTGTGATATTTTAGAGTTATATAGTCAATAATGAAATGGATTGAGTGTAATATATTTGCAAAATACAGTAGTATAGTAAGTTCCAGCTTGGAATAAAAACTAAGCAGTTGTCATTATTTGCGATTATTGATTTCTGACATTGGTCACACATTTCAGGAAAGGATGTAGTCAATTAAACTTAACTGAGTACATAACTAGTATTTTGTTATGATGATGACCCTGAACGGATGAAATGGCAAAGTTAACCTTGGTAAGGTTTGAACACAGTCTACAAAGAACTATATCTAGATACCACAAGGTATTTTGTTTGATATTCTATTGATTCTGCTAATCCATCACCCGTTTCTTCACTAATATTACAATCCTGTTATAATTATGATGATAACAATAATCATATAATCAACATTTCAACATCCATTAATATATTTTTGTATAGTTTGTTGTGAAACACATTTTCAGATCAGACACCACCATTTCTTTACATATCTTCCTTGGTCTGTATCAACCCAATAACTACCATTAACTGATGGATTTTTTTTTACCTGATATCTATTCACCTTCTACAGACCAATGATTACACCACTACATGACCACTTGACCTGTTAAAATAGTAACCAAATTCTCCTCATATCCCATTCCAAAAGGGAGGGATGTAGTCATAAAAAGCCTGTGCCTAAACAAAAACAAAAGAAAAAGATTTTGATTATTATAACTGGGATGCCTTTGATCTGGGGTCTGCTTCATCAGGGTTTACCTAGGGCTAAATCATAGCAACAATTATGTTCACTGTGTCACTCTTCACCATCTGATGACTTTTACACTTTTTCATTTGTTTCATTGACTACACTTTTACACTTGTTTCATTTTTACACTTGTTTCATTGTCTAGCTTGGCAAGCTTAGGTTTACAATTTCTGCTTACTTCAACCATAGATTCCAATATTATCTTCTGCTTAGTTTGTTAAACAATAATTTCTTTGTGTCTATTGTATTTTCTGCTCGATATCCATGTTCAATATACTTGAGGTGTTGTTCATAGATGAAGTTTCATAAGGGTGGGGGGTATTCTTGACAATATTTTGTATTTCTATGTAAACAAAATTGTATTCTCTTTTATCACAATAAACTCGGCTCCAACCCACTTTAATCATGCTTCTTTGGAATTGAATCCAGTATGCTTCCATTTTTCATATTTCAATTTCTTTTGTAAGCCAAGATTATACTCCGTATGTCAGTTGAGATCTCATACATGCTTCAAGAAACTTCTTGTGTTCATATAAAGATTTCATATTTTTAAACAGCTAAATCAAAGAAATAAAGGAAATAACAACGACCTTTTTCAGGTCTTCCAAGACTGGTGGATAGACGAGAGGAAGTTACTCTCAGACAGAAGACTTGTCCTCAATGCTTGCAACATAATGGATCCTGCTAAAGGCATCCATGAACCAGGTGTTAGTGTTAAATTGAGCAAAGGATAAAGTCAGCAACCCAAATTGAGTGGGGCAACTTGCTTATTTCTCTCCATAGATCTGTTGCATTATGATCCCATGTCTTACTTTCTTTAAAGTATCCCACTTTTTCACTGAAAAAGAACCTCATTGTTACCAACAGAATTGACAACTTCCTATAGTTACATTTGCCTTTCCTATATAAACTGCTATACATTCAATATCAATACAACTACATCCACTACCAATTAGATCAGTTTTAGCAAATCATCCAAAATTGTGGCCTGTATAATATGGTTGTGAACTTACTACTAACTATGTATATTTAGTCAGATCACTACATATATCAGCCAACTAGGATGGTGAATTACAGGAAACATTAATTAGTTATTGCCCTGTATGTTCTAAGTTAAAATCCTGTGAAGGTCATTGCTTTTCATCCTTCCAAGGTCAATAAAATAAAGAATAGATTCCTATAAAACACTCTAGATATAAACAGAATAATAATAGGTCCCTTCAAACTTTAACCTTGAAAACTCATCATCAATACTGTTCACATCATAATGGCAGTATCTTGTAGTTCAGTTCCTTACCATTTTAAGATCAAAATCCACTGAAGGGTTGTTTCTGATATAAACAAAAACAAAAGAAGAAAATCTTGGCAAAACCTTTGTTTATTTAAAGAATCATTTGGAATAAAGCCATGCACTTCTTTTCATGTGATAATTTAATAAAAGATTATTGTCCTCTTACTATAAACTTGTTATTTTGCAAGAATTTCTGCTGAAAACTGGTTTGCATTTACTAATGAGAACTATTTGTATTGTCAGGTCAGATCTCTTTGAAAAATCTCTGCTGCATTTTTATCTTTTGTTTGGAAAAACAATTGCCTGGAGTAATGAGGACTTTGTTTTATCCAATGTTATTTTTCAACTTGTTTTATAGAAATTGTCAATAGGCTTTATCTAAACTTCAAGCAAACTAACCATTTTGTTCTATTATTCTATTCTCATTCAATCTCAAGACAAAATAAATATCTTAGGTGAGAAAACAATTAAAAAAACCCCAACAAAACAAAGGAAATTGTACACGTGTGTGTATCTGCATGTGCATTTGTGTAACATCTGTATGTATATGAGTCTGTATGAATGTATGTGTGTG
>OZ024746.1:68446883-68451883 GCA_964016885.1 Eledone cirrhosa | reverse complement strand
TTTATTTTTCACTTCTCCATATTCATTTTCATTACTTTTTCACCAATTTTTCATTTATTCTTTATTCTTTATTCTCTATTTATTATTTATTTTCCAATTATACAAATTATATTATTTATTTTCTGTTTTCTTCATATATTGCTTTATATTTCTTCATATACATGGAAGACATCCACCTCCCACCACCACTATGAGAGATGGTGGCAGGAGGGATGAAGAAAAATCACACACAGATACTTCTAAATTGTCAACAGAAGCAAGACATAAGCTGACCACAACACCAACAACACTACCAAAATAATGGTAGAGGTCAAATGTACTTAACAATAGCAAACACAAACACTACAGGGAGCCTCACCCCAGAAATAATTCTATAGACTTCTGACTGAGGAATGCTCTCAGAACTTACCAATGGGAAGTTTGACACTTTTTTTGTTATTTTGTTCCTTTAAAACCTTGTCCCTTCTACCACTTTATCAATTTTTAAAGCTAACTCCAACAATAACAACACTTAGAATGAGGAATGTTCTAACAATTGACCAATGAGAGGAGAAGAGGCCCTTTGACACTGAAATTCGTTTGTTTGAATTCATATGATTCCAGTTCCTCAGTGAAATAACAACCCAACCAGGAACTGGGCATATCAGAGTATTGACAATATTATACACCTCAACAACATATGTACTTGTCTATACCACACTAATTTGGACTGCCTGAAGAGGTCACAGCTAAAGATGGCTGTCACTGAAATATATATAGCAGTAATAAACGAAGCTAAATTTTAAACATTTGACTTTTTATTTAACTTTATTTTACATTACTCCAGAGTAACCAAACCAACCTGCGCACTTCGTTGAGTGCCCCAGCCTGCATACTGAGGTGTTGGTATACAACCAACATATACTAAAAAAAATATATATATATATATAAATAATATATATATATATTTAAATAATACATATATATATATATAAATAATATATATATATATAAATAATATATATATATATATATAAATAATATATATATATATATATAAATAATATATATATATATATATAAATAATATATATATATATATATATATATATATATAAATAATATATATATTTATATATATATAAATTATATATATATATAAATAATATATATATATATATAAATAATATATATATTTATATATATATATAATGTATATATTTATATATATATAAATAATATATATATTTATATATATATATAATGTATATATTTATATATATATAAATAATATATATATTTATATATATATATAATGTATATATTTATATATATATAAATTATATATATATATATCCAAACCCATGCAAGCGTGGAACATGGACGTTAAACGATGATGATGATGATATATATATATATATAAATAATATATATATTTATATATATATATAAATTATATATATATATAAATTATATATATATATTGTTATACTTTGGGAGGGTCATGTTGCGAATAAGAAACACACGCACCAGTTGCTTTCACTTCAATTTATTATAATAAATTTATAAATTTAGGAATTTATAAATTTCCGGTTGGTTGGTTCCACAACCAGATGGTTGTTTATATATTGTCAAAGTTCTTTCGTCACACATTCTGTGACCTCTTCAGTGACTGGGGATTCTTTTCTTTGTTTTTGTACCTCTCCTTTGTTCTGTCCTATGCCATTTTGTTCAAAAGCCATTTTGAACAAAATGGCGTAGGACAGAACAAAGGAGAGGCACAAAAACAAAGAAAAGAATCCCCAGTCACTGAAGAGGTCACAGAATGTGTGACGAAAGAACTTTGACAATATATAAACAACCATCTGGTTGTGGAACCAACCAACCGGAAATTTATAAATTTATTATAATAAATTGAAGTGAAAGAAACTGGTGCGTGTGTTTCTTATTGGCAACATGACCCTCCCAAAATATAACAATATCGGTTTCAACACACGTTTTCAGATAAAGAATCTTGCTAAACAAATTCAGAAACGAAATATATATATATATATATATATATATATATATATAAATAATATATATATGTATATATATATAAATTATATATATATATATAAATAATATATATATGTATATATATATAAATTATATATATATATATAAATAATATATATATATGTATATATATAAATTATATATATATATATAAATAATATATATATATGTATATATATAAATAATATATATATATATATATATATATATATATATGTATATATATATATATATATATATATGTATATATATAAATAATATATATATATATGTATATATATAAATAATATATATATATATGTGTATATATATATATATATATATAGAATGAGTGGGACCCCGATGAGTGGGACCCCGTCGAAACGGCTTGAGCTCAGCCGTTGGGGTCCCACTCGTTCCTATTACCCTAAGTATTGAGTACTTTGGTGCGTTATGGTCCACCTGGTTCTTACCACATCTCCGTTATATATATATGTATATATATAAATAATATATATATATATAAATATATTTCTAACCTATAATTTCCAACCTTTCATCTAACCAGGATATATTCGATAAAAATGCGACCTTTTATAACAAAGCTTTAGCTAGAAGCGGCCACAAAAACAAATTAGTCTATATACCTTGCACCAATAATACTTCAAACATACAACCCAATATTACCAACAAACGCAAATGAAAAATACACAGCTAAATGCCACTCATACTACACCAAAAATACCAACTTAAAACTCAATTTCTCTACCTCTTACATACAATATAATAACTTTCAAAAAACCATTCATCATAATACTTCAATATATGTTAATAACATTACTAACAAAATTCCTAATAATCAGACTAAAACCCCTAAATCAGTGAATTTAACTGAACATATGTATAATAAATTCACTAATATTAACTCTCTTAGTAAACATCAGGATACATCATATAAAAATAAAAATCAGCATCGAAACCGTAATAGACGAGTTACTTTGTATAATGCTCCATTTGATCTACAAATTAAAGATAATATCCCTAAAATTTTTTTTACTATCCTAGAGAAAAACGTCCCACCGAACTATAAATACCATCAAATTTTAAATAGATCAACGGTCAAATTTTCCTACTCCACTACCAAAAATATACAACAAAATATAAGTGCCTACAATGCATATAAATGTAAAAAAACCATGAATATACCACCAACACATCAAACTAACCATAATACTAAAATAAACCGCAGCAAACCACCATCTCCTTCTCATACAACAAGTCGAGTAAATTCCACACATAATTTGACTAACCCCCCTGATATTCACGAATGGTTGTAACTGTAGAAACAAAGCAAAATGCCCATTAAAGGAAATTGCCTCATTAATAACATAGTATATAAATGTAAAATTAGCACTAAGGACTCAACTTATTCATATATTGGAGCTACTTCTAACCAATTTAAAGTAAGATTTAATACCCACAAACACAGTTTTAAAAATGCCGCATTAGCTAATACAACATCCTTGGCTGAAATAATTAATAATTATAGAAAAAAGAATATCGATTATAACCTGACCTGGAGTGTGCTCAAAAGGGCCACCCCTTATCAAAATAACAAATATGAGTGTAGATTATGTTCCCAGGAACTTTTTGAAATAATGAAATCTAAGGATATCCTATTAATTAAGCGACAAGAATTAATTATATCGTGCAATCATAGAATTAGAAGAACTTTCAAATATTATAAAAACCTAATTAATATACACTTTTATTTTACAAATTATTATAATTATTTTTTTTAAAATTTAGTTAACCTATAATTAGTATTTTACTACTGAGAACTTCATAATTTATTTCCCTTTTACAGCTATCTTTTACTAAAATTAATACCTATAAGTATACATATAAACTATTTTAATTTCCTGTTATGAATCTAAATTCCTTGTAGTCTATATAAGTTTGTTATTTCTCACTAATACATTTATCCCGCCCAAATTTTTTTTCCTTCGTTTTTAACAACATTCTTTAATAACATCTAACTCTTATTTATCTCATCTATATGAATTAATATAAATTTATCCCTATAAGTATACCTATCAATTAAATTAATTTAATTTCTTTTTATAGATCTAAATTCCTTATGTTTTTAATAAGATTGGTATTTCTCACTAACACATTTATCCTAAAATTTTATTCTCCTTCGATTTTAACATTAGCATTATTCTTTAATAACATCAAATTTTCATCCCCAAAGTAATCTTTTCATTCAAAGTATTATTTCCATAATCTGAAGTCTGCATTCCTCTACCCCTAAATTAAATTTCTACTACTACTATTCTATCAACTTGACCACTTACTACTCTTCTATTGGTCAATTCATAACCTGTTCCCAAACAGACCTATTATATTAAATCTTTGTTGGTGTTTTTCAATAAACAAATATCATTATTTCGGGGTCCATAAAATAAAGTACCAGTAATGCACTGGCTAATTGCTGGCCTTGTGCCTAAAGTAGAAACAATTATTTCTGAAGACAGTAATAAAGTACCAGTAATGCACTGGGTGTTTGCTGGCCTTGTGCCTAAAGTAGAAACAATTATTTCTGAAGACAGCATATATATGTGTAGGTATGCATATTCCCTCTGATAGTTTGTAAAATTTTTACATAGATCTATATGATATACATACCAACACACACAAATATATCCTAGAAACGATCGTAAAATGATGAATTTTTTAATATAAGGAACTGTTTCTTTGTTTTTATTCATTGTTTTTATTAATTTATATATATATATATATATATATATATAAATATAAATATATATATATAAATATAAATATATATATATATATAAATATATATATATATATATAATATATAAATATATATATAAATATATATAATAAATATATATATATAAATATAAATATATAAATATATATATATATATATATATATATATATAAATAAAAAATATATA
>OZ024746.1:68364383-68441883 GCA_964016885.1 Eledone cirrhosa | reverse complement strand
TATCGTCTCCCTGTCTTCCTCCGGTTGCAACGTTTTTTGAAATATTCACTTCTGCGTTTATAGATTGACTTTGTTAGTTTCAGAAGATCCCGTTAAGGGTGAAAGCAGCGATTCTTTGCTTAAACTTTAATCTGTTATTTTAATAAATATTTGCTCTACGGTTCTTATATATTTGATATATATTTATCCTTATCGAGCCCTCTTTGGATTTTAGTCTTGAAATTTATTATTATTACTATATATATATATATAAATATATATAAATAAAAGAGATATATATAAATAATAACCCATGCTAGCGTGGAAAATGGACGTTAAACGAAGATGATAATGATAATATATATATATATATATATATATATATATATTTATATATAAGTTCTAGAACTTAGAAGGCCAAGGTTAAACAGAAAAAATGAATGGAATAACAACACCCAAACAAACAATACTGACCTAAGAGAAGTATAAATAAATAAAAAATAATAAAAATACATACACAAGCACATGGAGGCACATGGCTTAGTGGTTAGAGCATTGCAATCGAAAGGTTGTGAGTTCAATTTTCAGACTGGGTGATGTGTTGTTTCCTTGAGCAAGACACTTTATTTCACATTGCTCCAGTTTACTCAGCTGTAGAAATGAGATGACAGGGACTGGGGTTCATATCATTCCACTGCAAAGTGGATGATAATGATGAAGCGCAATAACAACAAACACATATAAACAGACACTAGTAAACTAAGATAGAATACAATAACCAATACACAGTCACCCAAACACAATACACACACACATGCGCAGAGAAGAAGGCAAAAATAAATAAATAAACAGACTAAATGAACATGGTGAGGCATACAATACAACAAGAGGAAACATAATAGCACCACTGATGATGTTGCAGATGTGCAACGAAAGAACTTTGTTAGACTATATATATGTGTTTGTGTCTATATTAAAATACAGATGTATTTTTGACCGTTGGTCAGTCAATGGTAACATTGAGGACCGAATAAATTAAATTAACCGATATAAAAGACACAGAAGCGGAAACGAACCAAACAGTGAGTGTTTTCTGTTATTAATTCTGGCAATATTATTACACAAATATAACCCTCCCCAAGTATAACAATATTTGTTTCGACACACGATTTCATATCAAAAACCTCGGTGCGCCAGCATGGCCTCAGCCGGATGGCTGAAACAGGTAAAAAAGTAAAAGAGTATAACATTTAAACTATCATCATTTTACTTAAGAAACATTTGTTAAATTATATTTCAAACCCCACCTTGATAATGGAGAAGTTAATTATTTTACTAAATCCTTGCAAATTATTGATTATTTAAAAATATAATTAAAACACCTAGACCGAGTATTGTGGGCTGTTGTGTTATATTTATTTTTTTGTACTAACACTAATTATTATATTATATATTATATCTCCCACCCTTGCTGTTGATGTTTAACTCCAGGTCATTCCTATTCAATCAGATCTCTGATCAAAGAATTCTAGTCATGATGACAATCTTCTTAGTTTTTCTCAGACTATATTATCCAACATGGCATTATTTTTAATTGGTAGATGTGATTTGAGAGAGATTTAGCTGTTATTTCTAGTGAGTCAAGTGACTCTGTAGAGGCTACTTTATTAACATTTCAATATTATCTATAAATCAATACCACAACTTGAACTATGGTAGAATTTTCATTGTAAAAATAAAATTACAAATTCTATTAATTTGAATAATTACCATAATATTAGATCCAAGTTAGTATCATTACATCATCATCATCATCACGTCCGTTTTCCATAATTGCATGGGTTTGATGGGTCCTGTTTAGCACAGCATCTCTTCACTCGCTGTGTTCCTTCATCTTCTCTTCTCTGAGTCTCAGTGTTTGAGATCAGCTCTCACTATCTCTGCCCAGATCTTCCTTACTCTTCCCACCACTGAGATTTCCTGGCACTTCAACCAGCGATATCCATGCACATCACATGTCTGTACCAAAGCAGTATTCTCTCTTTGGATTCTTCTTAAACTCAGTTTCTCCTTCAGTTTATCCAAACTTTGCCTCTCTCTCACATTTACATTGCTCATCCAACGAAGCATGGTAAAGGTGATGCCCTTTAAAGGAACAACTACAGAGGAATAAAACTAATGGACCAAGTTATGAAAATAATGGAAAGAGTTATAGCACAGCTAATTAGGAAAGGAGTAGATGAGATGCAGTTTGTTTTCATGCCTGGGAAAAGAACTACAGATGCCCTCTTCTTAGTGAGATGTCTACAGGAGAAGTTTCTAGCTAAGGATAGTTACTTGGAAAGAAATTATATTTTATATAATAACAATACTAACCATATTTTGTACCATAGTGTCTACTGGAAATGATGCAAATGGGTTAAGTTTTATAATATCCTGGGTTTTTAAGAGAATCCTAGTTTCCTTTAATATGCATTTGCTATGCTTGTTCTAACCCTAATAAGAAAGACCATAGCAGGTGACAAGTATGGTTACTTACAGTAAAAGGTAGCCACTACTTTACTATATTTAGGATTTCTGAAAACCAGATTTAGTTATTTGAATATTCAGTGATGCTTTGATTCTTAAAATCTTGTACCACATGAAGTTGTAGTAACAAAACATTCTCGAAAACTACAAAACAGCACTATGACTTAGTCTTTACTCTAATACTGTATATTTTTGCAATGATCTGTCAACAGTTCCCCTCTACCCATAATGTTTAGCCTTATCAACTGGGAATATAAAGTAGATCCCTTTATACACATAGCTGAAGCCTGTGGCATTTTAGTGGGTTGAAATGCTTCCAGTAAACAAATTGCTTGGGAACTATGTGTGATAGAAATCTTAGTTATGTTCTATAAAGAGTTTTCAGTTATATAAATTGCAGAACCAGAGTAAAATAGGAATCAAAGGGGTCCATGGGTAAATAAAGGTTGAGAACTATTGATGCATATGTGTATAAACATATACACTCATACATGCATAATGAGATTGAGAAAGGAGTGACTACTTCAACAACCCATTCTGCAATTTATATAATTCTGAGTCTTCATTCCTAATTGAAAACTCTTTATAGAACTTTACTAAAATTTCTATCACACATAGTTTCCAAACAATTTGTTTACTGGAAGCATTTCAACCCACTAAAATGCCATGGACCCCTATAACTGTTCAATGTTTAAAATATCATATTAAATACTACTAGAAATTGTATAAAAGATTAAAATATTTTGTGCATTGTAGAAGTATAACTAGTTTATTACATATAAACCATAACTAAATTCTATAGAAAATGGATGTTTACTAATAAAATATGTCATAAATGCTGACAATATTCCATTGAATATCTGTCATATTTTTTTCCATTATCACAGAATGAAGCAAAACAATAAAGTTTTTTTTCTAACACTTAAAAAACATTCTTACAATAAATATGACTAAAGTAAATGATTTTTTTAAAAATACTTCTGTGGATTCTTAATTTACTATTTTACTTGCATGGACAAAAAAAAAATCTTATATGAAAAATAAACAAGGGGGGAGAACTGTTATAGTCTAAACTGATACAAGTCTTTTTGAACAATTTAAGACAATGGAGTGGGTGTGGACATTGTCATTAAGCTAACTTAGTGAAAGCAACAGACATATTTCGATCTCATTAGATCTCAGACAGCTTATTGATAGAGTTGTTAAAAATGTCAGATATAAATATATTGCAATATTTATTCTAACTATTTGCTCTCTACTTTGAAATATTGCTGAGGTCAACTTAGCCTTTCATCTTTTCTGGCTTGATAAAAAAGTGTGGAAGCACATTAGATGGATTGTATTTGCTATTCAAATGTCCAGATTCATCACCATCATCACCACCACCACCTTCACCACTACTGCCACTATCTTTACCACCACCATTACTACCACTACCACAACCACCACCTACCCTCATCATCATCATTTATTGACATAATTGTTTCTACTTTTGGCACAAGGCCAGCAATTTACCAGTGTATTACTGGTACTTTATTTTATCGACCCCGTAAGGATGAAAGGCAAAGTTAACCTCGGCGGGATTTGAACTCAGAATGGCAAGGGCCGTAACTCTATGCGTCAAAGCATGGCGTCCGACCCTCTACCGATACTGCCAAATAATAGCCAAAACATGCTGTAATACTTTACTTGGAATAGTAGATCAATTCTGTTACTTTACATTAAATATGGTGTCTTAGGTGGTTTAACCCATTCATTACCATGTTTCTAATGAAAAACAGTTTTTGATTTTCATTTAAATTGGAAAATAATATACAATTTGGTAGGATTTACTAAAATAACTAACTTTCTTATTATTTGACTGTTGTTTGGAGCATAACATAAAGGTTCTTACATAAAATAATAAAGGAAGGGTTTTTAGATATTATAGAGGTTTCATATCAAAATGGTTAAAATATTTTATTTGTGATGGATCTTTTATTTTAATTCCATTCACATCTAGGCTGGACTATAGGAATATCAATCCACTCCAGTACTCCACAGGTATTTTATTGACACTGGAAAGAGAAAAAAATGAAAATTGACCTCAGTATGATTTGAACTCAGAATGTAGGACATAACTAAATACTGCAGACATTTTTTTCTGATACTCTAATGATTCTGCCAATCCACTACCTTTAAATTTCAAGAGAATTTGATTACAGAAAACAGTTGGTTATTTGTAAGATGGTGAGAGGAATGAGGTAGGTGAGATGTGTTAAAGTGAACATAACTTTTATATAATGCTAACAATAGACCATATCATCATTATGGTAATTAAATGGATAGTAGATAATTCATTATGTGTTATTGCAGAGGCAATGACTACAGTTCATTTCAGTCTTAGATTAATTCACTGAGGTTTAAAAGTGACTCTTTGAGGTTATTAAAATCAGGATGAAAGCATTCCAAAGAATATTAAAAAATAAGAAACCATCATTTACTAATATTTATAATCAACGGCATTACAATATCTGTATATATAACCCTAACCTTCTAATTCCTGTCGAGTAAAAATTGCTTTGGTGAAGAAATATAATAAAATTGAAATATATCTGTTTTGCTTCAATAATTGGCTATAAAAAATAGATCTACTCCCATCTACATCATTTTTATTTTCTAAAAAACTGTGATTGGTTGATCTTATTGGAGTTATCTCCCTTGTTTCTTGGTTTTAGGCTTTAACTTAACCCATCCCCCCCCAGAGTGATTTCATATGTATAATCTCAGTGATCAGTTTTTCTTCTTACTATATTATACATGCAAGACCCTACTATATTAGCATAAGTCTAAATCTTACTCAAAATGAAGATAATTGTTTCTACTTTTGGCACAAGGCCAGCAATTACCCAGAGCATTACTGGTACTTTATTTTATCGACCCCCGTAAGGATGAAAGGCAAAGTTAACCTCAGCGGGATTTGAACTCAGAATGGCAAGGGCCGTAATTTGCCATTCTGAGTTCAAATTACTCAAAATGAAGATGACGACTCGTAGAAAGTGATTGTTTTGTAAACTTTGCCAACCTACACATCCAAACAGAATAACAAATATAAAATCAGTCTAATATTGATGACAAAAAAGATTAAAGTTCACTGCATCTTTAATATGGCAGGTATTGCCAAGCTGCCATTTAGAAAATCATATTAAATTAAAAACCCCCGAGCAAAAGCTTCAATCTTTCAATCAAATAAACTCAAGTACAATCATGTTAGAACAGAACACAGTCTAGTGTGAATGAATTACTAGAATTACTTAGCCCAGTCCAGCATGTATAAGATAGGTAAATCAATTAGGATAGTATGGTGCTCTTATTGGTTTACTGACAAATCTGTGTTGATTTTCTGCTGTCCTTAGCATGACAAACAAAGCAGGGTTCATAGTTATCCTGATAACCTGTAATACATAAGCTAATAGATAAAGCAAATTTCATGACTATTTATTGTGTTTACGGCTGTGTATATAGTTTGTACATTGTATGATAAATTGACCATATTTTCTCGCTTGTGTTATTATCCAAAAAGAATTTATATCTCGAGAATACAAAGCTATTCACTTAAGAAGTAAGTGTTAATATGATGTTAGAAGTGTTGTAACAAGAATTTAGAACTAAAGAAAATGTTGAAACACAAGAAGTAGACATATCTATTATTTTAAAGAAGTGTTGTTTTATAAGATGTACTTCAGAAAATGTTCCTGTAGGCTTGCCTACTTTGTTCAATGATTTATTTTTCTCTCAACATTCATAGAGAAGAATATATTGCAATTTGAGATTTGATGTTAATATTTATTAGATTACTCTAATATAGCACACAGACAGACACGTATATATATATATATATATATATATATATATATATATATATATATATATATATACAATTATAGAAATGTCTTCTACTGGACTAGAACTGTTTCATTTGTAAGAATTCATAAGACTTCCCTGATGATTTCTTACGAATGAAACAGTTCGAGTTCTATAGAAGTAATTTCTATAATAAAATAAAGATGCCTCTACTCTACTAACGTATTGAGTACCTTTATTAACTATGGTCCCCTCCCTTGATATACATCAGGAATTCACCTATTATATATATAATGATGTGACAGACCTGACTCCAGCATTGATCTGTTCAACAGTAATCAACAAACTAACTGAATAACCTAAATTATTTATATATATATATTTTGGTGCCACAATAAAAAGAACAGTCCACACTAATGTTGTTGGTGTTAAGAAGGGCATCCAGCCATAGAAATCAAGCTAAAATTCAGATCCGTATGAAGAAGAGGTGTTCTCTGGACCTGACTTGTCTCATAATGTGACAACGTGTCTAACCCATGTTAGCACAGAAAATGGACAGTAAACAATGATAATAATATATATAAATAGGTGCAGATAGTTCACTTCTCAACTACCTGAATCTTTGGACATGTTTCAGTTTTATTAGATGTCCATAATAATGTATAATCAAACATATGTCAGACATTTTTAGTAGAATAAAAGAGTAAAATTCAAGGAAACTCGTAATGCTTTGAATCATCAAATAGTAATAAAATAGTTCAAACAGTGGAATAGATGTTATGCCATGAGGATAAAGAGAAGTTTACTATTTTAAGCAGGCCTATTCCTTTGATCAGGAACAAATGTCAATTGGTGGTGAAAGATAAATAAATTGGGATTAGCATGCAACAGAGGCAGCAAAGGGGAGGAGGAAGAGAGACAGAGGGCAAAATAAAATACAAGAGTCAGCTAAAAAGTTCATAGGCTGATCAAAAGGGGTTTATAGAACCAAAAGGGGTTTATAGAACTCTTCAAACAGAAACGTGTACAAGCCAAATGAGGTTTACTTTTCAACATACTCCCTGGAAAAAAACAATGCAGTTATTAATGAGAAGAGTTGAAAATAATGCATGCAAGATTTCACAGCACTAGCATCACTCCTTCGTAGTCAGACTATGAACTTTTCAGCCCACCTTCGTAAAAGAGGTGGAGAGTAACAAAAACAAATGTTAGCAGGGAAGAAGGGGTCAGAACAAGGAGAAAATAAAATGAATATCATTAGATTTGATAGATCTTGAAGGTAAGGGAGGGGAAACCCTAGGATGACATGGAATGAAGTGTTGGAATATTCAGACTATAGAATACTCAACCTCTTAGATGTTAAATGCGTTAAATGTCCAGTTTATTGAACAACTGAATGTTCATAATTGAAATTGACAGAAAGTATATCTTTAAATCAACCCTGAATAAGAACTGATTTTGACTGATGATCATCTCACCTATGTCACTAGGGAAAGCAGACATAAATTTATGCTGCTGATGATGAACCCCCCCCCCCCCCCCCCCTCACACATACATGCATACATACAGGCACATATACATGCGCACATACACAAGCACACATACACAAGCACACATACACAGGCACACATACACAGGCACACATACACAGGCACACATACACAGGCACACATACATGCAGACCTATGCATGCACACAGGCACATATACACAGGCACACATACACATGCCCACACACACATGCACAGACACACACTCACACAGACATGCTCACACACACACACTCACACACACACATACAAGCATATATATTTATCTTTCAACACCAATTGGCCTTTCTTCCCTTCCTCTAATGAAAGAATCTGGTAGAATATTTGACTTCACTTTTTCCTCATGGCGTATGTTGTGTATTCTACTGTTTAATTACATGTTTTGTTAACTTTACTAGAATATATTTTAAGATTGAAGCAATATTTAAATGGAAAAACGTGAAAACTCCCCCATCTTTTTTGTCCTTTTACATTTTAAGATTTTGCTTGGCTTACTATTTCTTGGCTTTCTTCATTTCTTTCACTTGCTAGAAAGACTAAATCTCATAATTATGTAGAAAGACATTAAATATTTATTTTTTTTCCCCTGGATATTAATTCAAATTCAAGTTTTTGTTATGTTTTGATTAAAATATTCCAATATTTGTATAAATTAAATTCATGTCACGTTTAGTAAATTACATTTATCCAAAGTTTATGGGAGTAGTAAAAGTTACTAGAGACAGGTAAAAGCAGGTATACATATTTGATGGTAAAATAACATAGTTTTTAGTTCATTTTTGTATTAGGTAGATAGAAAGTGTAGATGTTAAATTTAGGTAAACTTAGCTTAACCCTTTAGCATTTACATTACTCTATATTTACTAGTATTATAATATCGAATATATGAGATTTTAATGTTATCCATTTTGAGAACAAGACCTCAATGTCGGTATGAGTGGCCATTTAAGGCCAGTTTGAACAGAAAGAGGTGAGAGAATTCAAGTTAGATACAGCCACTTTAAAGGCTAAAGGGTTAATACAAAGGTTTCAGATTTTTTAGGGGATATTTTTTTCTCAATGTAATTGGAAGATATAGAGTTGTAAAAATTCCTACAATTTATGTGAATTATTGTTCCAGATGTTTCATTAATAGATGTCATTTTTCATTGTACAAAATTGCTTGAACTCAGCAGTTAAAAAGTAATTCAAAGCTTCTTGTCAATACAATTTAAATTTTAAAATAGATACTAATGGAATTTTAGTTATTTCCCTAAATCTGCCTTAATCGTTTACAATAAAAAATTAAATAAGGAAACAAGAGGGAGAGGGGAGGAAAGAGCAAACTCTATAGCCTATCAACTCTTCTTAAGTATACCCTTGTGCTCCCTCATGTTGTTGTCACTCACCTGATCAAGATCAGTTATGTTTTCGGGGCCCACCATAAGGCAATCAGCAAACTTGGGCCCTATAATTGTTGCTGTCTCAAATGCAAGGAAAGTGCAGCAAAATTAAAACAAGTAGTTTACACTGTCAAAAAGGATTGAATTGTTTATGTTTGAAGTTTGTAGCCTGATAAGTATCTACATGACCACTTAAACTACTATAAACAGCAGTTAAATCTCCCTCAAATCACACTTTTTTATTAACAAAAATGGAAGGACTTATGAATAATATAGCCTAATGGTACACTCTGGAATATGATCAAAGCTCTTGAATACCACCATTTCCATCAGTGTTGATCTAGGGCTAAACACCAACAATAACCATTCAATTACATATGAGGTTTGTTTCAAAAGTAAGAGTACTGATTTTTCTATGTATGACATGCTAATGCAGCACCTTGTTGATGTATATAGATGTGTTGGTTTTGACCTTGGCTGCATGTACATACTTGTTTTAACATGTGTGATTTATTTGTGAGTTATTGCTGTTTATATACAGACATATTTATAACCTGTTACATTTGCGATGCAAGACAATATTAAACAGTGATATGCGATCAAATTTTGTGTGAAACTCAACAAATCTGCCACCAAAACATTTAATTCTTTAACACAAACTTATGGAGATGCCACTCTATCAAGAAGTAAGGTTTTTAAGTTGCACAAAGATTTCAAAGAGGTCTGAGAAAATGTTGGAGACGAACCTTGTTCTGGAAGGCCAATCTTGTCAACAAATAAACAAAATGTGGAACTGATGTGAATGGTGATGACAAAAGATTGTCGAGTAATCGTTAGGATGATTGCAGAAGAAACCAGCTTGGATAAAAATGCAGTTCATAGAATTTTAATAGACTATTTGCTCATGCAAAAAATGTGTGCAGAACTAGTGCCCAAACACTTGTCTGTGAAGCAAAGAGTGAACCGGCTGGAAATTTGCCAGGATTTGATAGAAAGACACGAAATTGAGCTAAATTTGTTGGATAAAGTAATAACAGGAGATAAATTGTGGGTACAATCCAAAGAGAAAACGGTGAAGTGAGGAGAGGCACACAAAAAATTGTCCTTGTCAGAAGAAAGCACGCACTAGCAGTTACAAGGGGAAAACGATGATTGTCAACAATACCAGAACTGTGAAAAGAATTGATAAAGAATTTTACCTCTAATTAATCACACCTTCTACAAAGATATCTTGGAATGACTTTGAAAACTGGTCCAGGGAGTCCGAAAGGACATAGCAGGAGAATGGGTATTACATCATGATAATCCACCAGCTCATGCATTCCTTTCAAAATTCCCATTCTTCCACATCTTCCCTACAGCACAGATCTTAGCTCTGTGTGATTTCTGCTTATTCCCTAAGTTGAAATCGAAGCTGAAGGATCATCATTTTTGGACTGTGGAAAACATACAAAAAATTGTAACTGACAGAAAAGGGCTTCCACTACTGCTATGATTAATGCAAAAAACGTTAGAACCGCCACGAGACTTCCCAAGGGGCGTATTTTGAAGGCGATAGCTTGTCATTTCATGTCCATCTAATATACATTTAAATAAAACATCAGTAGCCTTACATTTGAGGCAAACCACATATTTATATAATATAGAATTTTTTTTTTACTGAAAGTAATATATTTTCAGAGACTTCATAACATTCTTTTCAAAATTCATTATTTATTATTCAACAACACTCCAGACATCTAGATTTAAGATATTTGGTGTGTCTGTTTATAGTAAAATTTTATCATATTATCACTCTATCGTTGTTCGAACTATAACCAGCACCACCTTGAGATTTATGGTAGTAGATTATATATGTAATGGATATTGGCAGGAATTAAATTCAGGGTACCAAAGTTGACTTAGCCTTTTATATTTCCAGGGTCAATAAAATATGTATTAGAAGTGTAAATGAATAATTCATCGAAATCTAAACTATATCTGGTGTATTGATTTTGTGAGTTTTATTGGCTGCTGCCATGCCATAGATTTGCTTCAGTAGATTCTTTACTAGAGTTTCCAAGGTAACAACTTTTAGATTTACGCAAGAGTTAACTGAAACCTTACAGCTATAGGATGAGCCTGTTATTCTTTATATACCCTCCTTAAATCTGGTTAACGTTGAAATGTTAGAAATATTGCACGTGGTGAATTGGCAGAGTGGTTAGAGCATAGGAAAAAAAAAATCTCATGGCCTACATGGCTCACAATCTCATGGCTCATCATTGTTTAATGTTCGCTTTCCTTGCTAGCAAGGATTGAATATTCATTTTAATTTGATACCCAGTTTAAACATTGATCCCTGGCTCTTGGGTGTTTTAGTGGTGTCCACTCTGGAGCAAGCATGGGTCAGAGCTTTTTCCCCTCCCACCAGTCTTAGAAGGCTTTGTTATTGGTCTTCTTTCCCTGACTAAATACAGGTGTCTTAACACCATTTGCTTTGCTAAAACAGTGGTTAGCTTTACTGACAATAGGAGAGATTTCTATATTTTACTTTACTCTCTACATCCCTGCTCACCAACCTCCTGACTTTCATTTCCTCCTCCATCACCTTTAGCCATGTCTTTCTTGGTCTCTCCCTTCCTTTAATTCCTTTCACATTCATTTCCATTACTTTCACTTATTCACTTTCATCATGTCTCAACACTTGACTCAATCAACCCTCCCATTTCATTTCTCTTCATAGCTTTCACCACCTATTTTCCTCTGCAATTGTTTGTCTTCCTCTTTCTCAGTGATATCCTAGTCCTCCACTGAACCATTCTTATTTCTGTTCTTTTCAACTTTCTATGCTGCTCACTCCCATAACCCCCCCCCCCCCAGCTCATATTGGACCTGTAAAAGACACATCAAAAAGCACCCAGCCCACACTGTAAAGTGAATGTGTAAAAGACACAGCAAAAAGCACCCAGCACACATTGTCAATGTGGTTGGCGTTAGGAAGGGCATCCAGCCATAGAAAACCAGCCAAAAAACCCCCTATATGAGCAAGACACAGTCATCTGACTCAGTTTGCCTCTAAATGGGACCCGTCTAACCCATGCTAACATGGATGATGAACATTAATCGATGATGATAAAGACAGTATACACCTTTCCCTTCAGTTTCATTGCTATTTCCCCACTGGAACTCTCCAGGATCCAGCACATTATCTCCATGTGTAGCTCCTTCCATACACATCTTATATTTAAAGAGTGTGCCACATTATTTAATAATCCTTTCACCCCACTACATCTTTAATCCATCAAAAAAATATATATTTAATGGAATCCACTCCAACATCCTTCTTGGATGGGGCCACATACCTGTTCTTTGTGCCTTGCTGCATGCTTTACCACTTACCATCACCTTTGTCTTTCTAAATTTTGCCTTCATAAATACCTCCTATCCCTTCATCTTCTTCCTCAGTCCATTACTACCCAACTCTGCTTAACAGTAAAAAACCAAACAAAATAAAAGAACAAAAAAAGCAGGCTGATAAGCTAAATATTCTTATATTTGAGTTTTAATGATGTAACCTTATTTAATAATAATAGATTGAAACAGATTTATCAAAGTTACGTATTAAATGTGAGTTGAATGGTTACAACTATTTCATGCTCATTTGGTATAATAGACAAAAATATATTGTAGATTACGCAAATGAAGTTTAACAAACTGTAACAAATGGTAAATTGGTTTAGGTTGAGGACGGCATCAGATGATATTAGGAAGGACATTAAGAATCAACACAATGGATGACTGTTAGGTTAAAAAACAAAAATCAATTGACATTAAATAATTTTAGAAGTTTAAACTTTTTTGAAAAAAAAAATCAAAAATGAGTTTTAGAAAATGTTTATGTCAAAACAACTTTTCTCAAAAATGGTTAATGAATGAAAAATATTTTAGCATTTCTTAGCAAATAATAAAAGTTTAAGCAATAAATCACAATAAAGCTTAAGTTTGTAACAATGTTAGTGGTTGGAATAAAAACAAAAAAAAAATCAATATTTACTGAGGTATAAAATAAACACTTAAATAAACCAAAATAAAATTGCAAAGAAATTCACTGTAAAATTTTGAAACAAAACAAAAAGTATAAAAATACCACTAAAAACAGGTAAAGGTATGTGTTTTGGGCTCAATGCGATAATAGTGATAAAAAAAAGGGGGAAATATTTGGAAGAGAACTTAAGAAAAGATTTGATTTGATTCGTTTGAAAATGCATAGAATTCAGCTTTTCATGCATGAGATGAATATGTTAAGTTCTGATAATATTGAAAAGATAGAATGAAAATAAAGGTGGCAGCTTATGAATAATAAATAGAAACTACATCAGAAAGTTGCATTCACTATAAAAGCTTTGCTTATTAGTTTAGGTAAAAAAAAATAATAAAAAAGTAAATAGCTTATTTCTTACAACTGTAAACTAAGAAGTCTTTCCTTTTCAAAACATTTTTCTTTGAAAATATTTTCTCTGAATTTTATTGATTCTTTTATTTAATTGAATGTTGAAATAATGTGTATGAGGTGAAGGTATTGGACTACTCATCATATGGTCATGAGTTCAAAAATTTTAACATATAAATCTGATTGCCTCAGGCTGTTTAGCTGACATATTGTGTTCTACTCATATTTTGGGAAGCTGGGTGGGGACAATACTTTTGTTAAAAAAGGAAGGCAGCAGTTATAACCTTTTTTCAGGGCTTATGTGACTGGTGGGAAGATAGATGGAAGTTATGTTGAGATCAATTTGACTGAATGCTTGCTAGAAAGTGGACACTGTTAAAGTCTGCCACCCAAGAATAAGAATAGTTCTTTTGGTGGGCTTCCACACAGTTTCTGTCAACCAATGTTCATTCATATGTCTTTAATCAAAGTAGACACTCTCAACTTTAAGGACAATGGCTTTTCAGCAATATGCAAATATCTAAATTTTCAAAAATAATCCATACAGCATGTAAAATGGACATCAAACAAAAAGAATATATACACCAAATATTTATCAAGTATCTATATTATGTCTTTATTCATCCTTCATTTCTTTTCTTCTTTCATCCTTCCTTCTGCTTTCATACATCTTGAAAGACCATTGATATATAATACATCAATTCTTTTCCTTTAGAGGAACAAGTAACTTTTGGCCAAAAACTTAGTTACACAGACTGCAAGTGTTATATACAGTTGATTTTCTTGCCAACCTTCTTCAGAAACATAACTCTCCATCTTAAGATGGAGGAAACGTGTTGAGAACATCAGACACTCTGAAATAACCTTTTGTTCGTTTAATCAAATCATCAGAGTTGGAGGAACGTATGGAGGAGTGGGCAGAGCTGATAACCTTTGCAAACTTCTCAGACTGGCGAAAACGATAATAAAGTAGATACTAGAATTTATAGATACTATGTAAATGTCACAAGGTATCATAATTATTTTAAATGAATCAATTTACTATTTATACTAGGAAGTTCAAAAAGTCTGAGATACCAAGGAAGCCTCTATGTGGTCACTTGTCATGCTAGAACTAGAAAGTCACTCTATCTTAGATTATGTCTTACCACCTTAAAAAATGAAAAGAAACTCATTGTATAATGTTCTTGGATTGCTATGGCTGAAACTCCTTTGATTATAGGTCTGCAGGGTCAAGGTCAAATGTGTCCTTCTTTTTTCTAAAACAGTAAAGTCTGATTTATGAAGATTTGGTTACTATTACTAATGAATGTAAGGTTTCTTAGATGAGATGACACATGATGAAGACAAGAAAATATGATACCGAAAGATGAAAAATATACATTAAAATAGCACAACAATGATGGCGAGATTTAACACTATCAGTTCAGTTTGACTATACATTTTCAAATAGGGAATCTACTTTTGATAATGAAATCATGTCTAACATCTTTTTCAAAAGAAATCATAAATTTTGTAATGTTTTTTTTTATACTTCAAGAATTGATGGCCAGTGGAAAATAAATGAGAAAAATAGCTTCAATTAGTTCAGATAAACAAGATAATAAGATTGTCTCTCATAAGGATCTATCAATTTCTCTTCCAGTTCTCTCTACCCTTCTGTCATATTATTCTGTTTTCCTTATCACATTTATATACTTTTCCTCTTTTCTCTTGCTCCTTCTTGGTCACCACTTCTCTCCTGTTAATACTCTGTCATGTTTGCCTTGAAAGAACAGAGACAGCATGTAGAAAGAATTCTTTAGTCTTACAGGAGACGAGGTAATCTCTCTAATGCCATCATTAAAAAATAACACACTGAGTAAATTCTATGAAGTGGTTGGTAATTGGATGGTAAGAATATAGAGTAGAGAGGTCTTTTTAGTCATGTCAAGGACTTGACAATGTCTCTCATGTTGGTGCCATGGTAAGATTCGCCCAATGCACTCTGAAAGTAAATATATTCAGCTGCAGAAACCATACCAAAAATGGAATGTATATATGACATTAACCTCATCTTGGAGGGTAGTAACTTCTAATAAAAACTGACTTGGACTGTATTGACCTGTCCAACCCATGCCAGCATAGAAAATGGGCATCTGATGATGCTGGTGAGAACGATGACAACAATGATGATTATTATCATAATCATCATCACCATCATGCTAATATATGTTCTAGCATATTTGTCTGGTTTACTGAAAGCTGCTTTAATTAGGCAGTTTTAAATCAATGTTAAAACTTGACAAATAATTGAAGGAGTGATGTACATAATGATATATAGAACATATTCTTAATTTATTGAAACTTCCCTCTTATTTGGAGAAAGAAAACAAAGATCTAGTAGTAAATGTTAGTAACTCTCAAAGAAAAGGAGAAATAATTTCAAGTAATTAAAAATTAATTCTACAAATTGCATATTCATTCTTAAAGGAAAATCTCATTTTTGTTTTTGAACAAGAGGGTAGTTAGAGATATGTTTTAGTCCTACAGCACCTCATCAGCATATCATATATTCAAACCTGCTTTGATCAAGTAAAGATTTTTACATATAGACAAGGAGTTTTGGTCTGTAATAATTTGCATATTTAAACCTTTCATCACCATGTCTCTAATAAAAACAAAACTGCCTATTATTTAAACATCATTTTGAAAATAATTAAGACTTTAGAGTGATTGGGTAATATAATTAACTTTCTTATTTTATTGAACTGTTGTTTTAAAACTTAACATAACAAATGTTCTTCCATAAAATTATGATGAAAGGTTTTTAGATGAATATAATCACTTTTACCCTTTAGCATTTTAACTGGCCATATCTAGCCAGAATTCTCTCACCTATTTCTGTTCAATCCAGTCGTAACCAGTCACTCATACCGATGTTAAATTATTGTTCTCAAAATAAATAATATCAAAATCCTGTAGATTCGATATTATGTGTGATATGCGAGATGAAACCTTTACAGCCAAAATACAATAGTATATATAGAGTAATTAAAAGGGTTAAAGAGCTATGTATTATAGAATCAAGGGCAGTTTTAGGCAATATCAAAAGTATTAAAAACAAAATGAGTCAAGAGAAATAACTCAAGTGAGCCAATGCCAAATACATTTAGAAGTGACATACTGATTGATGTGTGCAAAAAAATTCTCAATTGGAATTTCCTTCATAGTTGGAGAAAAAACAACCTTCTTTAGCAAGTTGACCTTTCATTTTTCTTTTCTTCCTGTTGAATTTTCTTCATCTAATTAGAAACCCTGATAAATAGATATGTATAAAAATAGATCTCATCTAGAAGTTGGTTAGCATCAGACTTGTGATGGACACTGTTGGGTAGTAAAAGAATTTTGCTAACTTTTCTGTGAAAGGGTTGATTTCCTCAGAGATGCTTATAGCAACATAGAAATATCACTATATGATGATTATATTATTTGGAACTGGAATACATAATACCTTGTACGAAAGGCAACAAAATGTTAGAGTGAAAGGATTCTTATAGCATCTTGTATTTATTTATACTTCCTTAATCAAAATCTATCTGAATATTAGACGAATGACTAGGATATTGTCGTCAAGACAAATTGATTTGTCTAGTTGAAAATATGCACTTCTATTCTGTATTCACGGTTAAGTGGTTTAATTTGACAGGAACTTCAGTTTGAGAAAATGTTAAAGTTTACTGAATAATCCATTCTATATAAACCTGGAAAACACATAAGAAAATATATTTTAATCATCATCATTATCATTATTTAAAGTCTCTTTTTCTCTGTTAGTATGGGTTGGACCCATTTTAAATATGGATATAATATTGGTTTCTAACATAGTTACAAAGACAGAAATTTTGTGGGAGCGCAAAGTTGATTATATTGACACCAGTATTTGACTGGTTATATTTTTGCATGAATGCAAAGTTGACTCTGCTGAAACTTGAACTCAGATCATAAAACATAAATACTGCAAAGGATTTTGTCTAATACTCCAAAGATTCTGCCAATCCAGTCGGACGCTATGCTTTACAGCACAGTTACATCTCTTTACGGACTGAGTTCAAAACCCGCCATGGTTAACTTTGCCTTTCATCCTTACGGGGTCAATAAAATAAAGTACCATTAATGTACTGGATAATTGCTGGCCTTGTGCCAAAAGTAGAAACAATTATCATTATTATTTTAATGTCTGCCATCCTTGATAGCAAGGATTGGACAGGTCTGTCTACAAATCCACTGCCTAAATATGGATAATCACAGTTTATCAAAATATTACAATCTGTAGGGGATGAATATGTTTAATTGAATTGATTTCAATATGATTGGTACTTAATTTACTCAGAGGGATGAAATGTTAAGTTGACATCAATCGACAAGATCCCAGATCACATTCGCTTACTGAATGAGGTGGAACTTGTCAAACTGGGTCAAGGAAACAATATTTCCATTGGTATTTTCATTGCTGATACTATCTACTGGTCACAACTCCTGGCAGAAAGAGCAATGTGAAACAAAGTGTCTTGCTCAAGGACATAACACATCACCCAGTCAAGGAATCAAACTCTCAACCTTACGACGGCAAATCCAATTCTCTAACCAGAGAGAGAGAAACATTATTATTCAACTCAGCTTGACATGCATGTAAACAAAAACTAAAGGAAAAGTGATAGCTTATATGTCTGTTCAATGAAGGCTGTGTATATTCTGTGCAGGAAGAGTGTTGGAGGAGATTCTATTAAATGTATATGGTATATGATGGATGGATACATTGAAAATGTAATGCTGTGAAAGGATTATAAAATAATGTAGTGCTCCATTTAAATATAAAGTTTGTATAGGAGGAGCTACAGATGGAGAGGGTGTTGTGTTGGATCTTGGGAATGGTGTGACCATTTCATGTTACCGAGGGACATGTTGAATGGAGGTGGATTGGACTCAGTGATAGCAGCTAGAGTGAGGTGTAAATGAAAGAAGTTCCAGAGATCTGAGTGGTGTACTAATAAAGAGGGGAGTAGCAGTGAAACTGAAGGAAAAGGTGTATGCTCTATGTGTGAGAATTGCCATGATTTATGGGAATGAGACATGGGTGATGAAAATACAGTAGCATAGAAGGATGACTAGGATATCCGTGAGAAAGAGGAAGACAAACAATGAATTACAGATATTTACAGAATATATGAATTACAAACAATGAATTACAGATAATTACAGAAATTACAAGATAGAAATAGAAACAGTGGTGAATGTTGTGAAGAGAAATGAAATGCAATGGTTGGGTCATATGTTGAGAAAGGATGAAAGTGAAGAGGTAAGATAAGTGTAGATAAGGAAGTAGGGGAATGTATATAGACTATACAACAACAATAGTAATGCCATCTTACATCTAATCAGAAGTATATAAACATTCTATCTTTGTTAATGACATATTTTATCTATCCTTTTGATTACAATATACTCTACCTTCCAATATTGTTAATTTTCATGAGAATAAAAGAAATACACAATAAATTCTCTCCAAAATCATGCCTTTACCCTGTAATCAGTCTTCATTATCTTCATCATCATTATGTTTACATTCTTTTTTCCATATTGGCATAAGTTGGATGGGTCATCATGGTCTAATTCAATTCAATTCAGAGTTACTGCCCTCTTAGATTCGGGGACCATGTCTTGCTCCCATATTCTTGCTGATAGATATTTTAAATCAAATTTCCTGCACTCAATTTGTCTGAATTATCTCTAGTTTCTTACATCATAACCAATTTCACACTTCTTTATACATTAACACCATATATATATCTTTTCTAATTTTTCTTTCGATTTGATTTTCTAAGGTAGAATACAGGAGAAGTTAGGTAGAAAACATAGAAGGGGTTTGCCGTTGAATTGTTAAGAGGAATATTTATTGAGAAGTCATGCTTATTAATGTAGTAGACATTGTTGTTTAGCCCTAGGTCAACCTTATTTGAGAAGATCACTGAGTAAAGGTATTCCAGATGTGATCACCAAATCCTCTTTTTCCCAGACATAATGTTTCTATGACTGCATTATTTAATGTGTTCTTTCTTTTGAAAAATAGTAGCATGTTATTTGAGGAATATTTGGCTGTTATTTCTACTTGGTCTGCTAGATGACTATTTTTAACTTTGGTTAGCTGTGATTGAGTAGACCGAAGTGAAAAGTTTTCTAGGTGTCATTGTATCATCTATTTGTGTATTTAGGATTATATTTTCTAAAGCAGTTGGGTACGGTTTTAGGGTATTTGGGTATTATTTCTACTAAGTCTAGTGGCCATGTAAGGGCTTCCTTGTTGACTCATTTCAACTTATTGTTTAGTGCTGAGTGAATCTTGATTAAGCAGAACTATAATCAAAGTTATTCACTCTGGCCAGCCTGTCCTTTTGTTTACTAAGGACTATTGACCAATATGTCCTTCCTTTTCCAACACTGAGAACAATATGGGGAAGATTTGACTGTGATATGTTGCAGATTGAGCAACCATAAAGAAGCTCCCTCATTGCTTGATGTTAACCAGGCAGACTGGATCACTTAACAGAGTTAAATTTCTTTTAGAAGACACAGTTCAGAAGTAACTCTATACATCACTACATTAAATTAAAGTATTTAAATAAATAATAAAAAAAAACTGCACTGTCTATCAAATATCAATAATCTTTAAATAACAGAACAGTAAGATTAATTTCAAAACGGAACACTAAATATAGTTCAATTTGAAACATACTTTCTATATAAACAGAACATGATGTATAATTATATAGAAAAAAATAATTTGAAATACAAGAAAAATCTGAATGGTTTTGTCTCGTTAAAGATTTTAAACTAAAAGATAATTAAACATTTGATGAATGAATAAAATGGAATAATTTTTTAAGAAATAATTACCTTTTGATGTCATAATTATTACTGGGTAGGGAAGCATTAATTTAATGCTGGCTGAAATTGGAGATCTTTTATGTTTCTTTAAATCATTTTTAATTATTATTATTATTTTTTGAAGAACAAGAATATAACAAAGGGTAATTCACTTTCTAAAGTCTTTGAGATGTTTACATTTCAAAGACTAAAGTTAAAAAAAAAATTACACTAGCCCTGAGCCAGTTGTTTCTCTGTTTCTTGTCGTCTATCAAGTATTTCATTGAAAAGGTCTTGAGAAAATTCTAAATTGAAATGATGTCAAAAGCTAATGAAGTCTGGCATTCAAAAACTACATTGCTTTGCTCTTCAAATATTTAACATAAATGAAAGCACATATTTCTAGTATAGCAGCAGAATTTGGTCTAACAGAGTTTAAAATCAATAAAATAACCCTCTCTATAGATTTAAAAATACACACACAAATAGATTCAAGCTACATGAATATGGTGAGTGAGAAAAACTGTGACTATACTTACAATTTCAAGTCTGAAACTCCCTTTGGAGGAGTTTCTGATAATATGAAGTAAGTGAGGGAAAGAACTCCTACAGCCTGAGTCTTTTGAAATGATTTAAGACAATGTAGTGGGAGTGAACCTTGTCTATTAATCAACTTCGTGAAATCAATGGACATGTTTTGATCTTATTGGATCTCCTCAGCAAATCATAAGTTTGTTAGCTGAGAACAACAAAATAGATACAGGAAAGAAGATAACAAGTATGCACTTATGTGTGTCAACAAATGGTAGAAGTAAAAATGCCTGAGGGAAGTTCTCCACATGGAGTGTAGTGCAAATAGATGAATAGATTTGCAGGCTGAATATAACAAGTGGGAAAAAACTTAATCAAACTGAGACTATTCTCACAATTTTCCTGGTCTAAACTTCCTTTATGGTTGCTCAGATAATGAGAAGCAAACAAAGGAGAGAACTGCTATAGCCTCAACTGATGCCTTTTGGAGCAAACTATGACAATACAGTTGAATTGGACTCTATTTATAAGCCAGCCTGGTGAATGTAACAGACATATTTTGATCTGAACACCTCTAAAGGGAGATTGGTCTTGAAATATCAAACTTTTCCCACTCTCCGTGTTCAGACTGTGAAACTCTATTTATACTTCATGTAACTCAAGCATTTTTACCATTACTTTTTGTTGACAGACTTATATAAATTTTACTATTTTGTAATAAAAAATCTCTTCCATTGTAGTAGCTTTCCAAAAAGCAAAACACACTTTCAAAACTTCACTCTTATTTCATGCTTCTGGATGTGTCATTTGTTTACATCTAGGAGTTACAGGACCATGGATAGATTCTATTGCAAAATATTTGGGCCAGGTCTTTAAAATAGGGATAACGTATTTCCTTTCCTATTTCCTATCCTTTCTCCTGACAAGCAATGAAATAAAGAACCACTTGGGAGAATACTGATAATGGGACAGATAATATTGATTTTTAATTTATGCACAAGGCCCGTATCAACCCCCGTATTTGACTAGTTCTTTATTTTATCAACTCTTGATAGCTACAAATCTCAGATATTGTAAAAGAATTGTTCTCATTATCATTGTCATCATGTAAACATCTATAAACATTATTATTATCTAACTCAGCGGTGGAGGATTGGCAGTATTGGTAGAGAGTCGTACGCCATGCTTTCCAGCATAGTTACGTCCCTTTACGGTCTGAGTTCAAATCACGCCGAGGTTAACTTTGCCTTTCATCCTTACGGGGTCGATAAAATAAAGTACCAGTAATGTACTGGGTAATTGCTGGCCTTGTGCCAAAAGTAGAAACAATTATTATCTTACTCTGCTAGACCTCCCATGTTAACATAAGCTAAAGAAAAGGTGATGACATATGACTGCTAAGCATTTGTCCAATGCACTAATGGCTCTGCCAATCTACTTTCCTATCAACATAATAGGCAGTAACATAGCTAAAGGGAGTCTTGAGTATCACCACCCCTCTGGGTAACACTTTGGGAGGGAGGATGTTTTGGTTTATTGTATTATATTTTTGTCAAGGTGTGGAAAACCCAAGGATTGTTCTGGAGGGCACAAACTTTAATCTTACCCCTGATATTAGGACATAATATATTACCTATAGAAAGGCTTGAACCCGTAATGTATAATTTGAGAATACATCATCTTCACATGTAGTTACTGTTCTGCTTTCAAATAAATGAAAAGAATATAAATAATTTTAGTTTCTGTGAGGTTTTTCAAATTATTTTTTCTTCTCTATTTTTCTTTTTGAAAATAAATCATTTATACACAAACATACATTTTTTTCTATTTATTCCAAAACACTTTAAGATGCAAATTCCTTGAGTTATTCCCAAACGTAGCTTTCTTTTGCAGAGTTAGTAATAAGGCAATATAGATGATTTATAATATCTTGGTTCAGTTTTTTGGCAGTTCTGAGATTTTTCAGCTTAAAGATTGACTTTGCCTTTCTTTCCTTCTCAGTTAATAAAATGAGTACCAATAAGATATTACATCTGAATCAATCAATTATATTGATTGCAAGATTGGCCTCATTCAAGTCAAAGGAACTAATTATTTTATAGAGAGAAGTGTGCGAACATGCATATAAACATTGATGCAAAAACAGACAGGCATATATATATATATATATATATATATATATATATATATATATATATATATATATAAAATATGTATAACACTATATATTAGAAAATCTAAGACAAGACAAATTTAATAAAGGCATAAATCATCATCATCATCATCACGGTTTTTACGTCCATTTTTCCATGCTTGCATGGATTGATCAAATACAGTTTGAAATTATAAGTTTTGTGAAAAGGAACAAGTGTAAAAACACTGTTATTCTCCACACAAATAGTTGACTTATCAACTGATAAGTACCCTTATAAGAACTTATAACAATTGCTATTTATGTCAAACACAAAGCAGTACTTGTACTGTTCATTTCCTTCAAAAGAAACAGTTCTAGTCCTCTAGGAGCTATTTTTATATTGAATATTTATACTCTGCTATATATTGAGTACCTTACTTACTGTGGTTACCCCTGATTGAAACTCCCCACACACACTAAATATATATATATATTAGAAATAAGAGGGATCAGATGTTGTTTACTCAAGAGAAGGCTACGTTGGTATGGTCACGTGATGCGCATGAAAGACGACAGCTGTATAAAAAAGTGCAGGGCAATAAAAATAGACGGTAGCCACGGAGTAGGCAGACCCAGAAAAACCTGGGACGACTTGATAAATTCCGACCTCACACACTTACACCTCTCCAAGACAATGTCACTGGACCGAGAGCTTTGGCGCTACACAGTAATAGAGAAGACCCGCCTTACCTAAGTACAAAGTGAAACCTACTACAGTCAGTAGGCACCTCTAACATAATACACACCCCATCTCTCTATCCCCACCCCATCCACACCACCCCTTTCAATGTAAAGTTATGTTGGTACCACAACATCCTGCCCGAAACAAATGAGGTCGTGTAGATGTCACGACAAAAAAACACAGTCCACGCTGTAATGTAGCTGTGTAGGTAACACGGTAAAAACCTCCCAGTTCCACACTGTAAATGTGGTTGGTGTTAGGAAGGGCATCCAGCCGTAGAAAACCCGCCAGACAGTCCTATGCGAGCAAGACAACCACTCTTGCCTCAAGTGGGAAAACACCTGTCCAAACCCATGCAAGCGTGGAATATGGACGTTAAACGATGATGATGATGATGATATATATATATATACATATGTGTGTGCACATACACACATATATACATTAAATATTTATTTGTAGAACTTAAACTTCAAAATAGCATTAATATTTGCCAGCTTACAGTGAAATGATGATGATCAACATTACGATACGTCCCTTTTTTTCCATACTTACATAGATTGACTGATGTAGAAACAATTTTGTTTTTTAAATGAATGAATAACTTCTTTGTTTTAGGTTACTTCAATTTTCCTTTAAGTTTTGGCAAGTGAAATGATTACTTAGATAAACTGTTGACTTTTTAAACTCTTATCAATATTTCTCTCCTGTCCAACAGTATTTTGGTGATCTTTCATCTCTTTGTTTTGTGTAATGAAAATATTGGTGAGAAAATAGAGATTTAACCTGGAGTCAGTAATGAATGCAATAACTTAGTATTTAACTGCAACATTACAACTGTATTGTATGTCAGATTTTTATAACAATGAAATATCTAAACTGTTGTGGCCATTTCATGGTCAAGCATGTCTCGATTGGGTGTCATCAAAGGAACAGTAGCCAATATATAACTAAGAATGTAAATACATTAATTATAGAATACTTATGTTTTATAGAATATACTTTCATTATTGAATACTTTCTTTTCTTCTATACAAATGTGAATACTGATGATGTATATCATTGAATATCAAATACAGTCCACACTGTAACATGTTTGGTGTTAGGAAGGGTATACAGTCATAGAAATCAAGCCAAAATACAGACCCATATGAGCAAAATATGGTCTCTAGACCTGACCTGTTTCATAACATGATATTTTATGAAACATGTCTATCCCATGGAGCATGGAATATGGACATTAAATGATGATTATGATTCATTCATTCATTTCATTTTACGTCCACTTTTTCCCTGCTTGCAAGGGTGGGACGGGAACTGATTCTGGCTTGATTTCTACAGCTGGATACCCTTCCTAACACCAACCTCATTTACAGTGAGTGCTGGGTGCTTTTTTGTCGTGGCACCTCCACGACCACTTTGCAGTGGAATGATAGGGACCCCAGTCCTATCATCTCATTTCTACAGCTGAGTAAACTGGAGCAATGTGAAATAAAGTGTCTTGCTCAAGGAAACAACACATCACCCGGTCTGAGAATTGAACTCACAACCTTTCGATTGCAAGGCCAATGCTCTAACCACTAAGCCATGTGCCTCCATGATGTTGATGAATATAATTAAAATAACACAATATATTACTAAGTTTCATAATGTACAATATATTCTTCAAATCAGGTTAGTTTTGAATCTTCTGCATCCTAACTGTAATGTGTGCCAAAGAGGATGAGGCTGAAGGAGCAAGTGAGAAAGTTCTATATTGCTGTCCATCTTAAAAAGGACTAACCCTTTAGTATTTACATTATTCTATATTTACTATTGTATTTTCACAGTAAAAGCTTTATCTCACATAATTATCACACACAATATTGAATCTATGAGATTTTGATATCATTTATTTTGAGAACAATACCTTAACGTAAGTATGAGTGGCCAGTTACAGCCAGTTTGAACTGATAGAGGTGAGAGAATTCTGGCTGGATAGAGCTGATTTAAATGCTAAGGTGTTAAAGGAATAGATTAGTATTAAATATATTTTTGTAAGGCCATATGTGTCAATCAACCATGTGATGATATTGGTGTATTTTTGTTTCACATCAGTTATCAATGATCACACCTTCAACAATGACACATTTAGATGAAAAGACTCTCCTTGAATGCTACTCTGATTTCTTTCATTTCTATAATGAGTATATTAAGTTTTAATTTTATCTTTGATAGCCTTCCATACTTAAGGCTGATGATAGTCAGTAGATGGGACAAGTATTCATCAGCTGTGCTCATGGATTGCTTCTTCTTTAATGTGTTGTAAATATCACCTCCAGTTGATTGCAATGTGATCTCCTTGCACCTTGTTTTGCTTTCTGGGGAAAAATTTTATTTTTATTGTGTTTAAGAATACAAGCAGTTTAATACCTTATTAAGTGGTAGTGCTGGTGCTCTGACAAAAAGCACCTAGTCCACCCTGTCAAGTGGTAGTACCAGAGTCATTATAAAATGTTTCCAGTACATGCTATGAAGTAGTTGGTGTTAGGAAAGGCACCCAGCCATAGAAACCAAGCCAAAAATGGCATATACATGCAAGGCATGTTCATATGACTTGTCTAGCCTCAGTATGTGATAACCCATTTAATCCATGCAAGCATGGAAAGGAGACTTAAAAGGTGATGTTGATGATGATGATGTTGATTTTTGTGTTACGTTTTTGTGACTACATTCTATACTGACCAACCAAGCCAGCATGGAAAGTGGATGTAAAAACAATGATGATGATGATGATCTAATTGTAACCAGCTAGCCATAAACCAGTAATCTATATATCATCTGATAGTCCTAATTATCAACTAATATCTACTAATTTTCAGTAAACCCTGGAAGCACATCACATTGATGACCCTCATCAGAATCTCTTTCTTCAGCATCAATTGCCACCTCTGCTAATTCTTGATTTATCTCCAACAAGAAGCTCCTGTGAGGTCTATTTTAACCATTACACATATGGGTTCGAAATTTGTGTGATCTACACATATCCTTCATCAAACACAGCCAAAAAGCAACTATCATATTAAAACCCTCTCCTTTTCGTAGCTTGTCCTTTGGTTTTCCCAAGTAGAGAAAACATTTGTAATCTGGAATATTATTCAACAACATATAACATTTTCCTTTATTACTGGATATCGCCCCCCCCCCCCATGAGTCTACCACTAAAATTTGTGACATTATTTCCCTACCAACAGATGAACCATGAACCAAATGAAACATTAAAAGTCTTATTCTTCAAATGTACTTCAAATTTCAACTGCAAACACCTACAAATATTCCCCCACTAAACATTTAGAGGATTTAAAGTTTACCTAATTTCTCTGTCACATACCTTATTCTTCTGTGTATACTGCACAGTTTTTCACCTTTTCCTTGTTTGTTTTTTGGGGTGTAGAGTATACACCATAACTAAATATTCCCTGTTTAACCCTTTAACATTTAAATTACTCTATTGTATTTTCATGATAAAGGCTTTATCTCACATAATATTGAATCTAGGAGATTTTGATGTTATTTATTTTGAGAACAAAACTTAACATCAGTATGAGTGGCCAGTTACAGCTGGTTTGAACAGAAAGAGGTGAGAGAATTCTGGTTGGATACAGCTGGTTTAAATGCTAACGGGTTAACTAGGCCTTTCCAGACATTTTTCTGGTAAAAAGATGGTGCACGTTATACATGCAATACACAAAAGAATATGTTAGAACAACTTTGTAGCAAAGCATGGTGAAATGAGATGATGTCACAACAGTTAAGTCACTACAGTATTTATAAGATATTTAGCTGAATCAAACTATGAAATGTAGGTATTTCAACATACCTAAATCACAAATAGTCTTTCTTCATTTTTCAATATATTGTTTCCCTAGATAAGAATGTTGAGTGTTATAACTTATTCATATTCACCCTTGTTATTATCAAATCTTGCTTCTGTGTTAATATTCCCTCTGCTTTTACTACTTATCAAAAAATCTGTTTTTGATGATAGCCATTTTCTTTATTTTATCTAACCTGAAGATAAGCATCTAATATGCTATTTATTCTCTCTTCAAAGCATCAAAGCCTTCCAAAATTACAAATTATTTACTTACTTATTCACTTAGCTATCACATAACACTTACATAACAGAAATATTAAGGAATCTCTTGAGCCCTATGTTTCTAATCCCCAGAAATTTACAAGTAATTTGAAGAGGTATTACCTAATTTAATGTTTATTCCAAGTAAGGAGTCCAACCAATTATTTCATATATTATCATCCAACCCTTGTTAACAGGGAGAACAGACATTAAATGATGATGACGATAGTGGTGATGATGATGATAGTGGTGGTGGTGATGATGATGATGATGATCAATACCATTGCGTCCTCTATTTCCCTCCTTCACTTCTTCCATTAACATCTATTTATACTTTTTCTACTTTATATCTTATTGTTCCATTATCTTTGTCAGAGAACCCCTTGGCCATGTTTCTACTTCAAACAATTTATTATTCTTAGACAAGAATTCTTCTATTTCTTCCCTATTGTTTTTATTTTTCTCTGGAACACTGCTCACTTAACTAAGAATTCCTTAATGTCTAATTATAGCCAGAACAACATATAGAATTAGGATACAAAGATAAATTGATTCATTTTTTGCGAATCTTTTGCATCATCAGAGTACAGTTACAGAAACTATCGATTCTATTTTTTGCTTTTCTATATCTCCTTAGGGTACATGTATGACTGTATGGTTAAAAAGTTTGCTGGAACAGGTGGTTGTGAAGCAAACTCCTTAAACATGTCATTCATAGTTGGTTTGATCCCACTGTGTGTTACTTTGGGCAAGTGTCTTTTATAATGTCTTCAGGGTCCACCAATAATTGCCTTGTGAATGAAGTTTAGAAGACAGAACTGTCCTGAAGCTCATTACACCTACATGCACACATATGATATATGCATATAGATATACGGAGGGAGTGTCAGTGTATGTGTGTGTGTCAGTGTTCATCATTGTCGTTTTACATCCATTTCTCCATGCTTGCATGGGCTGGACAGGTCTTTTCCAGCAAAGCACCCCTCCATTCATCGTAGTCCTTCATCAACTCAACTGTGAGTTTCAGTAATTTGAGATCAGCTCTCATAAGAATAAAGAGCAATGATTAAGTCCAGTTGAATTCATCTACTGTCCTTCTCTAAGATCAATAAACTATGTACCAGACAAATTATTGGGATCAACAGAGTAATTAAAACATTTTTGATGGCAGTGCTCCAGCATGGCAGCACTATTGTGACTGAAATTAAGAATATTGTTTGTTTGTTTGAGAGGATTTATAATTACTATAATATTTATAATAGAAGCTGATCTGAATATAAGCCAACCCCCTCTATTTTATATCTGAGAAATGGGCAAAAATCCCAACACATTATGTTTAGATGGTGAATATAAACTGACCCCCCTACCCCATTTTACCATCATTTTTTTTTTGTCATATTCCTTGGCTTATATTTGAGTATAAATGGTAGTTTGTTAAAACTGGGAAATTCTTCAGTATTTTTTTCATTATTGATGCACTTAAATAGTTCATGAATGTAAACTAGAGGAAATTAGTGGTTGTCTGTGTCTTCTTGATTCCCATACAACTAGACGTGTTCAGAATGTGAGATTCATTTCTCGATGATTTCATATGAACGAAACAGTTCTAGTCATGTAGTCATATGCAGGTTCCTGAGTTGTGTATAACCTGTTAAAAAAAGGTACTCAATACGTTGGCATCATTATTATATATAGAAATGACTTCTACAGGACTAGAACTGTTTCATTCATATGAAATCATCAGGGCATTCTTCCAGATGATTTCATATGAAACAGTTCTAGTCCTGTAGAAGTCATTTCTATATATAACAAAGATGTATGCATATTATGTATGTATGAACATAATGCTGTGTGCAGGAGAGGCGGTTGCGCTGGTATGGACATGTGATGCGTATGAAGGATGACAGCTGCATAAAAAGATGCAGAGCACTAGAAGTTGATGGAAACCGCGGAGTGGGGAGAGCCAAGATGACCTGGGATGAGGTGATAAAAGCCGACCTTACCCAATTACACCTCTCAAAGACAATGACACACGACCGTGACTTCTGGCATCACGCAGTAATACAGAGTACCCGACCTCCCATGGGTACATGCTGAAGCATATAAACAATATGCCCCCACACCCCCCACTGCAAGGTGGTCGTGGAGGTGCCACGGCAAAAAAGCACCCAGCCCACACTGTAAAGTGGACGTGTAGGCGCCACGAAAAAGCACCCAGCACTCACTGTAAATGAGGTTGGTGTTAGGAAGGGCATCCAGCTGTAGAAATCAAGCCAGATCAGTTCCTGTATGAGCAAGGCATGGTCAGCCGACCAGACACTGCACACAACAGGACAACCCGTCTAACCCATGCTAGCGTGGAAGAACGGACGTAAAACGGTGATGATGATGATGATGATGATATGTATGTATATATATGTATATGAATGACCATGTATATTTACATATACATTTATATAATAACATTTTAGTGATTGAGTGGATGAGATAATTTACTTTTTATCCTTGGTTGGTGAACTTTCAACAATGTGATGTTTCAATTAGATTATGTCATCCAGTCAAACAACTGCCTTCACTTCTTTGCTTTCCTATGAAATGTACCAAATATATTACATTGTATCATACTAACAAAGATATATGTGTGTGGAAGTGTATGGATGTATGTATGTGTGGAAGTGTATGGATGTTTGTATGTGTGGAAGTGTATGGATGTTTGTATGTGTGAGTGTGTATGGATGTTTGTATGTGTGAGTGTGTATGGATGTTTGTATGTGTGGAAGTGTATGGATGTTTGTATGTGTGAGTGTGTATGGATGTTTGTGTGTGTGAGTGTGTATGTGTTGATATGTATGGATGTTTGTGTGTGTGAGTGTGTTTGTGTTGATATGTATGGATGTTTGTGTGTGTGAGTGTGTATGTGTTGATATGTATGGATGTTTCTGTGGATGTTTGTGTGTGTCTATGTAACTGTGTATGTGTGGATGTGTATGTTTGTGCATGGATGTATATGTTAGTGTGTTAGTGGATCTGTCTGTGTGTGTGTGTGTGTCACATTATCCCTGACGATAAATCACAGCTAGCTGAAGTAGAGCTACTCTGGATAACATTAGACACTTTGGAGACTTCAGTACAACAGGGAAGAAATACACGGCATTAATTCTATATTTTCAGCAAAGATTTTAAAATTCCCTTTTCATATAACTGTTTAAAAATTTTAGAAATTTAATTGAGTTAGAAATTTTAAACCTGGGTCTTTATCATCATCACTTTTATCATCGTCATTGTCACTATCATCATCAATGACATTATCATCATTACCAGTTTTATCATCATTATAATCAATGACATCTTTATTATTATCACTGTTATCATCATCATTGTCATCAATGACTTCATCAACATCTTCACATCATCATCATCATCATCCTTAACATTATCATCATTCATGTCGCCATCGTCTTATTTTTCATCTTTATTCCATTCCCACTTATTGTTTCTTGGCTAAAATAGATGGACTGTCATCATCATCATCATCGTTTAATGTCCATCTTCCATGTTAGTATGGGTTTGGACGGGAATTTTCCCACTTGAGGCAAGATTGGTTGTCTTGCTCGCATAAGACTGTCTGGCGGGTTTTCTACGGCTGGGTGCCCTTCCTAACACCAACCACGTTTACAGTGTGGACTGGGAGGTTTTTACCGTGTTACCTACACGGCCTCATTACAGCGTGGACTGTGTGTTTTTTTGTCGTGACACCTACACGACCTCATTTGTTTCGGGCTGGATGTTGTGGTACCAACATAACTTTACATTGGAAGGGGTGGTGTGGATGGGTGGGGGTAGTGGGACGGGGGTGTATTTTTGTTAGAGGTGCCTACTGACTGTAGGTTTCGCTTTGTACTTAGGCAAGGCGGGTCTTCTGTATTACTGTGTAGCTCCAAAGATCTCTGTCCAGTGATATTGTCTTGGAGAGGTGTAAGTGTGTGAGGTCGGAATTTATCAAGTCGTCCCAGGTTTTTCTGGGTCTGCCTACTTCTTGGCTACCGTCTATTTTTAACGCATTGCACTTTTTTATACAGCTGTCGTCTTTCATGTGCATCACGTGACCGTACCAACGTAGTCTTCTCTCGAGTAAACAGCATCTGATCCCTCTTATTCCCAATTTCTCCCTTAGTTCGTTTATGCTTTGCCTTTCATGTATATTACTATTACACATCCAGCGGAGCATGCAAGCTTCGTTCTTCGCCAGTCTGCATATATCCTCTGCTCACAATGCCCAGGTCTCACTGCCATGCAACATTGCTGTTCGTATGCAGGCATCATACAGCCTGCCTTTCATTTTTAGAGAGAACCCTTTAGCAGCCAATAGTGGTATAAGCTCTCTGAACTTTTTCCATCCCATTCTGACTCTAGCTACTGTACTTTCAGAGCACCTTCCACCACTGCTGATTTTGTCACCCAGGTAACGGAAGGTGTCCACTATTTCTATAGAACCATCTGTGCAATGGAATGAGCTAGTTATCTGTGGGCACTTGCTGCTACTTATTGCACCAGGGCACCGGCCACATATAAAATCTATATTCTTAGTTAGCTTACCTGTGATCCCACTACATCTTTTATGCACCCATACTTTGCATTTGGGACATAAAATGGAGTTTCTGCCTACTCCTTTCCTACACACTGAGCATGGCCATTTCCCAGATGGGACTGGTGCCCTATTTTCCTTCCTACAAACTAGAACTTTAGTTTTAGATAGGTTAATTTTAAGACCTTTTGATTCTAGGCCATGCTTCCATATTTGGGATTTCTTCTCTAGTTTGGCCATTGATTCAGCTATAAGCGTTAGATCATCTGCGTATAGAAGTTCCGATGGGCAGCCGGTCTTGAACTCCTCTGTTATAGCTTGAAGGGCAATAATAAATAGGAGGATGCTAAGGACTGAGCCCTGATGAACACCAACTTTTACGCTAAACTCTTCACTATATTCGTTGTTAATTCTAACCTTGCTGACTGTTTCTTTATACATGGCTTGTATAGCTCTCACAAGCCATTCATCAACACCTAGTTTTCTAAGAGCCCACCAGATAATGGAGCGGGGGACTCTGTCAAAGGCTTTCTCCAAGTCAACAAAAGCTAAGTATAGGGGTTTACTTTTAGCTAGGTACTTCTCCTGTAGTTGTCGTACAATGAAAAGAGCGTCTGTGGTACTTTTACCTGACACAAACCCGAACTGCATTTCATCTAGATCAATTCTCTCTCTGATTAGTTGCGCTATTACTTTTTCTGTGACCTTCATGACCTGGTCGATTAATTTAATGCCTCTATAGATACCTCTATCTAGAGCATCTCCTTTACCCTTGTAGCAGTTAATGATGATGATGATGATGCGCGAGTCCTTCGGAATGACCCCATTCTGTATGACTTGGTTTACTATCCGGGTGACCATTGTGTGTCCCACCGTTCCAGATGCTTTCACCATTTCAGCAACTATTTCCAAAGGCCCAGCTGCCTTACCCGTCTTCATATCTTTGATTGCCTTACTTATTATACTACCTTCAACTAACACTGCTGGTCCCTCTATTGGATCGATGTGGGGAGACTGTCTTTCTTCCAATTATTCTCCTCATTTAGTAGCCTTTCGTAGTGACACTGCCAAGCTACCTTCTTATCAGCATCAGTGATGGCAAGTACACCATCATCATTAAGGACACACTTCTCCCTGACAATATCACTGTTTTCCTTGACACATTGCCTAGCAATCCTGAACACCTCACGTTTTTGGTCCTCGCGTTGTAGAACATGCTTGAACTTTCTTTCCTCTGCTTCCCTTCTTGCGAAGTACACTTGACTCCTAGCTTCCCTCCTGGCCACTTGATAGTCTTCTCTACTTCCCCCATCCCGCCATACTTTCCAAGCCTGCTTTTTGGCCTTAATTGACTCCTCCACCTTACTGTTCCACCACCACGTTACTCTCCTCCTTCCTATAGGCCTGCTCCAGTCACAGACATCATCTGCCGCCTTCAGCAGGTTAGCTTTCAGGAACTCCCACTGTTCCTCTATATTGTACGACTCTAATTGCTCTTCCTTACTGTCAAAAGCATCAAGTAAAATGCTTTTAAATTTATTACTGGCTGTGGGGTCCTTTAGCTTCCATATTTTTCTCCTGAGAATAGTCCTCTGTTGTCGAGTACGTCTTGTCCTGACTACAAGGTCGCTGACTATGAGTCTATGTTGGGAGGTGCATTCTTCATGGGGGAGGGATTTAGTGTTTACAACAGACACTCTATCACGTCTTCTGGTAAATCCCTCCCCCATGAAGAATGCACCTCCCAACATAGACTCATAGTCAGCGACCTTGAAAGAGATAGGCAGTGTATTTTGTTAGAAATATGGTAACAAAATATATATATATCAAATAAAAAAAATGGAGTTAAAGACTTGCATTAATACCCTGTAATTTAATGAGCTCAAGGAAATATACAGGGATCTTCATAATTACAGTATATAAAGAAGAAAACACAAAAAGGGGTATGTTTTCAATTACGAGGGGTAGAGAACCACCAGAGTGAAGAACAAGCTTATGAAAAGTGTGGAAAATAAATACATAATTAAAAAGTAAATTAAAATGTATGTGTATATATAAGATAAAAATACTTGAGTGCGTTAGAGTTAAACACACTCGTCGTATTAGAGAAATGACAGTATAAGATATAGCTCAATGCTATCAAACAGAGCCGAAAAAATTTATATAAAAATTAACAAAGAAGCCTTAATACATCCAAAATCTTTAATTGCTGACAATGTTTCGTCCCATTAATTAGGACTCATCAGAGCAAGGAAAAAGACTAGAAATATCATCAGCTAGAACAAGCCAAAATTCAGAAGAATAGTGAATGGATATTAAGGAAAATTCAGAAAAATTGTCATGGAAAAATTGTCATGTTAAACCTAATGGGGTGCATTTGTAAATAAAGACTATAGGGCAAGAGAGCAAGCAAACATTAAACGTTAAAAGTACAATATAAGTATAATACTTGAAATAAAACATAGTAATATAATGCGAGAAATAAGATATAAAAATTATAATATAATATATAATACAATACAATACATAATACAGAAATAAAAATTTAATATATATATATATATCTACACGCACTCCGACACATATATATACACACGCATATACACATTTACACATACGTATATTAACACAAATATACAAATATAAGCATTATAATAGAATAATCACCCAGACGGTGTGGTTAAACAATACTAAAATCAATGAAAATAATATATTGACATTAAAAAATATATAAATACATCTACGTACCATACATATTCAACAAAACGTGTATATATATATATATATATATATATATATATATATATATATATATATATATATATATATATATATATATATATATTATGGATGTTTGGAATTGCAAACACGAGGTAAAAGTGCTCAATACCAAAATATATTGTATAATTTTTAATTATATTACTGAGATTACTCTCCATCGCTACGTTGAGTTTGACTTAGTCTTACATTATCTTAGGTTTTGTGTACACACATTCATTCATTCACCAATTTTATAAAAGAAATTGATACTTCTTGATAAAACTTCAACACTTTCCTTAGTATTCTTAAACCATAATGACACAACAGAAGTATGATTTCCACTTCACTGATTCTAATTGTGCCAATGGTTGAATATTTGCTTTTGTCATTATATAGATTTTAATCTAATGATTATATTATTATATTGTTCATTCTATGAGAAATAATTATTTCTTATATTTCACTGCCCTCAGTCCACTAACTTGATATTTCTAAATGATGAACATATGAAGTTCATTAGAGAAAATATTATTGTCATCACCATCCGATTGAGTCTGCCATAAAGCCACGACATATAGCAAAGTGACTTTAATTATATTACAGAGCGAATTGAAATTATATAGTGTGTATTGTTAATTATGTTCTAGCTGTAACTTTTCTCATAATTTTCTCACATTTTCTTCTAAGTCCTTTACAGCTCTTTTGTAACAACAAATTTCCTAAATCCATAATTTTATCAAAGTTTCTCGACTTTCACAATCTCATCATCAGGATGTAGAGTGCTGTTTCCATATTTTTATTCTCTTTTATTTTAGGTAGATGTTTTTTATGAAATGGTATGCAGCTCTTTTTTTCTTTGACAGTATTGTAATGTCTTTTTTACTGGAATTTGAAACTTGAAGCCTGACCCTTACACTTATACACCATAAATCATGTGTTTATGACAAGTGTATGCTGTTTTGTGTGGTAAGCATTATAACATGCTCTATATATTAACATTGTATTGCAACATAAGTATTACTTCCATGATAAAACATTTATTTTTGTTAGCAATTCTGCATAGATGAAGATAAATCAAATACATATAAATGACATAACAGATGAACACCTAACTATAAATCTCATTAAATATAACACAAAATGCATTGTGCTAAATCTTAAACCTGCAGCAAAAAAATAGCGCAAAAACTTTAAAATCAAAAGCTTTATTATTAATAACAAACCACAAGCACATAGCAATAATATACTACAAAAACTCTAAAAAGAAAAGTCTTCTTATTAATAACAAACCGGAGAACAGACTACAAAAAATTTATAAATTCAATTGCAAAATGAAAGTTATAAATTTCATGGAACTGATTTCTACATTGGCCTTACAAATACAGTACTCTCTTGAAGATTCGCCATGCATTTACAACAAAGCTGGAAAGGAAAACATTGACACTACATCTATACTAACAAAATGTAATACTTATAATGCAATACAATGCTGAGATTAATAAACAGGCCACATGTACAATTCTAACCACACAAACACTATAAACATGTCATAAACTTATGATGTTGATTAAATTATGGATTTAGGCATTTTGTTATTCCAAAGTAGCCTTCAAGTACTTATAAGACAGAAGTTGATCTTCAACAACTCATGTCTAAAAAAAATGGCTGTTCTACATACATAAGACATAAACACAGATACTCTCATATATATATATCATCATCATCATCATCATTTCATTTTACGTCCGCTTTTCCCTGCTTGCAAGGGTGGGACGAGAATTGATTCTGGCTTGATTTCTACAGCTGGATGCCCTTCCTAACACCAACCTCATTTACAGTGAGTGGTGGGTGCTTTTTTACTGTGGCACCTCCACGACCACTTTGCAGTGGAATGATATGGACCCCAGTCCCTATCATCTCATTTCTACAGCTGAGTAAACTGGAGCAATGTGAAATAAAGTGTCTTGCTCAAGGAAACAACACATCACCCGGTCTGAGAATTGAACTCACAACCTTTCGATTGCAAGGCCAATGCTCTAACCACTAAGCCATGTTCCTCTCTATATATATATATACACACACACACACACACACACACACATATATGGCAGGCTTTTATAGCTTCTATCTACTAAATTCCAGTTAAAAAACATTGGTCCTTCTGAGTCTATTGTAGAAAACACTTGCCGAATGGGCCATGCTGTGGGACTGAAATACAAACCAAATGGCTGCAAAGCAAACTCTTAAAGAACTTAGCCATGTCTGTGTGTGTGTGTGTATATATATATATATAAGTAGAAGTGGTATTTAATTTGTTGGAAGTCCAACAAATATAAATGTTTATAACTAATTTAGAGCACTCAACAGTTTACTGGAGTAAATATTCATTGTATATATATATATATATATATATATATATATATATATATATATATATATATGTACACGTACATACATATATGTATACAGACGTACAGTAGTATGTATATATACATACATGCACACATATATATATGTACGTATGGATTCAGCGAACATTTATTATAATGCTCGGTGTGTTTGTAAACAAACATCCCGTATTAAGCCGTAGTGTCTAGCAACCACCGTTGCTCGTTTGTTCAACACTGACAAAGGAACGCTGTACTAGTTTCAAGCTTATTAGCTATCGTCAGCAATGTATACCTTCCTGCCAGATTGTTGAACGTATATACTTACCTTATGCATATTAACGGCTGAGTAGCCCAATTTGCATATCAAGTGGGTTAATCGGCCGGGTGCACCGAAAACGATAAACGGAAAAAATGAAACGAAATTTCATTTCCCACTCTTAGTACGGCTGTTACTTAAATATAAGTATATACACATACATACATATATGTATACAGACATACAGTAGTATGTATATATATATACATACATGCACACATATATATATGTACGTATGGATTCACCGAACATTTATTATAATGCTCGGTGTGCTTGTAAACAAACATCCGTACTAAGAGTGGGAAATGAAATTTTGTTTCATTTTTTCCGTTTATCGTTTTCAGTGCACCCGGCCGATTAACCCACTCGATATGCAAATTGGGCTACTTAGCCGTTAATATGCATAAGGTAAGTATATACATTCAACAATCTGGCAGGAAGGTATACGTTGCTGACGATAGCTAATAAGCTTGAAACTAGTACAGCGTTCCTTTGTCAGTGTTGAAAAAACGAGCAACGATGGTTGCTGGACGCCACGGCTTAATATGGGATGTTTGTTTACAAGCACACCGAGCATTATAATAAATGTTCGGTGAATCCATACGTACATATATATATGTGTGCATGTATGTATATATATATACATACTACTGTACGTCTGTATACATATATGTATGTATGTGTACATACTTATATTTAAGTAACAGCCATACTAAGAGTGGGAAATGAAATTTTGTTTCATTTTTTCCGTTTATATATATATATATATATATATATATATATATATATATATATATATATATATACATTGTTATATTTGTGGAGGGTCATATTGTTATAATATTGCCAGAAATAATAATAAAACACACTCACTGTTTGGTTTGGATTGGTTTTCGCTTCTGTATCTTTTATATCTCCATAGTTAATTTATCTGGCAATCATATATATATATATATATATATTTAATAAAATAACAGATTAAAGTTTAAGCAAAGAATCACTGCTTTCACCCTTAATGGGATTCTTAGCGATTCTTTGCTTAAACTTTAATCTGTTATTTTAATAAATATTTGCTCTACGGTTCATATATATTTGATATATATTTATCCTTTTCGAGCCCTCTTTGGATTTTAGTCTTCAAATTTATTATTATTACTATATATATATATATATATATATATATATATATATATATATATATATAGTAGTAGTTCCACAACAGTTAATTCACCATTACCGAAACCAATTGTTTCACCTTAGTCAGATCATCAGCTCGGTATAACCTCATTTAAACTGAGCTGATGATCCAACTAAGGTGAAACAATTGTTCTCAGAAATGGTGAATTAACTGTTGTGGAACTACTACTATCAATCTCGTCCCATGGACTGAGTGCTCTATTACTATGGATATAACCCACCAGTCTTCTAATATATATATATATATATATATTATACAGCTGATCCCTGTTATTCTTCACTCATTTACTATTATTACTCCAAGAACCACTTACCTAGGAACTGTCTTGAATCGGCCACCTGAATACCACAACTAAGGAAACTTCTTGTTGAGTCAAACAACGCCGAACGACGTTAAAACTATCCTTGATACAGAGTACTCATAACCTCTACTTGGATTACCTTAAATGATACCTTGTTAACTTAAATATATATATATACTAGGTAAGCTGTGATTTGTGTTGAGGTTATTGCTGTATTTCTTCTGTATTTATGTCCATTTTTCTATGCTGGCATGGATGGGATGGTACTTTTCAAGGCTGTGTTTTACTGTTGGATTCCCTTTCTGTTGTCAACCCTTTTAGTTGCCTCTTATGACACACAGAGATATGGTGTAACTATTTAAATAAAACAACCCAATATACATCTTTATATCAAAACAAATATAACTGCATGAGTCATGTTATTTTTCTATCACTCATTACTAAATACAGGAGAGGTGTTAAACTAAGTAGAATGGTATTTGTTTTCTTTTTTTTTTGTACAAGTAATTTTATTTTTATTTCTGTATAATGTCATTCCTTATTCTTCTTTTCTGTTATCTTTTTGCATAAGATAATTCACTTTCATGATTATATTTGTCCAACTATGCTGTGAAAATCAAACTCCAATTTCAAACGAACATGATATAAAGTGAACTACTATTTATAATTTAGATAATTAATTTCAATCATTTTTTTTTTCCTCTTACTTTCTAAAAATATTGTATTTCATTACCAAGTCTTAGATTATATTGGTATTTCTTCCACTCTACTTAACTTCAAAGAAATTTAAAATTAGGCTTACATTTTTTTTTCCATAAAAACTAATAAAATATGTATATTCCAAGATAACTATTGATATGTACAGCTTTGTATTTTTGTATCAATAACAAGACTAATCATTCCTCAATGTAGCACATTTGTTGGTCTAAGAAATGCTTTCTAATGAGGTTATCACTCCCTGCTAAATTAAACAAATGTTAGGTGATTGTGTCCTCTGATAAAATATATATATTTTTTTTAATCTAGAGAATATATGATGTCTAATTAAGATATTGATACAAACTTGTTTGCATATTTGAATATTGATCAGTATATGAAATAATTGTTTCTACTTTTTGGCACAAGGCCAGTAATTACCCCAGTGCATTACTGGTACTTTATTTTATCGACCCCGTAAGGATGAAAGGCAAAGTTAACCTCGGCGGGATTTGAACTCAGATCGTAAAGGGACGTAACTATGCTGGAAAGCATGGCGTCCGACCCTCTACCGATACTGCCAATCCACCGCCATATTTATAGTAAATAGAAAGCAGTGGTATATCATATTCAAGTTAATAATTGTTTTAACTGCATCTAAACTTCAAATTTTTAGAAGATACACATAAGTACATATACTTTAAGAGAATAATGGATTCACCTTCAAACATTTTTTCTTCCTCAACATTTCTTTTGTCTCTTCTCATTTATTTTACCTCCTTTATTTAACCTCCCTTCTCTCATTTATTTTCTCTCCTTTTTCTCATTTATTTCACTTCTTCTCTTTCTCATTTATTACCCCTCCTTCTCTCCTCTATTTCCCATCCTTTTCTCTCTCCTCTATTTCCCATCCTTTTCTCTACTCTATCTCCCCTCGTTTCTCTCCTCTATTTCACATCTTTTCTCCTCTATTTCACCTCCCTTCTCTCTTTTATTTCCCATTCTTTCTCTCCTTTATTTCCCCTTCTTTCTCTTCTTTAAATTACCCCCCTTTCTCTCCTTTATTTCTCCTTCTTTCTCTCCTTTACCCTCCCCCCTTTCTCTCCTTTATTTCCCCTTCTTTCTCTCCTTTATTTCCCCTTCTTTCTCTTCTTTATTTCCCCTTCTTTCTCTCCTTTATCCACCCCCTTTCTCTCCTTTATCCACCCCCATTTCTCTCTTTTATTTCCCCTTCTTTCTCTCCTTTATCCACCCCCCTTTCTCTCCTTTATTTCCCCTTCTTTCTCTCCTTTATCCACCCCCCTTTTCTCCTTTATTTCCCCTTCTTTCTCTCCTTTATCCACCCCCTTCCCTCCTTTATCCCCCCCCCCCGTCTCTCCTTTATTTCCCCTTCTTTCTTTCGCTCCTGAATTTCAGGTATTTAGAATTTCTTTTCTTGAGAATAATTCTACTGAATTCCAGTCCAAGTAAGTTTCCCCACCTGTTTTCACGAGTGTTTTTATAAAAATACTTTGATTTACTCTGACATACTATAAGAACAAACAAGAGCAAACAATTAAAATGTGAGAGTGTAAATGAGGTTAACAGATAATTTCACTGAACATCTTTGTAACATCTACTTAAATAATACCACTTGTCATTTCAACTCACCTATCTACACTATTTCTCACCCTTCAGACTAGTTTTCTTTTACCTAACTGAACTTTAACACACCTTCATTTCACACCCTACCACAGTGTCCCATACACATACCACACTACAAATGTACACCTCATAGACCACACACACACATATATATATATGTTTATGTATGTGTGTGTATATATATATATATATATATATATATATATATATATATATATATATATGTACAGTAGTAGTAATAATAAATACAAAGACCAAAATCCAGAGAGGACTTGATAAGGGTTGTGTGTGTGAGTGTATATATATATATATATATATATATATATATATATATAAAGGACGTAAAATAAAAAAATATTTTTTTAAAAAAAAAAATAAAAAAAAAAAAAATTTTTTTCTTACTTAAATTTTCACTCCAACTAATTAGTTTCTGCAATGGGATAAAGACAGTTACGTAATCCAACTGTCGAGAATTCATTGCGTCATCAGGAAGTCTATTCTCAGTTAAGTCTCCAGGCAATGCGCGGACACTGGCGGCTCATATAAAAATAATAATAATTCGGTAGATCGAACAGCTTGCGAGGACTGGATTCTATGTACCGAAATTCTCACTGCTTCAAGTCAAATGGCCGATTCTAAAGAATCAATCACGTGACACAGAGGCTAGTTAGAAGGAATGGGATGGTAAGATGACTGACGCCTACTAACACCCCAAAAAACATTTTTTTAGAAGTGGTTTTGACAAGTTTGCTCGACAAATCAGTGATTTGGAGATAAATATAGATAATTTAATATATCAACTAACATAAGCGCACAGATGCACGCCCATGCCAGCAAATACACAGGTTATGTCATAGTACCTAGGTGGTTCAATGCAGGAGAATGCAGAACAATAAATATATATATATACATATATAAACTTAGAGAGCAAATATTTATTATTAGCACAGATTAAAAGTTTATGGGTGAAAGCAGAAATTGTTTGCTTAAACTTTTAATCTGTGATGTATGCTGAGTTGGGAAGATGGGCTGTCTGCATTTGATTTGCCAAATTTGGAGGGTGAGTACAGCTTGGTTTGGCAGAAGCGATGAGTACAGGTTGGCGTTTGGTTTAGGGTGTTTGCTGAGTGCTTGTGGACTGATTAGAGCAATAATGGTTTTATTTATGTGTATATATATATATATATATGTGTGTGTCTGTGTGTGTAAACCAATGGCTCTTATTTCTATAGATCTATATGTCTTTAAAATTAGAGACAACTGTTGGTCTTCCAGTTCCTAGTATTATAAAATAGTTTGGCATGACTTTATCCTCCCATTGTAGTAACAAGTAAAAATAAACTTAGTTTTTATTTTTGTGTGTGTCTATTTAACCATAAGTTATGATAAAGCTCTTCTTCACCTTCAGTATTCTATTTAGAATACTTCAAAGTTTTGTGAAGCAACATTATTCCTTTTCGGTGGAATTACTGTTTACAGTTCATGATTTTCATCCAAATATCTTGCTTATAACATGGTTCATTTTCCATCAGCAAGATTAAAACCCTTCTCTACTTTCAGTACCTTACTTACAGTATTTCAAGGTCTTGAAAAGGAAAATTATCCATTTTCAGTAAAAATTCTGTTTCCACATGATTTTCCTCCAAATATCTTGCTTAAAACATGGTTCATTTTCCAACAAGAAGATTTATACTGGATATTGTCTACAGCATATGCATCCTTGAATCTATGAGTTGTTATTTCAGAAAGACAGCTCGTGTGTGTAAAGAAATATTACTATTCCCATAAGAATTCTATTTTTTCTTTTACTGTTCACACACAGTCATTGGCAATGCTGCCAACTTTAGTTTTAGCGTTTTATAGTTTCTTTGTTTATTTACTATTTTTAACCCCTTTTTAAAGTAGTATGTGCTTCAGTGATTATTTAAGGAACACTGTACACTTATCTAAGAATTGTGTTTCTTAATCATTTTTATTTTGAATACCATATTGGGTCATAATAGTTAGAATGTTGGACAAAATATCCTGTAGTGTCTGTTCCAGCTCTTTACATTCACAGTACAAATCCTTTTGTCTGATCAGTGTGAATAAAATAAAGTACCAGTCAAGTATTGGGGTTGATTTCTCTAATGCATATTAGATATAATGGAATATTTTAATATATATCATAGTAGAAGACAGTAAAACTTATTAATCAATTTATTGTCAAAATATTTATATCTTTTGGCAGTGCATTTGTTCATATAGGAAATCAGTGTTTGACATTTGCTGTCTTATGTAGTTGGAAGACGAAAGCTTGACTGGCCTTTTGACTACCATTATAGCCATCTTCTGAATGTAAAAAATGTGTGAGAGTATTAGTCAGAACTTTATGGAATGGACTTAAAGATATCTGCTTTAGTTGTGTGAACAACGTGAGGGGACATACCCAAGAAGATGGTGTAAATCATCTGCTTAGCTGTTTCTGATGGATAAGTATGAAACATATTTTCTGCCAGTGATAGCTAGTATAAAGCTAGCAGATCCTCATACATTTAACAAACTTGAAGTGTCACAATGTTCTTGATGTGGATGACATAGTGCACCATGTGTAGCCATCTTTTGATACCACATCACATTTGACTGCCTCTAGTTCTATGATACAAAACTGTCCATTTTAAAGTATCCATATTTAAATTAAAATCTTTTATCATAATTTTATATGAGAATGTGTTATGTTATATTCCAAACACCAATTTAATAGACTTATTCCTTTGACTGGTTTTATACAACCACCACATATATCAATGTTTAGTGAAGTCTAGTCTGTTGCAAACATCTGGACCAGGTTTCTGGGCTGACAGAAACTTCCAGTCTTGGTCATAAGCGTGCCCTTCCTTCCTTTGACCAAGTTAAGTGAAAAACATTTCATTAAATCATTTCAAATTCTTGATTATTTTCAAATTGATTAGAAAAACAAAGACAATGTTTTTGAAGATGAAAATGGTTGGGAAAGGGTTATAGTGGGTGGAGTATTAGTGTAAGGTTTTGAATGAACATATAGATGGATACTAATAATAAAAGTTGCATATAATACATTGGTATGTATGTATGTATATATATATATATATTTTTTTTTTTGCACCCTAGTGTTATAATGAAGTAGTGCTAGTGTGACAATAAAATGCACCCAACCGACCCTGTAAATCAGTAGTCCTGGTACCACGATGAAAAGCACCCAGTCCTACCTGTAATGTAGTTGTGTCAGAGTCATGATAAAATATTCCCAGTACATGTTGCGGTAGGTGTTGTGAAGGGTGTCTAACCATAGAAACTAACCCAAAAAGGAGCATACAAGCAGGATATGGTTCCCTAACAGATCTTGCCTCAGCACACGTCAATCTATCTAATCCATGCAAACATGGAAAATAGACATTAAACAGTGATGATGATGATAATGAAGATATCCACTTATATCTACTTATCTATCTCTGTATCTCTCTATCCACCTCTCTTTTGATTGATTTAACAACCTCTCCACCTATCTATCCATCTCTCTTTTCTATCCATCTACATATCTATCCATCTACATATCTATCCATCTACATATCTATCCATCTAACTATCTATCAATCTATCTATTTATCTATCTGTATTCCTCACCGGACAACCGGTGTGGGCCCCGTTCGTGATGCGAGCCTTCCCACAACTCGTCTTGCTGACCGAGCTGCAGTCCTGGGTCAAGCAAAGACCGAGGAAAATGGGCGACTGGCACATCGAATGTGCTCAGGCGCTCACAGCCCTCTGGCAGGCGGATCCGGCGATCAGTGGAGACTCCACTTCATCATTCTATAGAGGGTTGATCCGCAGCAAGTGCGACGACGCGCTCGGTGAAACTCTAGGCGTAGAGGAAGATGAACTGGCCAGTCTGTTCGGTAGGACCTTCCGCTCGGGACCGATGGACAACTTCCAAAAGTCCCTGGCCTGGCAGTGCTACCGAGGAGCTTTACCAGTTCAAGACAAGCTCTACAGACATGGGCGCCCGGGCAGGGACCCTGTAACAAAGAACTGTCCGAGGTGCGTGCGAGACGAAGAAACCGCCGTGCACGCATTCATACACTGCCTGGGCGTCACCAACCTGTGGGGCTATGTAGAACGACTATTGTCGCGGGTGGGACCAATCCGGTTGACCACCAAGTCCATTATCATGATCAAACCGCCACCCTCCTTCAAAAACGAAGGAGAGGTGGTTTTCCTTTGTGTGATAGCTATGGCGAAAGAGGGTGTATGGTGGACAAGGTTGAAAGGGCTGAGGTCAGACACCTTTCTCTCCGGCCAACAACTGATTCTTTTTTTCAAATACCACTTTGAAAAAAGAATCAGGATGGAGAGAGAGGTGCTGTACCCCAGCTAGTTTTATGAAAGGTGGGTGAAAGTGGCGAGAATGGCCCGAGTGAATGGGCCTTCTCTCTATATCAGCCTGTAGGTAGAGGTAAAAGAGGAGGAGAGGAAGGGAGTACAAACTCTTCGTACTCCTGGAGATGAGGGTTGCACATTTTTTCGGGGGTATGTGTTACCCATATGAACTGTCTCCGCTATTGGGGAAAATCGACTAATTTTTAAATTGCATTTGTGATAATATTTTATACGTTTTTATTGTATGTAAACTTCCCCCTTTGTATTTGTCCCCTTCTTTTGTGCCCCTGTGGCTAATAAAGAAACATATCTATCTATCTATCTATCTATCTATCTATCTATCTATCTATCTATCTATCTATCTATCTATCTATCTATCTATCTATATCTATCTACACTTATCTCTGTTTATATACCTATACAGTTCAGGACTAAAACCTAAACAAACAATCAAATTTATACCATTTAAAACTAATTTGACATTTTGTTATTTTGTCATTATTTTAGTTTCCTGCATTGATTTTCTCACATTGCTTTAAACAACATAGAACAACACTGCAGAGACTACATAACCTGCAATAAAAAATGTATCTGCATTATTTTCCCATAAAGCTTATGTTGAAACGTGTAAATAAATAATGAAAGAGAGTAATTGCAGTAGTCATTGTTTAACCCCAGCTCATTGCTAATTAACCCTTTCATTATCATAATTGGCAGTATCGGTAGAGGGTTGGACGCCATACTTTCTAGCATAGTTACGTCCCTTTACGGTTTGAGTTCAAATTCCGCTGAGGTTAACTTTGCCTTTCATCCTTACGGGGTCGATAAAATAAAGGACTACATTATTTAAAATGTCTTTCCTTTTTCTTTTTAAAGTTGGTATGGTATGATTTAAGACTCATTTGACTGCTGTTTGTAGCATTTTGAGCAAACACAAAACAGGTAGTTATTATTTCTTGAATGTTGATCAGTTATAAAGGGTAGAGCATATAGAAGTATTGTTGTTGTTGAGTTTAATAGATTTTCTTGTTATTTCAATTACAGTGTTGTACATATGTGTATAAGACAAGAATCATCATCATCATCATCATCATCATCATTTAACATCCACTTTCCCTGCTTGCAAGGGTTGGACAGGTCTTCACAGATCAAGTCAGTACTGAACTGGGGCAATTGGTCTCACAGACAGACCGGAGGTTCACCTGCCAGAAATGTTAATTATTATATGCATATGTAAATGGAAGAAAAAAAGTACTCTTCAGGTAGTAGAGTTACTTATTTAATCGAAGCATAGATTCATTCTGTTCTCTCTCTCATTTTTAAAAATATATATATATAGTATATGGAAGTCACTGAATTTATTTCAGCAATTTCCGGACATGACCCATTCACTCAATGAGATAATGAGCATGCAGTCAAGAAGCTACATCTTATAATACAGATTGCACACAAATAGTTAGTTAGTGAGTAATATGGCAGTGTTTTGGTATTGATACCTCTGTATCGATCTCCTGGATGGATTCCATTTCAATGTAATATTCTGACTATATACATATAAATATATATCATCATCATTATTTAATGTCTATTTTCCATGCTAGCATGGCATAGACGACTTGTCCTGTTCAAGGCAAGTCAGTCACGTGACTGTGTCTTGTTCATACAAGACTGTTCCTGGCTTGGTTTCTATGGCTGGATGCCCTTCCTAACATCAACCACATTTTCAGTGTGTGCTGGGTGCTTTCTGTTTTGATGCCTACACGATCACTTTACAGTGTGGGCTGGATGCTTTTTTTGTGGTACCAACACAATCACTTTACAATGTGGACTGGGGCAAAGTTGTAAAGGCATGGGAGAAGGGTGGTGTGATTAGATATAGGTGAGGTGTTAGGGCATTGGAGGTGTATGGAAGGGGAGGGAGGATAGTGGTTAAAAGGGGCAGGGGCATATTAGATTTATGCTTCAGTTGGTGTACATGGGAAGGCAGGTTTTCTGTATTACTGCATAACATCAAAGATTTAAATCTTGTGTCATTGTCTTTGAGAGGTGCAATTGTGCGAGGCCAGCTTTTATCACCTCATCCCAGGTCTTCCTACTCCATAGCTTCCATCAACTTTGATCACCTTGCACCATTTTATACAACTGTCAAACACATCACAAACACATCACATGGCCATACCAACTCAATCTCTTCTTTTGTACACTGCATCTGATCCCTCTTATGCCCAATTTCTCTCTCAGTTCATTTATGTTTTGCCATTCATGTATATTACTATTACGCATCCATTGGAGTATGTAGGCTTCATTTCTTTCCAATCTTCATAGGCCCTCTGCATACAGTGCCCAGGTCTCACCACTATGCAACATTACTGTTCATATACATGCAACATACAATATGTTCTTCATTTTAAGAAGAAAACCTTTTGTAGCTAGTAGCAGTAGTAGCTCCCTGAACTTTCTCCATCCCGTTCTTACTCTCGCTACTGTACCTTCAGAACACCCTCCTCCATTGCTGATTTGGTCATCCAAGTAACAGAAGCTGTCGACCATTTAATATATACACAATGTACACATGCATATATGTATATATGGATAACCATTTATATACTCTATACATATATACATTTGTGTATGTACCAACACATGTAATTGAAAACGCAATTTCTATAGTTATGCCAATTTACTGGCTGTCACATGATAATCGTCTTAATAAATTTAAATTAATTGTAAAGAAAAAAAAACATTTTCTTATCTTATTTAAGGTTATGTTCATAAATAGAATTTTCATATCCATTCTTAGACTGGAGAACCAAGGTTAACTTCTCTTTTAAAGGCCTTTACATTAGACATTCATTTTTTTATCAGAAGAAAACTATAGCCTATCTTAAACATATGTCCAGTTATTAAATATGTATTTCAAATACTTTATTTATCTTTATATTAAATGTAAATATCGATCTATCTGTATCCATGCAAAATCTAAATGTCTGTCTGCTTATTTGTCTGTTTCTATCTGTCTATCTATCTCTCTTGTAATATCCTATTTCTTGTGCACCCTTGTGGCAAATAAAGAAATCTGTTTATCTGTCTGTCTGTCTAACTATCCAATCATCCACACTAAAATTCCCACATAAATGCATGCTTACCCATATTCATACTCACAATTTATAGATATATACCCACATATTCTTGTGTAACCCACATATTCTTGTGTTAGTGTGGGTATATGCATGTTTAAGAATGAATATATTTTATGATGATCAGTAAAATTGTAAAATATAATTTCATCTTAGATATATGACAGTTTATCAAGTTTCAGATAAAATATTCTAGGATACAGGGAAGATATGATATATGAGACAGATATATTATTGAACATAAAATTAATTGAATCAAAAAGAATCCTCGAAATAAGATATCATTTTACTTTTTTTTTACTAAATTCAGTCATTGGACAGTAGCCATATTTGGACACCAGGGCGCTACTTTGAAGGGTTTTTAGAGAATGATACCTACTTATTTGCTCAGTTCAATATGGTACAATTATTTTATTGATCTTAGTGTCTTGAATAGCCAAGTCTTATCTTTTCTTTCCTTTTTAATGAAAAGAGACACGATTCCATATATTGTTTTGCATACAGAGACATACATACACACATACTGACACATACACAGATGCACGTGAACATGCACACACATGCATACTGGTACATATACAGATACAATAACAGATGTGCATACACACACACACACATTCATATATTTATGATGGACTTCAGCTTAGTTTGGCTCTGCCAAATTCCATTCACAGAACTCTGATCTGTTCAGGACTACAGTAGAAGATGGCCCAACAACAAGAATGATCCTGAAATACTGTGGTTGTGAAGCAAATTTCTTAACTACACAGCTATGCCCATAGCTATGTGTAATGAAACAAGTTGAAATCAATATAAATTTATTTAAATCTCATCTTTGTTTTATTAAACTTTAGTTGGTTTTAAGTTAATTTTTTGATTTTACTGTAACAATCATCTCCTAATTTTGCTCCATGTTTTATGGTTTAATCAAGAAGAGAAGGGCAGTGCCCATGACCCATTCATGGTCTCTGAGACAAGAGTGGTGGGGATGAAGGGTTTCTCAAACCAGAGACCTGTTCTAACTAGTTGCAACAGATGGGACTTTGCTGGAGGCACCTAATGAACAGGAGGTAGTGTTAAACTGGAAAACAGATTAAGTCTGCCATCCAAACAGGCTACTGCTATTATGTATTTAAGTTTAGATCAGTATATATTTAATTCTTCTCACAGAAAATAGATACCATATTCTTCTGTATAGCGCATGCATTTGCATATAGCATGCACCCCTTTTGACCAGAAAAATGTCTGGAAAAGTTTAGTTTTGGTGTATAACATTTTGTTATGGTGTATAACATGCACCCCCAAAACAAACAAGGAATAAAGTGAAAAAGAAGTGTGTAGTATGTACAGAAGAATAAAGTATTACTATATGATTGAAATATGGAATCCTTACTTTAACATAAACCTTTAGATTTCTAAAGAAATGGAGAAAAAAAATTGTGTAATCTCTATGCTGTTTTGAATGGCATTAGATGTGCACAAAAAGTACTTTTTAATATAATGATTACTAGTTTCAGCCAATGGTCTAAATGGACATAAAGTTAGAAATTTGTAAGGATGAAGTGAGAGTATTAAATAAATCTAGTACATGACACATAGCACTTGGTGTTAAGTGTGGGATGATGATGGGAGTAATAGTAGTAGCTGCAGTATTATTATTACTGAGTTCAAATCCTGCCGAGGTTAACTTTGCCTTCCATCCTTACGGGGTCGATAAAATAAAGTACCAGTAATACACTGATATAATTGCTGGCCTTGTGCCAAAAGTAGAAACAATTATTACTATTATTATTATTGTTGTTATAATTATTCTGGTGGTGGATTGTCAGTATCGGTTGGGCATTGGACACAATGCTTTGCAGCATGGAGGTATGGCCCTTTATGGTATGAGTTCAAATCGTGCTGAGGTTAGCTTTGCCTTTCATCGCTATGAGGTTGATAAAATAAAGCGCCACTGGGGTCGATTTAATCAACTTTCTCCTATGTGCCTATAGTAGAAACTACTATTATTATCATTAGCAGCAGCAGTAGTAGTAGTAGTATTTGTAGGGGATTGTAAAAGGCAAGGTAGATACATCAAGACTTGATCGATGACTGTGGAGGAAGACCTGACAGATAGGGGTCTGGCCTGCAAGCAGGCTGTGAGAGGGCATGTGACTGTACAGCATAGAGATCTCTCATTACCATAGAGAGCAAAAGGAACTAAAGGTGGAGAAGAAGAAATTAGCAGGGTCATTGTGGGGAATTTTTATGGCCATAGATTTTCTAGTGAATTATCTAAATTGACAGATATATTTATTTATATTTAGGTTAAAACATTGTGAACTTTGGTTAATGTTAAGAATTATAGTTAACTTTGACACTAAGGTTAAGTTTAAATTATATAGCGTTAGATAGGTTTGCATAGGAGGATGCATGGGTTAATAGATTTTACTTTCTAAGTTAGATTTGGCACAATCACTATTCATTGGAGGAGAGTATAGAATATAGTTTCGGTTTTGCACCATTAAGAAATCTTTCATATCTGTACATCATTTAACATTAATATAATATACCTTTAATGTGTGTTTCTTTTACACACACAATTCAACTACCTGAATATTTTATGAATAATATATTTGCAAGAGCTGACTTTGAATCCTAAATGCATTAATCTATGGACACAACTAGACTTGGCTTTCTTATAACTTTCTTAACACTTATGATACAAAAATCTCCTGAAATTGTCTCTGGTTCTATGAATCAAAGCTGTGGTTATTTTAAAATGTTTATGATTATCTAAAATCCTTCCATTATAATTTAATTTAGGCGGTGGATTGGCAGAATCGGTAGAAGGTCGGACACCACGCCCCTTGCCATTCTGAGTTCAAATCCCGCCGAGGTTAACTTTGCCTTTCATCCTTACGGGGGTCTAAAAAATAAAGTACCAGTAATGCACTGGGTAATTGCTGGCCTTGTGCCAAAAGTAGAAACAATTATAATTTAATTTAAGAACTTTTGTTAATGAGAAAGTTAGTTACTAAATCACTCCTTATTTTGACTATTTTCAAAAGAATCTCAAAATCACAGACTGTGTTTTATACTCGAAAAATGGAAATACAACAGTTAATAATGCATATATTTTAATGAAAGTTTGCGAAGTTGTAGATAATGATTATGTTGATGCAATTAGATATTCATAGTTGTAGAAATGACATTATGCCCTGTAAAAAAAAAAAAAAAAAATATATATATATATATGATATTATCACTATTGACATTAACAATTGGAAGGTATGCTGAAAATAGTTTTGAGTGCACATTTAACTTATTATAATTACAGATTGAAAGTAACGAAAACATTAATGGATGGAAGTATAATGAAAGTATTATGTTACCTTCTTCACTTTTAAGTATTTCTAATAAATTCCAGTTTACCTCCTCCCCTACTTCCATTTAAAAATAAAAATCACGAACATAATTGTAATCTACACCTTTGAAAATATTTCTGTTGGTTTTCCTGATCTGCTAGAAATAACAACCAAATCTTCATTAAATCAAACTCCCATTTTAATCAATGAAGAATATGTTCATTAATGTAGTCTGAGGTATATCTAAAAATGGTTGATAGCCATACCTAAAATGCTTTTAGTTTGAGGTTAGCAATCAAAGTTGACCAACATTGACAACTTATTTCTCTCTCATTAGTACAAATCCTATCTTAGATTCTTTGTATAATATACCTTATCTTTATATTTTATCTGTTCCAGCCATCTGGCTGAGGCCATGCTGGGGCATTGCCTTATAATTTTCTACGTAATTTTCCTATGATAACCAGGAATAAGTATATGAATTATATTTGTTTCCTTTATGATAAAAGACAAAAAAAAAAAAAAAAAAAATAAAGATCTAGTGTGTAACAGATCATTGTTTATAACCATAGCCAGACATCATTTCCTCTTTTGCTGTACTTTGGAATAAGTTACTAAATTCTTAGATCTGATATGTTTGTTTAGTGTTTGTCAAAATTGTTGGCAGCAAAAATGGCTGCCTAATATTCATGCTTAGAATATTATTGCAGCTACTTTAAATAGAATCATCTGCTGAATATTTATAAAGATATTTGGTAAACACGATATTGATACTGTAGGTTATCCAAACTTTGTTACACTATAACTGTAAAAAGTGATAGAATTTGGAACTAGATTAATGCAGTTACCATAATTGAATGAACTTTACTTATCATAAACACAGCTTTCATATCTTTATAAGAGCAGCAGGTTTTCTGAGATCTAGGCAAAAATATGTTAAGAAAGTTTGCAAGCTTTATGAATTATAAAGTTATGGAAATCTGTTAAATATCATGGTATATATAAAATATTATTGTTTAACGGAATAAAATTTTCATGAAAAAGCAATATTTATTTCAATAGAATGCAAACAAATGAATAATATATATATGTATAAATAAAAGCGTGGGAGAAGACACACACACACACTCAATCATACACCACAATAAGAGGTGGTGCAGTTTTCCTCTAATAATTTTCTAGACAAGAAAACACACTCGCAGCATTGCTGAGGGTGATAACAAGACTAAGACACTGGAATAACCAAACCCTCACAGGCATAACCTGAAATGTCAGTAAGGTGAGCTGCCAACAATGACAAGAACCTCGTTATTAGTGACACAGCTCCAGCAAATGTCTCAAAATTTTCATTGTATATTGGAATATAAACACAGCCAGAATTCTCTCACCTCTTTCTGTTCAAACCAGCCTTAACCAGCCGCTAATACAGATGTTTAAGTATTGTTCTCAAAATAAATAACATCAAAATCTCATAGCTTTAATATTATGTGACATAATTATGTAAGATAAAGCCTTTACCACAAAAATATAAAACGGAATATAGAGTAATGTTAAAATTGGCAAAATGCTAAAGGGTTAAAATTGTTTATGTGCATATGGTTGTATATATATTTGTGTGTGTAATTTACATGTCTGTCAAATAACTTTAAAATGCTTTAAAAAATCCATAACAGACAAGCTTGAAAATAACATTTTATTTGTTAAAATATATAAATTAAGAGATAAAACATAAAAAATAATACCCGTGTTTAAATATATTTTTTCTTTTTCACACGTAACTTTTGAGTTGAATTTGTAAATATTTCAATATTCTTTTAATGAATTTATAGAATATTATTTATATATTTATTAGTGCAAGGAGGAGTGGCAACACCCATTTATTCATTAAAGTCCACCTAGTTAAAGAGAGCAGACAATATTTTGTCTTTGATAAACAAATGAAGCAATATATTCTTAATTATCATTGATTTGTGGCAATGTTTATTTAAAGTTCTGACTCCGTCTGAATAGAAAAGGTACTCAATATGTATTTATTTCATTAATACTTGTTAACTAATACTGCAATGGTTAATTGTCAATTTTAAAATAAAAGTGAGCCTTTTTCTCCTGCTAGGTTGCGTAATATTTTATTTAATTGCTGGTTTCTCCATCTAATCACCATCCTTCATCAACACCACCATCATCAAATTCAACATCACATTCATCATCATCACCACCATTAACAACAACCCACTCCATAAAAAATAAACTAACAAAAAAAAAAACATTTGTTATCAGAAGCTGTGACAAAGCTGTGTTTGAGTTAATTGAACATGGCTAAAGGGGAAAACTATCTACAGTTTGTACTATACATAATTAAACAAAGTATCTAATTGAAAATACCTTCAACATTTTCGATTAACACCTTTTATTTATTTTAAAAATATGTTTTGTCTTTCACAGAATATATAAACAAACTTGAATAAATGTTTTATATTTTAACGTTTGCAATTACATTTCAACTATTATGATTGGGGGAAAGAAAATTGATGGCAAAAAAATAAAATTCTGTTTTAATGGGATTACATGTTATCTAAAACACAACTTTATTTTTTATACATTTGCTGGCCTTAAGGAAATAGTTAATGAGTAGCTGTTTAGTGCAGTAGAGATAACAAAAATGATTAGCTACATGAGCTTGAACTAAGCTCTAAGAGAATGTAGCAGTAATTGAAGAAGTTTGTAGATTATTGCCATTACTGTTACAGCAGTTGCGAGAGTGAACCATTATAAAAGAAATGTATGCATTATATTATCTAATAGGGCGGTGGATTGGCAGTATCGGTAGAGCATCGGACGCCATGCTTTGCAGCAAAGAGTTACGGCCCTTTATAATCTGAGTTCAAATCCTGCCAAGGTTAACTTTGCCTTTCATCCTTATGGGGTTGATAAAATAAAGTACCAGTAATACCCTGGATAATTGCTGGCCTTGTGCCAAAAGTAGAAGCAATTAAATTATCTAGGCTGTGGTATTATATTTCCGAATTGAAATTAAATGAAGTTATCTATGTATCATTATTGCTTCGTTATGCACTGGGTAATTGCTGGCCTTGTGCCTAAAGTAGAAACAATTATTGCTTCGTTATATTATTTTATTTTATTTTATATTTTTAAAGCACAGGTATGGCTATGTGAGTAATGGGCTTGCTTTGCAACTTCATGGTTCTATGTTCAGTCCTACTGCATTGCACCTTAGAAAATGTCTTCTTCCTAGAGTTGAGCAATATTAAAAACGTCTGAAGTCTGTCTTGAGCCCATAAGCTCATTAGGCCTTTGCTTATCCTGGTTTCTGTGGCATTGGCCTAGGTCAATACTGACTGAAACCTATCAAAGTTATATATATATATATATACACACACACACATACACACACACATACACACACACACATACATATATATATATACATATATACATACACACACATATATATATATACACACATATATATGTATATATATACACACACACACATATATATATATATATACAGGGTGCAGACGATATTTGTTCGCAAGATTACTGTCTATGAAAAAATAACACTAGTTTTATTTTTTAAGATTTATTTATCAAACTTGGGGCAGTTTGACTTCATGACTTGTTCTTTCGATCTCACTTGATAAACCCGCCATTGGCTTTGATGACGGCCTCAAGGCGGCCTCGGAACCGGCTACAGGCCTTCGTCACTGTCTCCCAACTTAGGCCCCTATAGGAACTTGTGATCCTGGCCTTCAGATCGTCTTTCGTATTGCAGCTAGATCTGTTGGTATCTTGTTCCACTGCGCCCCACACAAAGAAGTCGAGGCGGTTGCAGTCAGGTGAGTTGGGAGGCCAGATGTCAGGTGAAGTTTGTTCGACGAAGCTCTCTGACAGCCCGGCTTGGGTCTTTCAGCTGGTATGGCAAGGCGGTGAGTCTTGCTGCCACACGTACGGCCTACCTGCAGCTACCTGGTCGATCCAGGGCTTTACTACCTTGCTCAGAACGCAGATGTAGCCATCGGTGTTCAGCTTGAGGCCCTCAGAGAAGAACTGAGGTGGCATGACGTCACCTTGACTGCCGACGACACCTAAGACCAATGTTATCGCTGGAAACATGACTCTGGGAACATCTTTGGATAAGACAGCGAGTCACCTGTTGTTCTGGGAGTTGATCTTCTGGTCTTATTTGTCCTCCCGGCATGGATTCCAAGAAGAACTCTGTGTCTCTTCCACAAACTTGGAGATTTAAAATTATCCATAATCAATTATTCTGAAAATAAATAATGGAAATATAGTCACTGTTTTTATGAAGACAAGAGTGACAACGGAAGTAAAAAAAAATTGCATAAAATTAGCAGTTGAAAATTGCGAACAAATATCGTCCGCACCCTGTATATATATATATATATATATATATATATATATATATATATATATATATATATTATATATATATATATATATATATACACTCCTATGTCAGTCTCACCATTACAAATATATTGTTTCTTCTTTTGGCACAGGGCCAGCAATAATCCCAGTACATTATTAGTACTTTATTTTATCGATCCCGTAAGGATGAAAGGCAAAGTTAACCTCGGCGAGATTTGAACTCAGACCATAAAGGGCCGAAACTCTATGCTGCAAAGCATGGCGTCCGACCCTCTACCGATACTGCCAATCCACTCACCATTAAAAATATATTGACTACTGATTGGCCTATTAGAAACCAATGCGACTGTTGATTTCACCAATTGTTAAATAAAATAAACTACAATAAATAAAATAGGAGCTGTGTATTGATTGGCTATTTGGTTGGCATATAATGTCTATTGGACAAGAAAGAAATTGAGTTGTCAGTTGTAACTGTTTTGACACTAACCTGTTAATCACTGCTTAACTCAACTGTCAACACTTACAACATTGATTACTGTCACCTCCTTGTAAATTCTTCTTGAATTTTAATTATAAATAAATATCATTACTCTCTTTCATATCACCACTACTACTGCTACTATTACTACTGCTGCCCAAATCATCTCAATGCCACCACTACAAAAACTACTACTACTACTACCACCACCATCATGGAACATCTTATGTATATCACTGTCACCATTCTTTTATTCATCATCATCATCATCACCTTTATCTTCGTCATAATATTCTCATGAATACCACCACCATTAACACTCCCACCATAAACACAACCAACACCACCACCACCAGCACCACCATTATCATCATTGCTGTCATCATCATTGCCATTATCATTATATCTACAGCCACTCCATCTCACACCTCATCATCACTATCATCATCAATATCCCATCTATCATCTGATTTTGCTCTATCCCATCTATCATCTGATTTTGCTCATCCTCATCATCACCATCAATATCACCATCATCACATCTACCCCCCCCCCCTTCTTCCTCTCTCACAATATCAACAGCTGCAGGGAAGACTCAACCTATTCTTCTCTACATTTCCTGCTTTCACTTCACAAGGAGGTTTGCTATCTCCTTAACAAATATCCAATGGCTCCTTAACAAATATCCATCAGTTATTGTAGTTGTGTTGTCTATGTTATATATTAAACATAGGCTTGTGTATAGTAGAGTATGTGTGTCTTAGTGTGTTAGTATGTGTGTGTTTCTATGTGGAAAGAGGTGTCATTCAGAGTTCCTCTTTTCCATGTCTGTCTCTTGCTCTCTCTCTTGCTCTCACTCTCTCTTGCTCTCACTCTCTCTCTTGCTCTCACTCTCTCTCTTGCTCTCACTCTCTCTCTTTTGCTCTCTCTCTCTCTCTAGCTCTCCCTTGCTCTCTTTCTCCCTCCCCCCTCTCTCCCCCCTCTCTCTCTTGGTAAAAGAGAGGTTTGCAACAAAGAAGCTAAGATCCTTTTGTGCCTTTGTGCTGCAACCTAACTTAATCATCATCACCATTGCCACCACCAATACCCCCTCCACACCCACCATCACCTCCATCATCATCATCTACTACTATCTATAGACAGCTGTTAATTAAATTATCTTAATGTGTGTGGGAAATGACTTACAGTCTTTATCTGTAATAATAAACATGCTTGGTATGGATTAGGAAATGAAGATTGCTGATTTAAGACTTCCATAGAGAGATGTAAGAACTGTTAGTATTACTGTTGATTAGAAATAACTGAAGAAGTGCAAGAAAGTTAAAGACTTGTGTAGTAGTCTGCAGTTGTCTAAGAGAATTAAAGGTAATAGGACAACTAATCTAGGATTAGGAACAGTGTCTTTACTGTGTGGTTATTATGTTTGTTTTGCAGCTATGCAGTTGTGAGTTTAATCTCACTGCCTATGTCTTAGACAAGTGTCTTCTATAACCCTACATCAACCAAAACCATGTGAGTGAAACTTGGTAAAACAAACATCATTGGATGAGCTGTTTCCACACCTGGGTAGCAGAATTAATCAGTCACCCAGTTTAACACCACCATGTGGTACATAGCTGCCTATGACACAGTCCACTATGCTGCAAGCATTTGGACAAGATTTATGTTACACAATATTTTTTAATGTTCAAATATAATTCGATATGGATGTCTGGTTAAGAAGTTTGCTTTGCAACTTTGACACCACTGCACCTTTGATAAGTTTATTTTACAACAGCTTTGGTTTGACCCAAGTTTGTGAGTAAAATTTGGTAAATGAAAACTGTGTGGAAGCCTATTAGAAGGACTATTCCTTTATTAAGCAGTACACTTAATCAGTTAAGCAGTTTAACATCAATATCACCACCTTGTGTCAAGGAAATTTTGGCAGAGTCCACACTGGTGTAAGTATTTGGATTAGGTCTCTGGTTTCTGGATAAATTCGACCCTTCTCTCAACAAGTTTCAATGATCCTAAAAAGTGACTTAGGCTGGCTAACCTCCTCTTCTGACTAAAGAGAAAAGCAATATTAGAGACATATTAAACTTTTAGTAACATGGAAAGCAACTAAAATATATTAAGCTGCTTGTTTTGATGGTTATGTTGATGAATAATTCAGAACAGTGGCGAGGGTGCATACCACCCTTGGAGGGGATTATTAAAAGCCATAAAAGGGGGCAGGGATAACAAAGTTGAAAGGGTCTTTTAGTCTGGCAGAGGACATTGCAGCATTTCTAGTAATGGTACCACGATAAAATACATAGATTACATCCTGTAAAGTGGTTCATGTTACTAAGAGTATCAAATTAAAGAAACCAAAGCAAAATTTGAAGTAGAAACGAAATGTGGTCTGCCAACCCATCTTAGTTAGGTGGTGTGGGTGGGGGCAGTAAACCTAAGTAAGAACAGGCATAGAATATGAAGAGCCATCTAGCACATACCAGATTGAGGAATTGATGTTATAGGATGATGATGATATTGATGAAATAAATTTCAAGTATATAAGAACATGCATGGAATATCTCTGTGCTTGGAATAATAATGAATATTTACTTTTAAAATATTCTTAGATAAGCGACTTCGACTAAATCACTTTTTAACTTTAAGGCTTGAACATAGTTTTTCATCATCTATTTTTGAAATATTCATCTGTTGGGGTGTTACAAATTTGGTTTAAAGCAATGATGTTACCATATATTTAAATATTTTGTTTTAATAAACTTCAACCAGATCAATATAATTGTTTCTACGTTAGGCACAAGGCCAGCAATTATCCAGTGCATTACTGGTACTTTATTCAACCAGATCAATATAATGCTACATTTTCTGGCAAATCTATATCTTAAAAGTTGTATTTGTCCTAAAAATTTGCTACCAAACTGACTACACTAAGGCATGTAGAAAACTAAATTCTATGTCATTAGAAAATAATTGTTTCTACTTTTGGCACAAGGCCAGCAATTACCCAGTGCTGGTACAATTACCCAGTACCGGTACTTTATTTTATCGACCCCGTAAGGATGAAAGGCAAAGTTAACCTCGACGGGATTTGAACACAGTCTGTAAAGGGATGTAACTGTGCTGTAAAGCATGGCGTCCGACTCTCTACCGATACTGCCAATCCACCGCCATAATCGACATCATAATTAATGGCAAACATTTACCATAGGTGAAGGACATCTAAAAAATTGAAGGACTTCAGTTTCCTAAATTATAATAATAATATAATAATAATGAAATTATTGTGTACAGTGCTCAGGTGCACTACAACTCATCAAAGGTGCATGTATAGTACATAGAATAATGTACAAATGTCAGGAAAATAAACAGTGTATGAGTCATGATATAATAACAATAACGAAATATTGTGCACAGTGCCCAGGTGCACCACAACTCATCAAAAAAGTGCATGTACAGTACATAGGGCAATGCACAAACATCAGTAAAATGAACAGTGCACGAGTCATGATACACACATGTGTGCATGTGTGCATGTGTATGGAAGGGGTACATCAGGTGTAGTTTTGGCGTATTTTGGGATTATATATCTATGCTTCATTCTTTTCCCCAATAACAACATTAGTAACTATTCCATACTGTTGGCTGATGCTGCAGCCTAATCTTCTATCTGCCTGTTCCTCTCCAGTGATAAATACCACTGTAAATAATCACTATAAATAATGCCAATAGGATATTTTCTTGTAAATATATGAAAAGTTGGTTGTATGATGCCTGTGTGAGATGCACGATTCTGCACGGTAGTGAGACATGGGCAGCAAGTGCAGAAGATGCGGAAGCTGGAAAGAAATGAAACCAGCATACTCCGATGGATGTGCAATGTGAATGTGCATGAATGACCAAGCATGGATGAGTTGAGAGTGAAACTGTGTATAAGAGGAATAAACTGTAGTGTGCAGGAGAGAAGACTGCGTTGGTATGGCCATGTGATGTGCATGGAAGATGACCACTGGGTGAAGAAGTGCCAAGAAATCCTGGTGGAAGGAAGACCAGGAAAACCACTGGTGGAGGTGGTGAGAGCTGATCTCAGTTTGCTGAAGCTCACAGAGGAGATGATGAAGGACCATAACGAATGGAGAGATGCTGTGCTGCAGAGGACCCATGCCGCCTTTGCAAGCAGTGAAAAGTGAATGTAAAATGATGATGATGATATGATTGCAGATATTGATTTGTGGTTAAGAAGTTTGTTTTGTAACTGTGTGGGCATCTTCAACCATAACTTTGGGTCAACTAAAGTTTTCTGTGTGAAGTTTACTCAATAGAAACTGTGTGGAATTTTATTGAAGACATTGTTTCTGTTCTTGGATGGCATAATTAATCTGTCACCCAGGTAGCCTTAAGCAAAAAACCGTATAAAGAAATACACACACACACACCTTTGACAACTTCCTGGACAGTTTCCATCTATTTAATATAACTCTCAATGCTTTGTTGGTATGAGACTGTGATAGATGTGTACTTAACCATGGTGCTGAGTTGTAAGATTGGTGGCTGATTGTAAAAACATTTCAGCTGGATTACCTTAGAGAGAACTCTGGTTAAATAATAGAAATAATCTGTCAAACACTAAGCTGAAATGATTTATATATATAATCTTTAGCTAGTAGCATTTCCTTTAAAGTTTATTTCTCAAAATTGATTTGTTTTGATAAGACAGAAAAGCATTCTTTTGTTGTGGAACAAGTATAGTCAGTTAAAATCTTGCATATTTGTTTAAGATCTGAGTGATGAAATGTTAAACATGTCCTAGCAGGAATGAATAAAATTTAAAAGAAACTAAATATTCTATAGTGTCTCATGCAGAACCTAATGAAGTCACTATATTTCATTTTTCTAATGCGAGAAATTAATGATTGTCAAAAGAAAATATATATAATAATAATAAAAATGATTGTGTTCAGTGCTCAGGTACACTACAATTCATCAAAGGTGCATGTGTAGTACATAGAATAATATACAAATGTCAGGAAAGTGAGCAGTGTATGGGTCATGATATATATACACACATATACGTGCATGTGTATGGAGGGGGAATATAGTGTTGGCGACTTTCAGGAAGCATGGAAGTTTTGAAGGATGCAGTGTCCCAACAGCTAACAACTGATGCACGTAGTTTGTTCCTTGCTTCAGCAACTCTGAGCAAGATAAAAAATGTTTCCAAAAGTCATGGAAGCTGGACTGTTTTCTGATTTATATATATATATATAAGACTATAGGTTGGAAAAAAGAGTTTGCCAATTATTCTTGGTATTTTACAAATTTATTCTGTTTGGTTAATAAATTTCATTGAAATAAATTATGATTTGTCACAACTAGACCCAGGTTCAGATGATTTCTTAAGCACAGCCCAGCAGTGATGCCTCTTTGAACCTACCGTTGTCTAACTGACATGAAAGTAAGACATAATAAGGTGCTGAATGTGAAATAATAGATTAACAATTCAGTTTTCTTCCTGGCCATTTCACTGGCCAGACCCCACAACTATATTATCATCACTGTTTAATTTCTATTTTCCATGCGTGTATAAGATAAACAGCTGTCACATGCTGAGACCAGTCTGGCCAGGTGAATAAGTTATGCTGGTGCACTTTGTTTCGGCTTGGTATATATGGCTGGATGCTTTTCCTAACACAACCATTTTACAGCATACCTGATTTTTAATGTAACTAAGTCAGCAGGAACAGAAAAATTAAATTCAGTACAATTTTATTATTAAAAAACTATTGTTGTAATTCATCATTTGCACCATCGAAAATATCTGTGGTACCTCTTTCCCTTGATGGTTAAATGATGTGTTTATATTGTTTAATGGTTAATCCATGCTTGGTTACTGTAAGAAAGGTTATATTGAGGTGCTTATTTTGTGACATTCTGATATATGAGCTAGAATCTTTGTCTTCCTCATTTGAAAACTAACTGAAAAATAAACCTATAAGGGAGCCTCTATATGGCTGTTCAGCATGTTAGAAATAGCAGTGTACCATCCTGCCAGTCACAGCCTACCATCTTAAAAGAGATAAGTTACAGCAGCTTGAATGCCTTTAATCAAGGATCTATTAAATCTGGTGCTAAACAACCACAATTGATTCAGAGATGTGTTATTATACCATACAAGATGCAGGCACTGGGGACATGTGTTTGTGTCTTTCATAATAATTAAAAAAACTCACTGTGTAACAGTTCAACAAAGATGAGTGGCATATACTATGTTTATAAAGTATAGATTGACCCAGGAAAGGCATCTAGCTATAAATTCACTTCCTCAAAAAGTCTCATTCTACCCATGTTGTAAAAGCATAAAAAAGCAGACATAATGATGATGATGCTACTAAAATAATATCAGAAGTTACTAATTGAACATTAAAAACAAAATTATTCTTATTTAGACAAAATCACATTTTGTAGCTTCTATGTTAAATTTTTCCTGTTCTTTTCTCTACCTTAGATAAGTTACTTAATATATTGACTATTATTACAGCTGCATAAATTGACTCTAATCTACATTGAGTTTTCAGTGGTAAAAAGATGGATATTTAAGATAAATTGTTTATGTAAATTTTTCAAAAATGTATAATATGTAAATATGTGTGTTTAAATATAATAGATATTTGAATACAAAAACGATATATGCTTTTTATTAACAAATAATATATGGCTTTTGTTTTCATTTTCTTTACAGGTAAGTAAGAACCTATTATATTTTTGAATAGTAATAAGGTAAGATAATATTTATATTCTATCCCTTTTATACAAATCTAATATTATAATCTTTAATTTTAATTCCAGATTAGGTTTTTATTTTCTAATGTATATAATGTAATGTAATGTATCTCTAGAAATGATTGATAACATCTGTCTTAACAATATGCCATGAAGTTGGTAAGATACGCTGACTATAAAATGTGATGGATGGAAGATTTTTCAAGAATTCTTGCACATTCACACTATCTACATGTATGTGTTTTGAATGAAGTAGGGGATAAAGAATTTATATATTTTAAAAATTGTAAATAATTTTACAATTTTTAAAACATTATCCTTTCATTTTTCCTAATGAAGTTAATTTAAAAAATGTGAGATATCTGAAGTTATTGATTTTTCAGTTGTATGTTTGTCCACTTCTAACAATTTAACTGTGTACTAGAAATAGAAGTTGTTGTCAATCATGCAGACAGGGAGAAGCAAGTATATATATATATATATATATATGCCTTGACCAGAAGCAAAACAAAATTGTTGATGTAGAGTTTATTAAATTCCTAACTCAGTCATCCAATACTTTAACTTCAAAGCTAATGTGAATTATATACTATTGAGTGACATGATAATAGTGTAAGATTAATGGATAACATATCAAAATATGACAGGGGGAAATAATATAAGAACATTTAGATTAGGTGACGGAATTTTGTTGAACATATATTTTTCAGAAAATCAGAAGTACCAACGATAGTAATAGTTATGTTCATAATATAATATCATCATCATCATCATTTCCGTCTTTCCACGCTTGCATGGACAATAAAGTTGATAGCATTGCCTGTGGGACTCAGACTCAAGTCTGCCTTATGCCAGACAGCTGATGTACCGATTGTTGCAAAGTGAGGCTGACAATATCAGTTTATTTATTTAAAGTCTATTTAATTACTACATAAAAATGGTTATGGATTGCTTTATTCCCAAATTAGAATTATTTTAAATTATTTTCTTTTATTGCCACTGGGGAAATGCAGACATTATGATCCTTTTTCAGGGCCTCCAAAACTGGTTTGAGGAAGAGGGGAAATTATTTTCAGAGATCTAGCCTGAATGACTGTGTAGTAACAACAAACTACTATATTTGAAATTCCTTTAACCTGTTGTGAAACTAAACTTCCCCAGTATTAATAAACATACTATTAAGTTGTATACTATATATTCTTGAGTAAATTCCATATTTCTATTGGGACAAGACATGTAACTATCCACCAACAGTGAAGTGACTAAGCAATAGATAATTCCATTATATGCTAATTCTGATATTACAAAGGAAACTGTTGATTGACACTTCACACTTCTTTACAGGCAGGCCTTACAGACAATCACATTACAGTACATTAAATTACTTTCACATTGCCAGTTTTTAGTACATGGAACTGACATCCTGATGCTATTATAAGTGTAAACTATATTATTGATTGTACTAAGGAGCATTAGCTATTGATGTTATTTTCCACACAAGACCTCATTAGCAAAATATTCTTAAAATGCACAAAATAGCATTATGATTGCATTACAGTCTTTACTCTAATACTGAAAATATTCACAATGATCTGTTCATTAGTAAAGCTGCTCCAATCATTTAAATTAACAAACCTGTCTTTACATATTTTCTAAAATATCATTTCAGTATATTGTGGGTTAATTAGCTCTCTACACAAATGTTATTTAATTTTTGTGTGGATTTCAAACAGTAAACACAAGTTTTTTTGGAAGATCTTCATGTGTTGTATTTTGGAGGATCTAACATAATCAACATTTATGAACATTGTTTTGTAGCATCCTAAGCCCTTCCTGGCAATTATATACAATGGTGAGAACTTTGGACACAGATTATCAGCCATCATATTATTTTCTTTCTAATGATTCTGCCAAATTGCCACCATTATCAAACTTATAGTAAACACTATTGTGCTAACCCCCCTCCTCTACTAATTAATAATAAACCAGAATGTGTGATAATGGTTTGATAATTATCATCTTAATTGCTAACATCATCTTAATTGCTTAATTATCTGTAATCACGCACCATATTACTAAACATGCAACAGCATGAACTTTACTAAAGACAGCAAAAGAATGAGTTGTTGTGTTAAACCATATGATAGTTTAAGTCTACCTCCCAAGATATTTCATATACACAATAGTTAATATATTACTTGACTAACTTCTATTGGAAGGGACAATATTTCTTATTCACTTTTCAATTTTTTTTTTAGTATTATGTTGTTGTTGTGTTGCTGAAGGCCAGCTCTGGTTGAACATGATCTGTATTATGCCGATAGTCAACCAAATGAATAAGCATGACCCACAGATCTGTTGTTCTAGGTATACTAGGCCACCGCCTATTTCTGATCCATACTGCACAGTGCAATATAACATATAGTGATGGGTACAGTGTCACTATCTGGACATGTGGACACAGCATTGTCCCTAATGGTTAAGCAATTTGCTTCACAATCATTAAGTCCTGGGGTCAATTCTACTGTAGGTCATATTGGTCAAGTGTCATTTATCATAGCTTCATGTAAAACTATGCCCTGTAAGTAAAATTATGTAGATGGAAACTGTTTGGAAGCCCATTAGATAGACTCACCTTGTAATTCAGAGGGCCAGCCTTCTCACAAACTGTGTCATGCTGAATCTCTGTGAATTATGATAATAGTACATGTGTCTGTGGAATGCTCATCCACTTACAGGTTAATTTCATAAGAAGGTTGCTTCAATGAAAAAAAACAAAAACAAGAAGCTAAAGAGGTTCATTCCATCTTAGCATGTATTCTCTCAACTTTTCAGTCTATTCCTGTAAGCCATTCCAGTCATGTTTTCAGATATAGTATATCTAATACTACATTATCTAGTGTATAATTTGAAGGGAATTTGGCTACTATCTCTAGCAGGTCAAGTAGTTACATAACCGCTCTCTCTTTGACTCATACACCTCTCTATCATTGTATCTTGACATAAAATATCACATTTAACTTAATCCCATGCAAGCCTTACTGATAGAATTATTTTGTAACGTAATTTGATCTGTCTTTTTCTGTGAATTATGGAAAATTTCTCTTATTATTATTCACTGTCACTAAAGAAACCATTATTATTCACTGTCACTAGATCCTGGGTATGGATGAGTGAGTGTAGGAGATATGTGTGTGGGGGGAGAGGTATGTGTGTGTGTGGGGAGAGGTATGTGTGTGTGGGGAGAGGTATGTGTGTGGGTGTTCAATGATTTCTCATTTTAAAATTTATTCTCTCATCTCCATATAAAACTGAGGATGTCTGTATGTCTGTGTGTGTGTGTGTGTTTGAATCCCTAAAACTAGAGAAGCACCCAATCGACTGTTTTCAAATTTACACATGTAATACTTATGTTTCAGGGAGTGTTCTGAGCAAAAAAAAAATTCAAATTTTCAATGCCCTAGGGACCGCATTAGGCAATTTAGCGATCTCTCTCTAAAATTCTTAGTCTTTCTCTTTTTAGGTAGATACATACATATAACGTCGCGCCCTTATAATATCTGTCTGTATGTCTAGCTGTCTGCATTACGTCACTTCCTACAATTTGCTCTGCATCCAAAACGCGCCCTTATAATCTTTGTCTGGCTGTCTGTTGCCTCTAGTTATTCTGCCACCCTTGCTCAAGACAAATTTCACACTCATTCCCCAAACAGTTGGTAAGTGCACACAACTTCTTCCTCACGTTTTAAGCCACAGTGTTGCTTACTTACGTACCACCAGACCCTTACTTCTTTGCCAGCCGTGGTTGTGGCAATAATAAGCTTAGCTAAGGCGGTTATATATTTCACAATACCTTATCCCGTGCAACGCCGGGTACCACTGCTAGTAATAACTATAGGAATGTAAAAGCACACATAAACACATACTTGATAATGATCATATGTAAGCAGAATACAATCCTCTTCAGCTTATCTGGGGTGTCAGTGACCCCGATTCAATACTGACTTGGTCTATGTAAACCCGACCAACCTTTGCTAGCAGGGAAAGTGGACATTAAATGATGATGATGATACATACACATACACACATATATATATATATACATACACACACACACACACACACACACACACACATATATATATATATATATATATATATATATATATACACGTAGGTCCCGGGTTGAGTCGGGGATAACCACAGTAAGTAAGGTACTCAATACATGGCAGAGTAAAGTATATTTATTGTATAGAAGGAGCTTCTACAGGACTAGAACTGTTTCATTCAGATGAAATCTTCAGGAAGCCCTGAAGATTTCATCTGAATGAAACAGTTCTAGTCCTGTAGAAGCTCCTTCTATACAATATATATATATATATATATGGTGGCTGCCAACTCGTTTTTGAGTATGGCCACTACTTTATATCCATGTAGGAGAACCCCTACCGATGCGCTGAACGAGTGTGACTTTTTAGTCCAGCCAGCGACTTGAAAACTCTGGTACAAACACTACACTTGTGACAATTATTGACACATAGTGCTGGGCCCATGGTACCATGTGACGACAAGTGCAGAGAGATCTCCAGATATAAAGCAATGCCTGTGCTGTGAAGCTTTTATAGTGAGCAAAGGCACTGCACAAAGCCAGTCCCACTCTCTTAACGAAGATGATATTTACCAAAAAGAAGAACAAGTCAACATCATTGGATACCATCAGGGTTGCAGGTGTTATATCAGAATTTTCCTTCTCCTAGAATTCTGCCTTGACAAAGGCTAAGGGGTCATCTCTCCCGTGACAAAGGCTAAGGGGTCATCTCTCCCGTATATATATATATATATACACACACATATACTCATATGTATGCATAGGATTCAATGTGTGTGTGTGTGTTTATATCATTATAACAGTGTTGTGACAGATTTTATTCAGTGGAGAGAGCCAGGGTTATTTAAGCAGAAAAACTAATATATATTTTAGAATACATAAACATAGATATGCTAAATATAATCTATGATAGCAAAATAACTACTACTTAATTTGGTATGAAATATTTCTTATAAGAAATTGGTGAATTGGCAGACTCATTAGAATATCAGATAGAATGCTTTGTGGTATTTGTTCTGGCTTTTTGCATGCTGATTTCAAATCTTGCCAAGATCAACTTTGTCTTTCATCCTTACGAGGTCAATAAAAGAAGTAACCAGTCCAGTACTGGGGTCAATTATTCCTCTATATCTCTTTATAACATCTTCTCTGTATTACTCTCACATCTTCTCTGGAAGAAATCAGCTGTGTTCAAACCAGCAGACATGACCCGTACTATCAGGTTTAAAAAAGGCTCAAGAAATGCTGTATGTTATGACGACATCCCTACAACTCCATTAAGAATTATGGATCCATACATATCTATATATTTTTTTTTAAAGATATTAGATTTATGCACTTACATACTATCTCAAAGAGCAACAATGACTTGACTGCAATAGGATACATATTCACAACATTCAGCACTCTCTCAGCATGAATCATATATCTGTTAGTGGATGTAAAATGTAAATTGATCAAATGAAGTATTGAATTCCTAGAGATTATCTCAAATGGTAAATATATGATAACACTTTTGAAGTTCTGTGACATTGTGTGACATTGATTCTTTCATTAATTATCAACAAGTTTTAATAATTAGCTGAAGCTCAACATATTTCTAGCTGTTTAAGATATATGGTTGTGTTGTTAAGTACTTTTTACAACCCAACTCTTCTAGGTTTGATCTCATGTACAACACTTCAGGCAAGTATCTTCTAATGTAGGCTTGGGTGGACCAAAGCCTTGTGATTAACATTTAATAACTAGAAATATTGTATGGAAGCCTAGGTACTATTCCTATTTTGGCGTGTTATATTCAATGTTACCTCACAATCACCATCATCTACCCCTTGGGTGATTTTAGTGGAGCCTACCTTGTTGCAAATTTTTAGGTCAGGCCTTCAGTTTAAGGGCCACTTCCTCCCTTCCTTCCACTAGTTTCTGACTTTGGATTATTTACTTCATTAAGCAGATTATTTATAGGCATATATTATATATTCTAGGGCGGTGGTTTGGCAGTATCGGTAGAGCAGCATAGTTATGGCCCTTTGCGTTCTGAGTTCAAATCCGCCGAGGTTAACTTTGCCTTTCATCCTTACGAGGTTGATAAAATAAAGTACCAGTGATGTACTGGGGTAGTCGCTGGTCTTGTGCCAAAAGTAGAAACTATATATTATATATTCTTACATATATAGTACAAATCATGATATAATTTCAAATAAACTTTTCCTGGTTGCTGTTGGGTGACATTTAACCCTTTAGCCTTTTCATTACTCTATATTTACTGTTGTATTTTCACAGTAAAGGCTTTATCTCACATAATATCGAATCTATGAGATTTTTATATTATTTATCTTTAGAACAATACCTTAATATCAATATGAGTGGCCAGTTACAGCCGGTTTGAACAGAAAAAGGTGAGAGAATTCTGGCTGGATCTGACCAGTTTAAATGCTAAAGGGTTAAGTAAAACGAACCATATTTGGTTTAATTTTATTTCATTATGAAATGGAGGCACATGGCTTAGTGGTTATAGCATTGGCCTTGCAATCGAAAGGTTGTGAGTTCAATTCTCACACCGGGTGATGTGTTGTTTCCTTGAGCAAGACACCTTATTTTACATTGCTCCACTTTACTCAGCTGTGAAATGAGATGATAGGGACTGGAGTCCATATCATTCCACTGCTAAGTGGGCGTGTAGGCGCCACGGCAAAAAAGCACCCAGCACTCACTGTAAATGAGGTTGGTATTAGGAAGGGCATCCAGCTGTAGAAATCAAGCCAGAATCAGTTCCCGTCCCACCCTTGCAAGCAGGGAAAAGCGGACTTAAAATGATGATGATAAAATGATGAAATGTGTAATCTTACCCACTGATATAACCATTAAATTGACTATTGGCTGGAATATAAACACTTTATATTAATGTTACCAGCTGAATGTAGTCACATTGTCTCCCATGTTATATAAAATAACTACTTTATTCAAAGAACTGTATAATAGATAATATTTTATTTATAGATATACTCAGTTACATCTGCTGTCCTATTTCTGCAACATGACTCTATATTTCTGTTGCAAACTGTTGACAGAATTTTTATTTCTGGCTAATATATTTCTGAAACAGGTTTTTAGTTCTAAGTCAAAAGCATACTTCTTGTTCAATTTCCATTGAAATAATTTTATGTTTGATTTTAACAATATACTTACTGATGTTTATATTGTTTTGTTTTTGTCAATAAGGAACTAGGTAAGATGTAGTTGGTTATGGTTGGAAGTTCCCAAAAGACATTTCTTCTATATACTTTTACTCTTATCTAGGATAAATGTCAGTCTTTTCATCAATTTATCCACTTATCTCAGTATAATTCTACTACTTAACCAAATTTCCTGAATGATGGCTTTTTAGGCTTTCATCTTTGAACTGTATGGTTTAAACTCTATCAATTTTTTCACAGAGCAGACACTGTATTATAAAGAAGTGGCAGTTTAGCAGAGAAAAATCTGTTTAACTCTTTTGATAAAAATATGAGATTGTTTTATGATACAAAATTGCCTGTTTTAAAGTATTTATATCAAAATAAATCGTTTCAACATAATTTTAGGACCCTTTTGTTAAATTATGTTCCAAACACCAGCTTAATGGAAAAGTTAAAATTATTGATTATTCAACAAAATTACAATTTAAAATGTAATTATCAAACAAAATAATAATTAAAACACATAAGAAGTGTATTTCATTAGTAATATGATCATGAAAGTGTTCATGCATTGACTAACTTTGTGCTTTAGTATTAAACATTATATTTATAGCAAATACAAAAATATTTATTTCTCAGTTATCCTTCTTGCTAATAGTCATACATGCTGTGACTGCTTAGCAGTTTTGAACACTAGGGCATCTCTTTTACAGTTATAATATTGATTGTTCTCTTCTTGTAAGCAAGTAAAGAAGTTTGAGCTTTAGCAAAATGTAAATGTGATAACAATGATGGAAACGTGGAAAATTGGAAATCTAGTAGACAGCTGAGAAATGTTTGTTTGAGGTCAAATTTCTATTTATTGATTGGCAGAGATCTACAGTGGTTTTGGACTTAACTACTTACAGAAAGAATACAATATATGAAGAAGAAATAAAAGCCACTGAAGTATAACATAAGAGACAACAAGAGGAAGGGAGTGAAGGAGTGAGGGACGTTGAAGAACATTTCATGTTTTGATAGAAACCCTCTCTTTCACACACACACACATAGACACATGAACAGAGAGAGAGAGAGAGAGATTTATATATACACTATATATACACAAATATAACATCATTGTTTGTGCTTTATATATATATATATGGTGAATTATTATAAATACATAAATAATTATTGTTATTGTAACAGAAGTGAACTAATTTATATCTAACATCTTGTAGGCGTCTTGCTGTTTTGTTAAACACGAGTAGTAATTCTTTCTCTTTTCTTTCTCTCTTTGTTTTCTGCTTTATTTTCATGTTTGTAGAGAGATTCATTAAATTTTAATGTAAATTTCAACTAAATATCACCATTGACTAGTCATTAGCTCCAATGTTAATCAATATAAAGCTAAATAAATATAGGTTCCAGTGAAGAAGAACTTCAAAATCATAATTAGAGAAATACATTACTGTTAATCCTTATATAGGATCATCTATCTCTTGCATTAAATATCAAAACAAAACAAAATAATTTTGTTAAATTAGAAGAAAATAATGAAAAATAGCTTGTATACATCTAAATGTAGAAATAACATGTCAGAAATGCTACTATAATATTCATAATTCATTTATTCTTCCATGTGATCCAAACATACACACATCATAAGCAGTTGTATACTTGAAAAATTAATTTCCTTTGTAAACCCAAATTTTGTGTTGGGTTTACAATTAACAATACAGGGTCATTATAAAGTCCTTGTGCAATTAAAAACTTTTTTTAACTTTAGTTCTATATGAATTTATATATATATCGGCTATTATTACATTTGCCTGAGTTTGTGGATAGTTTTAGATTGGTATAGATTTGTTTATGTTCAAATTAAAGCAATTGACAGTCTAAGTTACTTATGTGGTAAAATTAATCTATGAAAAGAATAAATGAAAGAATTCATTGCATTTTTAAAGAGATTTATTCTTGAGATTGTTAATTTTTACCATGTTCACTGTCATTTGCCTGGTTGAGATCAGAAATCAATTGCCAGGGCCCAGAGATCAGAAAACTTAGGGCGGTTGAAGTTTAATTGAATAAACAGTAGTCTTTATATGTACCCATAAAATGAAGTTGAAGTAATTGTTAAAACTTTATTTAAAGCTTTATAAACAAATATATAAATATTTTGATTAGCAACAATAAAATAGATGCATCAGGCTTCTAAATATTATTTACAGATTAATTCTATCATATATAACACTTTTAAAAAGTCTGTCTTGAGCCTGGAGGCTACTATAATATTCATAAGACAGAGAGTACAAGAGTCCCTGCAGGGTTAAAGCCCCAACTATTGCTGGTACTCATTTTCAGCTGAGTATACTGGAGCAATGTGAAATGAAGTGTCTTACTCAAGATCACAGCACACAACCTAGTCCAGGAATTGAACCTATGACATTATGATTGCAAGTCCATATGCCCACACATATATAGCATTACAGCTATAACAAATTTTAATCAAAGAAAATTCAAATTCCATAAAGATTTTCAAATGACTGTATACACTCACCTCAAATTGATCAGTTTTACATTATGCACTTTTCCTGAAAGTTACTTCAAAATAGGTTATGTAGCAAACTGATGGAACTGGTCTGCTATACTATGTGTCTTGCTACTAAATATTTCATGACAGAATGTAAAATATAAAGCAAAGAATGTCTCTGTAGTAAGGAACCATCAAAGGATGTTTGGGGGGTTAAAAACAGTAGGTGTGTTTCACATTTCATTACATCTCTTGCATATGATGACTAAAATTAAGTATGTACTATACATACACCTTTGACGAGTTGTAGTGCACCTGAGCACTTTACACAATAATTTCATTATTATTATAAAACTTATTGTACTTAATCACTGTCTCAACCCATTAGTAATTAGCTAATGTATTTAATTCAGTGAGACAATAAATTTCAATCAATTGAAATTATATTTGTGATAAGAAGAAAAAATCATTAACTTAATGATCAGCCCTGGTCAAAGTTTTCATGCAGAGCATGTCTCTTGGTATTTCTCCTATGACAGCCTTTCTAATGCTGGTGCCACAGTAAAATGCATAGGATATGGTAGGACATGGAACAGTATGTAAGCAAGATGTGAACCTCTGGACTGTCTAGGAGGTCAGTAGCCCATTTCAGTACTGACTTGGTTTGTAAAGATCCGTCCAACCTTTGCTAACTAGGAAAGTGGATGTTAAATGATGATGATGACTTCATTAATACTAAGTTTGTTTTTCAAACTCCTATTTCATTTTAATTAAATTAGGCCTAACTCATTCCTCTCTAATTACTGTAGATCCTCTCTTTTAGTTCTCTATATATCATCACTTTCTGACACCTTGTATGGCATGAGAAATGATAAACCTTTATTGAAAAGATTTCTTTTGCATGAAAGACAAAGCACAAGTGGGTTAAGAGAAAAAACTAGGTATAAAAGGAATTAAATATAATGTTCCAGAGAAAATATTGAACTGGTATAGACATGAATTATGTAGGGATGATAACATTTAGGTAAATAAATGCTAGACTTTCCAAGAGGAAGAAATCTGTTGAAGAGGAAGACTGAGGGAATTTTGAGTAAAAGTGGTGAAAGCTGATCATGTCACAATTTAAGCTATGCCTAATAACACAGAATATGTACTCTGGTTATGGTCACCAAGTATCCAGACACTCACCAGCCACCACAGATAACATGATCCAGGACCACTAAGTAACCACCCTAAGCTTTTGGAAACCAAATAATAAGATATTGTAAATAAAAAAGACTCAGCAAATTTTACACCTCCTGCAACGATTACAAAGATATAAATATATAGAACAGAAACACCAATGTTTAATCATTTAAATATATATTATAAGTAGTTCCACAACAGTTAGTTCACCATTTCTGAGAACTAACAGTTGTGGAACTACTTCTACCAAACTTGTTCCATGGACTGAGTGCGCTACTACTATGGATATAACCCACTAGTGTTCTAGTGGATTGGCAGTATCGGTAGAGGGTCGGACGCCATGCTTTCCAGCATAGTTACGTCCCTTTACGATCTGAGTTCAAATCCCGCTGAGTGTTGACTTTGCCTTTCATCCTTACGGGGTCGATAAAATAAAGTACCAGTAATGCACTGGATAATTGCTGGCCTTGTGCCTAAAGTAGAAACAGTTATATATATATATACAGGGCGGTGAATTGGCAGTATCAGTAGAGGGTTGGACACCATGCTTTCCAGCATAGTTACGTCCCTTTACGGTCTGAGTTCAAATCTCGTTGAGGTTAACTTTGCCTTTCATCCTTACGGGGTTGATAAAATAAAGTACCAGTAATGTACTGGGTAATTGCTGGCCTTGTGCCTAAAGTAGAAACAATTATATATATATATTATATTTATAGATGCATGTAGAAATGTGGGCTTATGGGTGTGTGTCTCGGGGTGTGTGTGGATATATATTGGGTTGTCAAGTATGAAATTTGTAGAACTTTGTTTATTTTCTACAAATTTCATACTTGCCGACCCAATACATATATGTACATGTGCATATCCATTCATACATGTAGATACATGTGTGTGTGTATGTGTGCTTATGTACAGATGTTGTGTGTGAGTATGTGTACATATTTACACATAGCAATATTAACATCAGGCTGCTTCATAAAACTCACAGCAGTTTGCCATGCATTTTATGTAATATAATGCGCGCGCACACACACATATATGTTAAATGAATATATATATATGTGTGTTTGTGTACATGAATGCATGTATATATATATATTTCGTTGACAAATATATCAATATGCCTAGACATGTAGATATATTGCCCTTGGTATATATATATGTGTGTGTCTCTCTCTCATAGGGAAAAGCGGACGTAAAATGATGATATATATATATGGAAAATGGATGTTAAAAAATGATGATGTATATATGTATATATGTATATATATATATATATATGTATATATGTATATATATATATATGTATATATGTATATATATGTATATATGTATATATGTATATATATGTATATATGTGTGTATATATATATATATATGTGTGTGTTTATATATATATGTATATGTATATATGTATGTATATGTGTATATATATATATATATATATGTGTATATGTATATATGTATGTATATGTGTATATATATATATATGTGTATATGTATATATGTATCTGCTACCTAGGTGACCGAATTAGCAGCGGAGGTGGGTGTTCAGAAAGTACAATAACTATGGTAAGAACGGGATGGAAGAAGTTTAGGGAACTACTACCACTGCTTGCTGCAAAAGGCTTCTCCCTCAGAATGAAAGGCAGACTGTATGATGTGTGTATCCGAACAGCAATGTTGCAAGGTAGTGAGACCTGCGCGCTGAAGGTGGAAGACTTACGTAGATTAGAGAGAAACGAAGCCTGCATGCTCCGATGGATGTGTAACAGTAATATACGTGAACGACAAAGCATAAATGAATTGAGAGAGAGACTGAGCATAAGAGGAATCAAATGCTGTGTGCAGGAGAGGCGGTTGCGCTGGTATGGACATGTGATGTGTATGAAGGATGACAGCTGCATAAAAAGGTGCAGAGCACTAGAAGTT
>OZ024746.1:68269383-68359383 GCA_964016885.1 Eledone cirrhosa | reverse complement strand
TGAGGGTGTCACAGAAAAGCATGATGAAAGAACTTTGACAAACTAATGAATAACGAACAATAAAGATAAAGTGAAAATTATATGGTGGATGTGTTTCTTTCTACTAGCAATATTGGCAACATGACCACCCCCAAATATAACAATATATATATATATATACACACAGACACACATGCTTTAACCAATGATAATGATGATATACAGACTATATGAATATGTATGTATATGTATGTATGTGTATGCATATATGCATATGTTCTTGTTTATTGGTGTCTTTTTGTTTATTGCTATACTAATCTAAAAGAAACAGTGTTGTTTATGTTGTGTCCATTTATGACTTGTAATATTGCTGTTTGACAATTACAGATAAATTAAAATAAGTATGAGGTTTGATAGAATCGATTAAAGTAGTGTCCTAAGATGGCTGCAATCAAATGACTGAAATATCTAAGATTATATACACACATCTGAAATGATTTAGCTGTTTGGAAAACATTGACATATTTTAATCTTACAATTTGATTTATATGAGTGGTAAAATCGGTTTGCTTCATTATTATTAACACACGAGTGTATTTGTATGAAAGCATGATGTGGCTTAGTTGTTAGGGTGTGTGGTTTATCATCATAAGGTCATGAGCTAAATTCCTGGTAGTCTATTGTAACCTTAAGCAAGATACTATATTTCATCTTCCTCCAGTCCAATAAAAAAAAAAAAAAAAATCGATCTCTATTTGTAATTGAAAGAACCAACCATGTCACACACTGTGTCACATTGAATCTCCCCTAGAATTATGCTAAAACGACATGTGACTCTATATGCTCAGCCATTTGCACGTTCACAAGCAGGTTCTTCCATTGATCATGCAACTAGAACACCAATTGTTAAACTCAATGAAGGTCCAACACACACACACACATATATAAGGTCAGCAGGACTATCCAGCTGTGTCAAAGACATGACAGCCTCCCTTTTCCAAACATTGCTAGCAGGGAAAATGGATGTTAAATGATGATGATGATGTGTGTGCATATATTTGTGTGTGTGTAGCATCCGAAATGTTAAGACCCTCTTCCTGCTATATCAAGCGTTAACCTAATATATACCTTCCATATACTGTACTTCCATATACTGATTCCAATGTTCTTTTTTACTTTTGTTTAGAGGGAAAGGCAATTCCCCTGACCCCTTTGAGACTGATTTGAAGAAGAGTGGATGTTACTCTCAAACTAGAAACTTGGTCAAAATGTTCGCAACAGAATGGACTCCACTAAAGGCACCTTGGGGTTAAATGGGGGTGTTAAACCATTGGTTGGATTAATTTTATCACTCAAGCAAGCCAGAGCAGGATTTAAACTGAGAATGAAAAGAGCTAGTACACATACCACAATACATTTTGTCCAACACTCTAACAATTCTACTGATCCACTACCCTAGACAGGTTCTTTATTTTATTGATCATGAAAGGATGAAAGGCAAAGTTGACCTTGGTGGGGCTTGAACTCAGCACATCAGAAAAAATATTGTTATGCATTTTGTTTTATACACCCCAGATAGTTTGCTACCAATTGTGACTATCACATCTTATATTAAGACAATTTAACTATGATTATGTTATCAAGTCTCGCACTTTTCAAAAAGATAAAGATAGGATGTGATGTTATTTCTACCAGGTAGATTAATATATAAAACAAAAGTAGATATAATTATATATGTGTGTGTGTTTTAAATAGCTATTCTGGCTCTACTCTGAAGAAATCTAAAATAAAGTGTAGTAGATCTTTGTACCAGAAACCATTAAGTTAAACAGTACAATATCAAATTCAGATTACTCTATTTATAACCACTCACCAGAATATTATTTTAGATATTTTTTTGGACAATATTTTATCTATTTGTATGGAGACTAATCTCTGATAAATTGAACTCCACCAATACGATGTTTTACTGCCAGATTCTGTTGTTCATGTTAATCCTGTGATTAGTTCTCAACAATCTCTTTCCGGCATCTCAAAATCAATGCCTTCGCAATGCATCAGGTTCCATTTACTTAAGTGCACCTTCGTTTCCAAGTGGTTGTACATTAGAGATCAGACATTCTAATCTCTCTGCATCTTTATCTGTATATCTGTGTGTCAGACTGTTTCCTATACCAATCTCTGTTAGTCTGTCTGTCTCAACGTTTATCTCTTTCTTCTTGTCTGTTTATTTGTTTCTGTATATGTCTATTCTTTCTCATTTACAATATCTGACTATATAATATATATTTCAACGATATTGAAAGACTTTAGATATGTCCTTCAAATTGACTGTATTTTAATTGCAATCAATTCACTTTCTGGCAAAAATTTCTGGCGATTTTCAAATTAAAGTCTTTACCATAATTATACTTATATTTAGAACTTATTTCAGAGAAAATAAATATTTTTATTTCTAGTTTCATTCTGATTGGTGGTTCATTCAGGGGAAGAGAAGCTGTTTGATATTTCATTATGTGATAACAAAAATAATAATAATCATTAAAATTCATATTAATCTATTAATCAACTGACACAGGATTGAACATGCGATGAAGTATACATGTTAGTCTTTAAGTAAACAACTCCAATAATCCACCCATGACATATCATATCACAGAATGGAAACTGCATGAGTGATTTTTATACATGTAATTTTCCGTTTATGCAATAGCTATCTAATGAGGTTGTAACAGTTACATAACACTTACTAACGAAATACGTATAAAAGCAATTATGTGATCAATAAATTGAGGTGAATTCTAAACTAATGGCTTCTACCTCTTCGTTATGTATATATATATATATATATATATATATATATATATATATATAAAGAGGAGAGAGAGAGAGAGCAATACAGAGACATATAGAGAGACACAGAAAGACAGACAGAATACTAAAGCATTAGTTAATGTGAGCAAGAAATGATATGGATGTGAAGTGGAGAGACATCTGCTAAGTGAAAAACAAAAACACTAGATGTTAACTCTGCCTTACTATTTCTTTACTTTCAATTGCTTGTAGTGAAGTTTATCAAAGATCTTAAAACTTCTCTTCTATTCTCTGTTCCACCATCTGTTATCTACATTAGATGTATTCATTGACAAAAATATCGTAGCTGATAGCAGTTAGAGTAGCTTTAATTTCACTTTACCATATCTCAATTGAAATTGTGGTCATCGCCATGATGATGATGATGATCATCATCATCATCACCATTTAACATCTATTTTTTCATGCTTGCATGAGCTAGACAAATTATCACGTACTGTAGTTAGTCAGGCCTAGTGGCTATGTCTTGTTCATATGCTTCTGTTTTGGCCTTGGTTTCTATGACTGGAGGCTCTTCCTAATACAAAATACTTTAAAGCATGTACTCTAAATACCTTACAGAGTAGACTGGTAGTGGTAATGTTTGTCGTAATGTTAACGATGGTGGTGGTGATGATGATTGTGATAGTGATAATGGTGGTGATGATTGTGATAGTGATGATGATTGTGAAAGTTACAGCAATGGTGGTTATGATTGGGATAGTGATAATGATGGTGATGATTGTGATAGTGATAATGATTGTGAAAGTGACAGCAATGGTGGTTATGATTGGGATAGTGATAATGATGCTAATGTTGGTGATGGTAATAATAATTGTTTCTACTTTTGGCACAAGGCCAGCAATTACCCAGTACATTACTGGTACTTTATTTTATCGACCCCCGTAAGAATGAAAGGCAAAGTTAACCTCGGCGGGATTTGAACTCAGAATGGCAAGGGCCGTAATGATAATGCTAATGGTGAAGATGATTGTTGTTATGTTAATGATGCTAATGGCCATAATGATTATGGTAATGATAATGGTAATAATGACAGTTATGATGATGTTATTGTCATAGTAGCTTCTACTACTTTATAGAGTGCCATATGGTGCCTGAAACAAAATCTATTGAAGAAATAATTCTAACCGTTTATAACTTATTGATTCTTAATGTTTAACACATAATTATTACTAGTCCTTGGAGAATATCTTCTTTGTTTGTAAGATGTAAATATTTCATTGAAATGTGCTGACAGTCAATGGGATAGATCTTATGCTTTTAAGAAACTAATTATTATTAATATATTTCTATGAATCAATATTCAATATGACAGGAATGACAAATAGTGTAGCTGCCAGTTCCTTTTGTGGTATTCCTTTAATCCAAATTAAAATTCAAGTCAGAAGAATGGAAACGACAAGTAAAGGATATTGTTTAATATTTAATAATTTATTATTGAAATTGCTGAACCATACATCAAGATTTTCTTTTGGGTGGGAGGTATTTAACCCCAGGTCAGCCCTAATCAAGGAAGACAATAATCACATAATCAAAAGTATTCCTGCCATTATAATCTCATTGTTCTCCAGAACATTGCAATTCTAGAATTACTTTATCCAGTATATCATTTCCTTTCGGAGACATTGTGTAATTTTGGGAAGATTTAGCTGCTTCCTTGTTGGACTGGGTGATGTGTTATGTCCTTGAGCAAGACACTTTATTTCACATTGCTCCTTCAACCTGGAGTTGCGACTGATAGATAGTTTTAGCAATTGGAAAGACCAACGGAAATTGTTTCCTTGGTCCGATTTGACGAAAGTCAATCGACAAATTTGTTGGTACAAAACATATCACGAATGTTACAAGGTACACTCAAGAGGTTTTGAGACTTTATCAGAGTGTCATTTATTTAACTCAGATCAACACAAAACCCTAGTCTCCCTCAAAGTAGGATCCTCCAGATTCAATGCACTTGTTGTAGTGTTCCAGCCACTTCTGGAAGTCCCTCTTGTCATCCTCCAAAGTGAAGATGCCCAGGGTGTTTGTCACAGCTTCCTTCATCTCCTCCACATCCTTAAAGTGGATACCCTTGAGCTTCCCTTTCAGTTTTGGGAACATCTAGAAGTCACATGGGGCTAAGTCTGGACTGTAGGGAGAATGAGAGATAGTCTTGATCTCCATATCGGCCAAGTAGTTGGTCACCAGGATGAATTTGTGGCAGGGGGCATTGTCTTGGTGCAGGTGCTACTGACCAGGTTTGAATAGTTCGTTTCTTGCGACAAAATCTCCTTCTGAACTGCCTCAAAACCTCTACATAGTACTTTTTGTTGACTGTCTGGGGACCCAGTGGATGTAGATGATGCCCTTGTGCATGTTCAGATCATCATGATTGACTCTGTGCACAGTGCTCTCAGCCACTTCAGATTGCTTAGCAATCGTCAGAAGAAATGCACAATGATCCTTGTTCAGAAATTTGTAAATTTTGTCTCCCATCTTTGGTATACTAATGTCCTTCTTTCTGCCATACCTCTCATCATCCCTCAACTGCTCCATGCCTTCCTCGAACATCTTGTGCCAGTGGAAAACTTTATTGCATATCAAGCCTACAAGTTGTCCTTGCATCCCAACTGCATTGTGAAACCAGTCAGCTGTGACAAGACTGTATGACAGGTAGTGTTTAATGTGCTATAGTGGCCTGAATCTTTAACCTGACAAAAAAAAAAGATTTGGCCTGTTAGCTTATATATCAAGAATGTATTAGAGAGACAGTTGCACAAGTCAATTAAAAGTGTCTGAAAGGAAAAAAATCTCAAAATGTCTCGAGTATATTTCATACTTTGGTGTAATCTAATAAACAACAATATCTTTTATTCAGAGAATATTGATTTCATATATGCATTCAAAACAACTTTCATAACATGCCTTAATTCATTTTTTTTAAAAATTACTGTTTCACAAATACAGCAGGGAAACAGGAAACTCAAATAACTTTTTTGAAATATGTATGTACTTAGTATTATTATAATTTTTAGAACTATTAGCCTTGTCTTTAGAAATGAAATTAGAAAAAAATATTTATATAGTATTGTGTTTTAGAGATATATTCTAATTTCTTGGCAAAATAGCAGAAGCAGTGCCTGTAATTTCTGAGTTCCTAATTAGGAGATATCATTTAAATCTGCCAGTATTGTGACAAAAGCTGACAAGTTTGAGTGTAATACTTGAAATTTAATGAAACAATTCACTTTAGGTCTTAATGAGGAAGTTGGTTCTGCTTTATTTTGGATGACTCAGAGAAGTCAGAATTTTTCAACATCATTTGTTTCCATAAGAGTTATTTCCCAGTGTAAGAGATGATGTGCACTCAACATTAGCCAATCTATTTTCACCATTAGTTCCTATCCATTCTAAGAGCGCAGGCTTTCTCAGCAGATATAGTTTTGCATTCACAAAAATATATTTTTATTTAATATGCTTAAAGAATTTATTATGGTCTACTCTTTCAAATGAGAAAACCATATAATGTTGTTGGAGCTTTACAAAAGATATACATTTCCTAAGATAATGGTATAATATGAGATGTTAGATAGGACTGATAATGCTGCAATTCATTGTTGGTTTACCAGATTATTTTCTATGAATCTGGCATATAAATGGTTCTAAGCTAAATCTATTGTCATGAAAAACTATTTGCCTTGGAATTTTTAAAAGAATATTGTAACATATCACTAGCACCATCAATTCTGCTTCCTGTTTTTCAAAATTGGAAATTACACCATGGTTTTATTTGGTTGAGTTATGAACAATTTGCAGCATAGATTTAAAGCTGCTAATATTGTCAAGAAGAGAAGCAATATGTTAATTATGTCTTTGTCATTTCAAATTCATATTATTCAAGTTGCTAGTGATATTGACAAAGAATGCTAAATCCAATAACCATTCTTGGTCCTCTAATTCTACAATGGCAATGCCTTTAACATCCATGAAAAGTTTCACTTTATTTTTCAGTTCATAAAAATGCTAGAGCATGTGTCATTTGCATAACCAAATCATCTATATTCTGCTTCAGGGTCCTTTAGCCATCTGCTATGTAAGAGCCTAAACATAATCTCTACCAGAGTAATGAACAACACATATAGAAAATAAAAGAAAATACTAAAAATAGACAACTGATCATGTTGCAGCTTTATAGTTATATATATTTGTGACTCATTGTTAATAGTGTTCCCTAATCGAGAATAAAATGGATTTTGTTTTCGCGGTGAAGCACGCATGTGATGAACCCAGCACTTCGTCTGGTATACAAGTGAGGTCTAGATTCTTTACAGTTGAGGATATTATTACTATGATATTTATACTATAGATGAGAGTGAACAAGAATTCAAAAATAGTAGGCTTATGCAGACAGCAAGAATCCTTCTGGCAATGAAACTTGTGAAAGTGGTGAAGAAAGTAGTGATTCAGGTGAACAAATTTGATGTGGCCCTTGCACAGCTGATACTGATAGGTGTGGTGGAGATTGTATAAATTTTGATGAAGGGTGAGTAAACACATTTACTGTGCCTTGCATTGATTCTGTTCATTAGTTTGCTTACAATCATTACTCTTGAGCTGTGTATGCAACTATTTATTTTTTTGCTTAGGATCCTAGGTCGAGGGTAAAGTTAGACATGGGGGGGGGGGGGGGGGGGCAGGCAGGTCTGAGAGGGTTAAAGTTTCATAAATTATGTTAAATTTCTGGTGAAGATAATACTCTCATTACAGTGTTCATTTTTAGAGATAGTGTTCATACATTTTATTAATAAACAAAATAATTTCACTTTATAAAGGTAGTTGATAATCTATTAATGTCTTTTTAAATTAAAGCAACAAGTTATTTTCTGAGATCTAGCCATAGATGTTGTACCATCTATAATTATGCCACTAAGCTTTTCATTTGGTAAATCAATGGCACTGTTGCTGATTTGACCTCAGAAAAAAAAGAACTCCAATTCTAGTAGCTTTATTCATCACTTTTAAATCAAATATCTTTCAGTTGTAAAGTTTGCTGTTATCTCATATCGAAATATAGTCAACTCTTGCTGTATCAACTTTGTCTGTTGTTTCATCTTTAGCTATAGGAAAAAAACCCCTCAGAACTTCTGATGTTGCTTTTTTCAAAGATAGTTGAATATCATTAGCCATGTCTCCTATACATTGAGAAACTGTTCTGCTTGATAAATGAATACTCTAAAATAATTTTTTCTAAGAGTTAAAATTCATGCAACAGCAGTTATAAACACTTTAACTAACCTAACTTCAATGTGAGGTTTGACTTTCTTTACAATTAACTCACACACTTCATAAATGTCTTACATTATACAAGTATTTTCGTTAATTTCTCTTTTCAAAATCTATTACTTTTACTTTTTCTCTAAAGATTCTGTTAAAAATACTAATTTGTCTAAATACAAAGTCTCTCTCTGTATTTAATATGCCTTGTACTTGGTCATATAAAGATGTTAAAAATCGTGCTTTTTATATGCTACAACCAAATCTTTACAAATCAGACACACATACTTTCCATTTACTTCTATGAAAACCATATTATATGTAAATTTATTTTTGAACAAAGAATGAGCAACAGCAATTCCTAATCTTTTATCAATTCTAACAGCTACTGTATTTTGCAATATTGATTAAAAAAACTGAACTTCCAAATATTAATTGGTTGTAATAGGGTGTGGCTGTAATTGGTGCATGGCTTAATGGTTAGAGAATTGGATTTACAATCATGAGGTGAGTTCGATTCCTGGGCTGGGTGATGCATTATCTCCTTGAGCAAGATGCTTTATTTCACATTACTTCTTCTGCAGGAGTTGTGACAGGGAGATAGTATCAGCAATTTGAAAGACCAATGGAAACATTGTTTCCTTGGTCTGATTTAATGAGTAACTTGAAGATACAAAGTTAGCCCTTTAGCATTTACATTACTCTATATATTCTATTGTATTTTTGTGGTAAATGCTTTATCTTACATAATTATCTCACATAATATCGAATCTACAAAATTTTGATGTTATTTATTTTGAGAACAATACCTTAAAGTCAGTATGAACAGTCAGTTACAGCTGATTTGAACAGAAAGAAGTGAGAGAATTCTGGCTGGATATGCCTGGTTTAAATGCTAAAGGGTTAAGTTTGCTGGGAGTTAAACTTAGAAATACAATATCCTAAATTAAATATAGTAAAACAAATAGTTTGTCTGCAATTTTGTTTATTTGTTTTTATTTTATATTGTTAAGAACATTTAAAGCATTATACACTGAATTATTGTATTATAGGTTTCAGTCAGAATTGTATGTATCGTAAATTTGATTTATTTTAGATGGAAATTGTTTGCTCAAGGGGTTATGTAAAAAATTTGTACATGATAGGAAAGGTCTGCATATCTCTACTGAGAATGATTGAACACAAAAGAAAACAAATACTTCCAAATAGTAGTTACAGGCAATCATAGATTGTCAGAATAAAATGGTGTATATACTGACACAAACAATTTTCAAGCTCCTTCATTCACGTAGATCATATGTATGATTCTGTTATAAATGGAACAACAAATACAATTAATCAAAGGATTTCAGAACGAAGAATATTCTTGGGACTAATACATTACTAAGGGTGTCAATTAAGTTGATTAAATGATAGAGTAGTTTTTTTTTTAAAATCTACATTAATCCTTTAAATTCCTATCCAACCCCCAGTCCCCTGCTATGTGTGCAGGCTCTAATCTTGGATATCTACATGAATATCACAGGAAGTTATATCCATCAATTAAACCTGAAAAACAGATAAATGTATGAAGTTGAAAATAATCACAGCAATGCCTTGCTGAAGAAAACAGCTTGAAGCAAACAATGTAAAACAATTGCTGATTCATGCAAAAATGTAAATAACAATAGTAAACAGAAGTACATAACAAAATCTAATACCTGGCTGGTGGGATATAGTCAAACATCATTACTACCAGAATACTAAACTAGTGAGATATAGTCAGACATAGTTGATATCAGAATACTAAACTAGTGAGATATAGTCAGACATAGTTGATATCAGAATACTAGGCTGGTGAGTTCAATGTCTTAACCATTTCATTACTGTATTTCTCATGAAATATACTGTATTTGAAGGGATTTACAAAATTATTATTTCATTATTACAATAGCTTTGCTTTTCACCCTTACAGGACTAATAAATAAAGCACCAGTAATGTACTGGGGATTGATTTAATTGACTTCCCCTCCCCCAAAAATTGTTGGCCTTGTGCCTAAGTCAGAAATTATTACAATAGTATTTGTAACAGGATTTAATAAAAGGTTCTTATATCAAGTTATGTTGGAAGGGTTTAATTTACATAGTACCCCTTTAAAATGAGTGGTTCTGCTTCATAGGACCAGAAGCAGTTTTTGGTGGGTTCGTATCAAAAGGGTTACAAGATTTCAGAATGAATAATATGTTAGAACACACATTTTAGGACTAAAACGTAACTAAGGTTATCAACTCAGCTAAACAAATTGTAGTGTAAGTGTTTAGGAAGATTTACATGAAGGAAAATAACAATATTAATTTCACAGTAGAATTCTTTTATAAGAAACCATCTTTAATACACACTGTATTCTCGAGTAAATGCTGGTAATATATATAAAAATAGAGGCAAAGGATTAATAGTGGTATTATTGGTACCAGTAAACCAATAAAGCTCATATGTATTAAACCTCCAGAGCTTTCTGAGTAGGGAGATAAATATTAGATTCCTTATGCTTGGAATGATAATATATTTCCTTATCCCTAAACTTGCATTCATTCAATTACCAAATCTGAGTGCATGTCTATAGGCCTGTATATGTTTGTGTCTTTGTGCGTGTGTGTGCTTAATCTACTCAACAACTGATGTTGCATAAAATAAAAATCAGAATGTATACCATACTATCGAAGAATCTCAGAACAGATAATATTGATTACATCCACTGAATTCAAACTTTATTCTATGCTGCCAAACCACTTCAGATACCATGTTATTGATTATTTTCATGCATAGAAATAACAAAAAGAAAAATTCTGGACAACTATTTGAGTAGAATTCTTAATCAGCCTATAATTCGTGGATTACAAAAAGCCATAATCACTAATTCGTTAATTTTACAAAAAGGTTGAGTGTGTGGCTGTACCTCACTGACTTTAACACCAATTGTCTGCACCAACAGATGAAATGAAATAATAAAATGAATTGATAAAAACACAAGCAAATAAAAACAAAACTAATTCAATTTGAACATCGTAAACACACATGTATACATTTGAATTTAGTTCTTGCTTGACTAGTTTGTGTTTCCGAGACTATTAATCCTGCCCCTCCTTCTGCCTTTCTATTTGATATGCTACATTGATCACTAAGTTCAAAACAGGAGGACATCAGAAAGACCCAATAAAAAGAACAAAAGCAACAACAAATTCATGAATAGTAACACATGGATTTTGTATAGAAATTATATGGAACTTTTGGAAGGAATTTCTATTATAGACAAAGAACAGGAAAAACAGACATTGCATATCATGTCAACTAAATACTAACCAAGAACTAAGGCTGCTAGTGAGATTTTAATCCCCTGATCAGGCGAACAAAATAAAAAATGATAATAATAATAATAAAGGAATAAATAATACAAAAAAAAACAACTTAAGTTTATATTCTGATTTAGGCACAAGGCCAGCAATTTTAGGGGAGGGGAAAATCAATTAAATCGACCCCAGTGCATGACTGGTACTTTATTTTATCGATCCCATAAGGATGAAAGGCAAAGCTAACCTCGGTGAGATTTGAACTCAGAACGTAAAGGGTCGTAACTCTATGACGCAAAGCTCTACTGATACTGGCAATCCACCACCCTTACATTGCTTATAATAATTGTTTCTACTTTTTGGCACGAGGCCAGCAATTCACCAGTGCATTACTGGTACTTTATTTTATCGACCCAGTAAGGATAAAAGGCAAAGTTAACCTCGGCGGGATTCGAACTCAGAATAGAAAGGGCTGTAATTCTTTGCGTCAAAGCATGGCGTCCGACCCTCTACCGATACTGCCAATCCACCGAATTTTTTATTATAATAATGATTTCTAATCTAACCACAAAATCTACAATTTGTGGGGAGGGGAAGTCAATTATATCAAGCCCAGTATTTGACTGGTACTTTATTTTATTGATCCCAGAAGGATGAAAGCTAAATTTGAACTCAGATTGTAAAGAGGGGGAACAAATGCTATAAAACATTTCTTCTGATGCTCTACCAATTTTGCCAACCCTCCACTCTTAGATTATCATAATACCTGTATTTTACTTTCTTTTATATGCATGTCACAATAATTATTCTCTTTTCTTTAGTTCCTCGTGTAAGCGTAAACAGTTTGTTATTTTAAAAACATTTTCCAACTACCTCCTCCTCCTCCTCCTCCTCCTCCTCCTCCTTCATCCTCCTCCATCCTCCTCCTCCTCCTCCTCCTCCTCCATCCTCATCCTCCTCCTCCTCCTCCATCCTCATCCTCCTCCTCCTCCTCCTTCATCATCCTCCTCCTCCTTCATCCTCCTCCTCCCCCTCCCCCTCCTCCTCTTCCTCTTCCTCTTCCTCCTCTTCCTCTTCCTCTTCCTCCTCTTCCTCTTCCTCCTCCTCCTCCTCCAGTTGGTCTCGGGTTGTTATCACCTGATTAAGATCACTGATTGAGATCAGAGATTTTCATGGCTCACTGCAAGAAGGTTAACAAACTTGGACTCCATTACTTTGCTTATAACTCCTGCCTTCTTTCAAGTCTTTGATTAATTCTTTCTCAATCACCCAAATAGTGTATTCCATATAATTTCTAATAATAAATTGGTTTACAACTCATCTATCTTTAATAGGCTCTGAAATAAAGAATTAGTGTTGCTTGATTTGATGTAATTCATCAGTGAAACTATTCTTTCAACACACGCTTACGAATGTAAGAAGGTGGTTAAAATTGAATAACAAGTAAATATTTTCTATAGAGATCAGTTAACTATCGTTTGGTAAACATCAATGCATCCATTGATCATGGAGATCATTTTATCTGCTTTCTGGCAAAATAGATAGGAAATTAACAACTAATAATGTTAAACAAATGAGGTATGATAACTTACCTACTCTGAATACTTATAACTTAGCTATAAAATCTTCTTTACTGAAAAGAAACCTCAGAATTTCCAACTATCAGTCTTAAAGTTTTCAACACTAATTTCCATCAATATGTTCATTAATTAAATATGCAGCTGCTTTTCGCCCAAATTAAACAACATCAATGATTTTTATAATTACTTTCATAAAGGCGGTGGATTGGTAGTATTGGTAGAGGATCGGATGCCATGCTTTGTAGCATAGAGTTACGGCCCTTTATGGTCTGAGTTCAAATCACGTCGAGGTTAACTTTTCCTTTCATCCTTACAAGGTCGATAAAATAAAGCACCAGTAATGCCCTGGAATAATTGCTGGCATTGTGCCAAAAGTAAAAACAATAATTACTTTCATTGCTTAGATCAATTTCTGATAATTTAATGCCATCATCGTCATCATCATCTTCGTTCAACGTCCATTTTCCACACTTGCATGGGTTAGACGGGTTGTCACATTATGAGACAAGTTAGGCCAGGAGATTACATCTTGCTCATATAGATATGTATTTGGGCTTTGTTTCTATTGCTGGATGTCCTTCCTAACACTAACTACTTTACAGTGTAAGCTGGGTGATTTTTATTGTGGCACCAAATTTATATTTTATAAAAAGAAGTTATATAATTTTTCTATTCTGATAATATCATTAAATACAGAAGATCCAACCTGAATTACTCAGATTGGAATTCAATATTCAGTAGATCCAATTCCTGTATCACATTATTAGTTCTGAAATTGCTGAATATGTCATAAATTCTCCTGGCACCATCAAATTTATCAACTTTTGATTCATTTGGAAATAAAGAAATAAAGCTTAAAATCAGTCTAGTGTTTCTCAGGAAAGCCATCTTTGAGCAAGTTCCTGCAACAACTTCCTGAATAAGTATAAATCGTATTGTCTCTTGACATTGTCAAATGTCTCTCTTAGGTTTGGAGGCTCATCAAGCCAGTGCTTCTCCCATTTCCATGGTGTGAAGCAACTGAGAGTCCAAAACTTCCCCTACACCCTGAACAAGACCCAGTTCACAGCAGGGTTAAACCCCCAGCTATTGCTGGTACTCATCTTCAGCTTAGTATACTGGAGCAGCATGAAATGAAGTGGAGAATACAACACATAACACAGTCCAGAAATCGAACCCATAACACTATGATCATTAGTCCAACACCCTTACCACTAGGCTACATACCTCCTCCTCTTGATAATGTGAAGAAAGTAAGATGTTAAATCTTTTAAGAAAGCTTCTAGTGCAATGTGTGAAAGAATGACAGATGCTTCCAATAATAAAAATAGAAGACACATCATCTTTCAATAATTTCTGGAAACAACTTTCGGAGTTCATTATGGGGGAATAATTCATCTTTGTGAATCCAATAGTATTTTCTAAAGGAATATTTCTTTCTTGTAATAAAGATTTGACAGCAGAGTAAAGACAAATAGCTGTACCATTTTCAACATCTACTCTAACAGCATGTTACAGCATAGTCTAATTCAAATCAAGGTATCTCACAGCTATAGCTAAAATTTAGGTGACTGAAATGTCTGTACTTTTCTTAATTGCAATACAAATGTTTATAAACAATATTCTGAAAATATTGGAGCATTGGGTAAGTTTGAAATTCTTAGAAAATGTATAAATCCCAAATGCAGAAAATGACTGTAACTACAGTTGATTGATATAAATAAAAGTTTAGAAAACCGGAAAAAATACCAATTTTCTAAGCTATTATTTATAGCAATTGACTGAGGTTACAGTTATTTTCTGGATTTGGGATTTTTATATTTTCTAAGAACTTCGAAAGTGTTTGTGTCTTACATTTTTACATGGGAAGCTATTCCATTTTCTCTTGCCTATATTCAGATGAAGATCAATAGTTGCAAAGGTAATCTTATGTACAACAAAATAGCAAGTAATAAGCAGTTCATTTCTGGTTGTTTATTCATTCTTCATTGACTTCTTTTACATGGTGAATTGAATAATATCAACAATAGATTTAGTCATATCAAAACATTTCTTATGACTTACTGTAATGCTGTGTTTTATTAGCATGGATATGTCCACAGAATACTAGCTCATTCCATTGTCATGGTTCTATAGAAATAGTGGACACCTTCCGTTACCTGGGTGACAAAATCAGCAGTGGTGGAGGGTGCTCTGAAAGTACAGTAGCCAGAGTCCGAATGGGATGGAAAAAGTTCAGAGAGCTTATACCACTATTGGCCGCTAAAGGTTTCTCTCTAAAAATAAAAGGCAGGCTGTATGATGCCTGCATATGAACAGCGATGTTACATGGCAGTGAGACATGGGCTTTGTGTGCAGAGGATCTACGCAGACTGGAGAGGAACGAAGCTTGCATGCTCCATTGGATGTGTAATAGTAATATACGTGAACGGTAAAGCATAAATGAACTAAGTGAGAAATTAGGAATAAGAGGGATCAGATGCTGTTTACTCGAGAGAAGACTACGTTGGTATGGTCACGTGATGCGCATGAAAGATGACAGCTGTATAAAAAAGTGCAGGGCGATCAAAATAGACGGTAGCTACGGAGTAGGCAGACCCAGAAAAACCTGGGATGACTTGATAAAATCCGACCTCACACACTTACACCTCTCCAAGACAATGTCACTGGACTGAGATCTTTGGCGCTATGTAGTAATACAGAAGACCCGCCTTGCCTAAGTACAAAGCGAAACCTACAGTCAGTAGGCACCTCTTAACCAAAATACACCCCCGTCCCACTAACCCTACCCCCACCGGCATCTACACCACCCCTTTCGATGTAAAGCTATGTTGGTACCACAACAGGCAGTCCTAAATAAACGAGGTTGTGTAGATGTCACGACAAAATCCTCGCTGTAATGTGACTGTGTAGGTAACACGGTAAAAACCTCCCAGTCCACACTGTAAATGTGGTTGGTGTTAGGAAGGGCATCCAGTCGTAGAAAACCCGCCAGACAGTTCTGAGCAAGACAACCAATCTTGCCTCAAGTGGGACAATTCCCGTCTAGACCCATGCTAGCGTGGAAAATGGACGTTAAATGATGATAAAGATGATGATGATATCTACATTTCTCAGCAAACAGAGTAGCTAACTTATTTATTGTTTCTAAGGTTTGTGCAGTCATCCAAGGCAGGATGAGGGAAGATAGATAGAGAAACAGGGGTGGAGATAGTCAGCAATAAAGAAGGGATGTATATAAGGGAAGGATTGAATGTGGTCAAATGCAATGTGATGCTGTCCCTTGTTAGAGATGTAACATGAGAGAGAAATAGAACTACAGTATAGAGGTACATTAACAGAAAAAAGGATTAGTAATAGATAAGAGAGTAATAAGAGGTGGAGGAGAACAGTATATGGAAACTTAATATGAACTTGATGTTTGGATGAGACTCCAATATCATCATCGAGTTATTATTTTTCATCCATTTTTCTATATTTGCATAGATTGAGCAGATCCTCTCCAACATAGTACTGTCATGGCACTTTATCATCTCCTTTTCCTTTATGAGGCGCATGTTTGTGTATATTTTTTTTCTACATTGTCTAATGCCTCGCTCGAGTGTGGAGACTCATCAGGCCAGTTCTTATCCTGGTTTCCATGGTATGAAGCAACTGAGAGTACAAAACTCTCCCTCACCCTGAACAGGACCCAGTCGCCCCCACCTCCAAAAAAAGGAAAGAAAAAAGTAAAACTGCTTTTTGAATAAAGTCACTTGTGGTATGCATTCTAAACTGGTGTATTCTTTAGAAATACAGTCAACCACTCACTGATTGGTCCATTGGAATCCCGTATCCAATGATAGCGTTATTTACAAATTCTGATATAATATAGTAATAAAATAGAAGTATTTTGTTCTATATAATGTGATATTATCTAGTTTAAATATTTGTATCCAGATATTGTAACAGTAGGTAATACATTGATATCTGTTAGTACAAAATTAAGATTAAGGAATATGTACTTATTTTATTGATCTGCTATTTACATTATTGATATTTATTTATTGAATGGATAAGTTACCTTTTATGTCTGAAAATAGATGGGATTGCTATGGATGGAAAGAGGTTTGCTGGATTAGGACTGACTTAGAACTAAACAATAATGCAATTAACTAAAGTCTTGCTATTCAAATACATATATAAAATATTTTAAAGAAACTTCTGCATGAATAGTATAAATGTGTCCAGTTTGTAAGTAACCACTTTATATCTTATATTTACTTTAATCCATTGAAGTTCCACTTCTATGTTGTTTGATTTGAAGTTATATTATTTCAACAATCTGTCTTTGATGAGAAATAAGTACCAGCTCTGGACAAAGTCAACATCATCAGACATCTGCTTTCAATCTTACTATTCAGATCTGATTCTCTATTCCTATTGAAGCTATACTTTTTGTATGTATCTCTTAACACCTCAGAATATAATAAAAATATAATCAATTTCCTGATAAACTTCTTAATTTTCTCATTCAGACATTTTTCTCATTAAAAGATTATCTTATTTTATAACAGAATTAATGAGAATGTCTTTTAAGAATACTCTTCACTTTCTTGTACATGGTTAGAAAATAGTTTCTAAGTTTGTCTTCCATTAAAAGAAACCAAAAAATGAAATTTTTTGACGTGAATTAGACCTCAATATTAGATTGTTCTTCTAATATTATTAAAGTGTCTTACATAAGTTTTGCTTGCATTACTGAAGAAACCATTTCAAAAGTTAAGTTATTGATTTTCTGTGAACTCTATGAAAAAATCAGAATTTTGTAGTACATGAATCCTAATAAGTTTAAAATTATATACGTTGCCAATGGCTTTTAACAGATACTGTTCCTTCATATTTTCTGTTAAAGTTATTTTTTATAGTGGTAGTATATAATATCTGGCTGAACAAAGTTTACAAACTGGGTTCAGTTCCTTATAACACTTTAAAATACTATAAAGGAGCAATATATTTTACTATTTTTTCTTCACTTAAAAACATTAGTTTTTAAAGTTGATATAGGACAATAATATTTCTAGTGTTTATGTGTGTGTGTATAAAAGTACATTGGTACACTTGTTAAAGTGGTTGGTATTAGTAAGGGTAGCCAGCCAAAGAAATCAAGCCAGAAAGAAATGTATGAGCAGGATGTGGTCCTCTGATTTGTCTAGGAGGGTAATAACTCTGAATAAAAACTGACTCAGGCCATAAAGAACCATCCAACTCCAGCTAGCATAGAAAACAGACATAAGATGATGGTGTTAGTGGTGATGGTGTGGTGGTGGTGGTGGTGGTGGTGTTGTTGGTGATGGAGGTGGTGATAGTGGCTGAGGTGGCAGTACCAGCTCTTGCTGTTGCTTGTTATTAATTTACTTGACAGTCAATCAATGGTTAGTATTAAAGTTTGCTTTCCGACAGGTTTGCGGTCGTGCCCCTAGCAGTGAAGACTTCTGGTGTCCTTGGCCCTAAGGCTACCTCCCTATTTACCACCATAGGTGCTGAGCTGGCTAGCCACAGGTGTGAGCCTTGCAAGATGGAATTGCTCTTCCAGCGCATCTCCCTTACTATCCTCTGGGGAAATGTCTTTTCCATTCTGTTTGCCGGGGCTGTGGGGTGGCAAGCACATGGGACCCCATTTGCTCATAATACAGAGAGATGGGAAGGGCAAGAGATGGTAGTGATGAGAGTGGGAGTTTGGCTCTTGAGTGTTCGGACACATTTATCAGTACTATGTTGCTGTTGATACTTAAATATCTGACCATTATTTCTTTATTAATACATTAGTAAGTTCTCTTATAAAGGTACAGCATGTAACTTTACATGGTTGTGTTCCTCTGCTATCATTTTACTGTAGCCATGCTAAGGCACCACTTTCTAAAGTATGGCTAATATTGATCTTGGGACAATGAAGAGCAAAGTGGAGCTATGATTTGAAAACAGAACATAAAGGCTCTTTGTTAAGGTGTTATGCATTCACCATTAAAAAATTCAGTTTGAGATGATAAAAAAATAGTTTACTGAGTTTTTACCTCAGTATATAACAGGTACTTATTTCATTGATGAAATAACAACAATCCTAATGACATTTAATCTTGGAAAAAAATCAAGGAATGAAAATAAATATTGCTACACTTTAGATTTATGGATATAAAATAACTAAATGGTTAAGAAATTTGCTTCACACTCATGAAGTTCTGGTTTTGATCTCACTGCATGACTGTATTTGTGAATTTGTTGATAGGCAACTTTTCTTTTACCATAGCCTTAGGTCAGCCCAAACTTTCTAAGTGAAATTTTGTGGATGAAAACTGACAGTTGCTCATTTGTTTATTTTTTTGCATTGATTTAGTAGTCTGACATCTTCTGTCCTCATAATCATCATTATCATCTTTTCCTTCTCCTCTCTGACAGCAGCAATATTAACAACATTATCAGTAACAAAAGCAGCTAATAAATTCATGTATATATCATCATCATCATCACTGTTTAAAGTCCATTTTTCCATGCTTGTATGGGTTAGACGAGTTATCCTGTTGTGAGCAATGCAAGGTCAGGTGACCATGTCTTTCTCATACAGAGCTGATTCTGGCTTGGTTTCTACAGCTGAATGCCTTTCCTAGTGCCAACCTCATCTACAGTGTGGACTGGGTGCTTTTTGCTGTGACACCTACATGACCATTTTACAGTGTGAACTGGGTGCTTTTTGCTGTGGTGCCTACACGACCACTTTACACTGTGGCCTGGGTGCATTTTGCCATATTGCCAATACGACCACTTTACAGTGTTGGCTAGGCGCTTTTATATATATATATATATAAAGTGTTAGCTACAGAATGAAATCAACATGATTGAAAGTTGAGCTGTAATTGCAATATATTTGAAGTAAGTGCTCTAAAAGGGATGTTCATTATTCTTTTAATTTATTTTCTAAAAAATATATATAATCTTCAGATATGCATTATAACTTTCCCTATTTTCATAGAAAAGATAAATATCTGATTTAAAAAGAACAGGAAAACAAACACTTAATTTTCAATAAATCCAAATATAACAGAATATTCTCATTAATTATACTTTGCACCCATTTATCATAAGTTATATATAGTTTGAGTTGCTCTTCTAAATTACCATTATTTCAATGTGCTCAATCATTAGCCATTGTAAATCAAATTATCTTTCATCATTATAAACCACTTCAATTTCTGTTTATTCCTTGATATTCTAGATAATGTATACTCACTATCTATAAATTATTCACCCTATACATGCCATTTAAGGAGTAGTCATTCAGTTTGCTAGAAATAATAGCCAAATCTCCTTGAAATCATACCATACCATCTTAAATTAGAAAATGGCACATTAGATAATGTATTCCTTGATAACTCCAAAAAGACAAGATGGTTCTGGCTAGAATGTTTTTGGCCATAAGTCTGTTTGATCATAGCTGATCTTGGTTAAACAACAACAATTACAAATTCACACTTTTAATTATAAGGGTGTGAAGTATGAAAGAGACTATGTGGTTATTCTCAATCATGACATAGCGTGGGGATAACAACAACAACATTTGAATTTATTCAGACATATTTAATAACTATTTAGTTTGCTCATGAACCATCTATAACAAAGACTACATCACAAAAATTGTCTTTACTCTTCAAAGTCAGAAAATATTTCAACCCTCAAAAGTTTCTGACACTATCAAGCCCAGGTGAGACCTCCAATGTATTGCTTCCACAACTAAAGCAGCATTGTTGTTACATACCTGGGCATCCTAATCCATATTTTAAAAAAATGACCACTTGACTGATTGGCATGAAATCACTCATCAACAAACTCCAATCTCTGGCCTAAAGAGAGGTTGACTCCACTTTCTGCCTTTCTTTTCTATAGCTACAACAGTAGCTTCTGTTCCTTTCATATCTGCTTCTTTTGTTGCCCATATTGTGTACAATAACTGTTCCTGCAGTAACCATTTTCTCTAGTCTTTCATTTCTGGAATGTTAGATATAAAGAACACTTTCCCTACACAAATTTTTTCCTGCATCGATCAACTTGGAGTTGTTCAAGAAAAACACAAATTGTGTCAATCTAAGAGATCTCAGAGAACCTAGATTAAACTGTGGCTGCAAAATCTTCCTTCAGACTCTTCCTTTAGAATCTTTCTACAGAACAAACCATAAAAATAAGAATAAAGAATGAATAAGTTGAATCTGCATCAGCATCTTTAAAGCTCTAAGAAAATTCGATTTTTACAGCTCTGTGAAAATGTAAGGAGAAATGTTAGCATATTTTAGGAACATACAAAGTAATTTTGGGTAATATTTCTTATAAACTTGTTATTTGCATTGACTAATCCTATATCAACAACTGCTACTGTGTGCTAATTACGTTTGACATTGTTGCTTAGTTGAATGAATTAATCTGCAATAAAAATAGTTCTTCCTTGAGGATTACTTAAAACAATTTCTATGTTAAAAACTCCAAAATTATAGGAAAACCTAAATTAATACAGGAACTAGATCTTAAAAGGAAATTATAAAAACTTTATTTGAAGAATATAAATCTAAGTTGTCTACTTTACAAATGAGATTCAGTTTGCATTGAATTCGGATAAATCTAGGGAAATTTTTGTATTGATTTAGTATTTGGACAAAACAATAGAAATATTTCAAAAACCTCAAGAGAAGTAAGTTCAAAAGAAAATCCTAATCTTAAAATGATTTTCTATATTTTTTTCTGAATGATACATGAGGAAATATGAGTGACTGTGTATTGTTAAAGTGTGAAATTGGTTGCAACTGGTTTGATGATCACTTTAAATAGGGAATGCACACACATACACACTTATGCACATGTTTATATACATACACATATATACAAATGTATACATGCACACTTATGCATATGTATAAATACACACACATACAAATGTATACATGCACAATTATGCACATGTACAAATACATACATACTCATATACACACATACACACTTATGCACACATATAAATATACACACACATACACACTCATGTACACATACATACTCACACACATGTATACATGTACACACAGACAATCATACATACACACTCATATGTAAATATACATGCACACACATACTCATACACACATACACTCATATGCAAATATACATGCACACACATACTCATGCATAAACAGTCCTACACACGTATATGTGCACACACATACATACTCATACACATGTATACATACACACACATTCACACTCATACTCGTACAAATACACACACACATGTATACATACTCTTACACATGTGTACATACACATATACATGTACACACATACATACTCATAAACTCATATAAATAGATACACATACACATTTATGCACACTCATGAACACGTGCACATGTACTCAGATGCAAACTCATACACATATGTACTTACATACACACATACACGTACACACATATACACTTATACATTTATTCACACACATTTTAAAAAGTACTGATTTATATTATAAGCAATCATTTTATATTTATTGTTATACTTTGGGAGGGTCATGTTGCCAATAAGAAACACACGCACCAGTTGCTTTCACTTCAATTTATTATAATAAATTTATAAATTTAGGAATTTATAAATTTCCGGCTGGTTGGTTGGTTCCACAACTAGATGATTGTTTATATATTGTCAAAGTTCTTTCACTGAAGAGGTCACAGAATGTGTGACGAAAGAACTTTGACAATATATAAACAATCATCTGGTTGTGGAACCAACCAACCAGCCGGAAATTTATAAATTCCTAAATTTATAAATTTATTATAATAAATTGAAGTGAAAGCAACTGGTGCGTGTGTTTCTTATTGGCAACATGACCCTCCCAAAGTATAACAATATCGGTTTCAACACACGTTTTCAGATAAAGAATCTTGCTAAACAAATTCAGAAACGAAATTTTATATTTACTTGTTCAGATAACACTAGTATCAATTTTATTGTATTACTGGTTGCTTGAAATAAAAGAGGATATATTATTATAGTACTGACTGGCACCAATAACTTTTGATGACACACAGACATACTTTCAAAACTCATCATCATCATCATTGTTTTTATGTTCTCCTTTTTCCATATTGGCTGACATAGGTGTTGGATAAGGCAGTATTTTATGACTGGGTGTCATTTGTGGTTCCATCTCAGACAGCTGCTGAGTTGTGGCATTGATCAATATCACCATCATTATTATTATTACTTAACTTTGCCTTTCATCCTTACGGGGTTGATAAAATAAAGTACCAGTAATACACTGGGTGATTGCTGGCCTTGTGCCAAAAGTAGAAACAATTATTATTACTTAACATCCATTTACGATCCATTAACGGCCGTTTACGATCTGACTTCATATCTCCCCAAGGTTAACTTTGCCTTTCATCCTTATGGGGTAATGCACTGGGATAATTGCTGGCTTTGTGCCAAAAGTAGAATCAATTATTATTTAATGTCCATTCTTCCGTGCTGGTGTGGGTGTTGGCTAAGGTAGCATTTTATGACTGGATTTCTTTTGTGGTTCTATCTCAGTTGTTTTAATCTCAGTTGTTTTAATCTTAGTTGTTTTAATCTAATCTTTGTACAGACAGCTGCTGAGCTGTGGGATATCTTCTTCTTCTTCTTCTTCTTCTTCTTCTTCTTCTTCTTCTTCTTCTGCTTCTTCTTCTTTGCCTTCTTCTTCTTCTTTTTTGCCTTCTTCTTCTTCTTTGCCTTCTTCTTCTTCTTCTTCTTCTTCTTCTTCTTCTTCTTCTTCTTCTTTGCCTTCTTCTTCTGCTTCTTCTTCTTCTTCTTCTTCTTCTTCTTCTTCTTCTTCTTCTTCTCCTTCTCCTTCTTCTTTGCCTTCTTCTTCTTCTTCTTCTTCTTCTTCTCCTTCTTCTTTGCCTTCTTCTTCTTCTTCTTCTTCTTCTTCTTCTTCTTCTTTGCCTTCTTCTTCTTCTTCTTCTTCTTCTTCTTCTTCTTCTTCTTCTTCTTCTTCTTCTTCTTCTTCTTCGCCTTCTTCTTCTTCTTCTTCTTCTTCTTCTTCTTCTTCTTCTTCTTCTTCTTTGCCTTCTTCTTCTTCTTCTTCTTCTTCTTCTTCTTCTTCTTCTTCTTCTTCTTCTTCTTCTTCTTCTTCTTTGCCTTCTTCTTCTTCTTCTTCTTCTTTGCCTTCTTCTTCTTCTTCTTCTTCTTCTTCTTCTTCTTCTTCTTCTTCTTCTTCTTCTTCTTCTTACCTGTCACAGCTCCTGGCAGAAAGAGCAACAAGAAATAAAGTATTTGGCTAAAAGACATAATGTGCTGCCCAGTCTGTGAATCTAGCTACCTCATGATTGTGAATCCAATTCTCTAACCACTAAATACTTCATTCAGTACTTTATTTCATGGGTTTTTGAACGCACATGCTAAGTTGTGAGATTTCTATTTTTTTTCATCATTATCATCATTATTATTTAACATCCATGGGTTAGATAAGACAGTATTCTATGACTGGATGTCTTTTGTGGGTCAATCTAAGTTGTTTTTAAGTGAAGTATTTTACTCCCTGTTTCTTTGCACACACATCTGCTGAGCTGTGGGATATATTCTTTATCATCATCATCATTCTCATTTAATATCCATTCACCCATGCTGGAATGGATTGAGCAGTTCATCACAAACTCAGTCAGTACTTAATCAGAGCTGCTGATCTCTCAGATGAACCAGAGGCTCATATCTTGATTATATATGTTCCAGCACTGGCTCAAGGTCCCATGCTTATGGCTCCATACCTGAAGCCATATAATTATGAATCAACATTCTTAGTCAAACAACTATAACTGCACATATTTACATCATGTTTACCATTCTTGTAAAAGTAGAAAAATAAGTGTTTTAGCAATTTTAAATATTTATGTCTTTTGGCATTACAGGAAGTTTTTTCTAGTTATATGATATATATATTTTATATTGGACATTTTTTTAAGCAATAGCAGCACTAGTTCTAAATTTCCAATGGGCTAATCACTGGGTGACAGCATTTCTGACAGCATATGTAACACGGGAGTGTCTGTACTGTTTGAGTAAATCAATACCATAGGGTAGTCATGTCATGTTTATTGGTTTTGTCACTAAAGTCTATATTGGTGAATGATGTACACACACATTCTCTCATTCTCTCTCTCTCTCTCTCTCTCTCTCTCTCTCACACACAAACACATACACTCTCTCACATACACACACACACTCCCTCTCTCACATACACACACACTCTGTCCCAGTGACTGCCTGTTTCATCCCTCTATATTCTTCAAACTGTTTTATTACACCTTCTATATATTCAATCATATAGTCTCTTATAAATCTCACAATAGTGCTTCAAACAAACTACACATACTCTCTCTCTCACACTCCATTTTATTTCATGCAACATCATTAATCTTTCTTACTGAAATATATATAAAATGAACTTCCACACAGTTGTCATCTATCAAATTTCACTCACAACTCATTGATTAACCAGAGGTTAGAATACACATTTTGCTCAGGGTGTCACACAGTGGGATCAAACCTGCTATTCATCAAATTGTTTTTTCTGCCTGTTGCAGTTGAGACTTCTGGCATTCTTGGCCCCTGGGCCATATCCCTACTCACTGTTATCAGATTGGAGTTGGCTACCCACAGGTGTGAGCCCCATGAGGTGGAGTGGCTGTTCCAGTGCATCTCCCTCGTCGTACTCTGCGGCAATGTCTTCTCCATCCTGTCGGTTGGGACCATGGAGCAGACTGACTCTTAAGTTTCATTTAGAGCAGGGGTTCCCAACCTTTTTTGCATCATCACCCACTTTCACCCGAAAAAGAATTTTCCACCACCTACCTGTTTAGTAAATATTCAAAAGCATAGCAGAAATCTTTGGTAAAAGTTTGTTACTGATTCGTTATTCCTATTTAGCCTCTTATTTTTATATATGTATATATATATGTATATATATATGTATATATATCATCATCACTGTTTAACATCCACCTTCCACACTAGCATGGGTTATATATATATATATATATATATATATATATATATAATATATATACACACACACATGTTCTTTCCATATCTCCTTTGATTATTTGTTTTCAGGTAGCATATGCTGAAATAACTTCTTAATACTCACAGTCCTACATCATTCACCAATTGTCTACCATATTCTGTTCAGTTGCTCATGGCTCACCCACTGGTGGGCAATATCAACCAAGTTGGGAAACCCTGATTTAGTGAAACAGTTACCACTTTACTATTTAATTCCTATTACACACTGTATCCTTAATTGACCCAGGTTGACCAATGTCCTGTTGTTTATGCGAAGTTGATTGAATCATGGCAATAGCAAGATTTCATGACTACACAGCCCGTAATCCTAAACATAACTTTATAGCTTTATAGATATTTACATATTGAAGTAAATGATTATGGCATTCAAAAAAATAGAAATTTAACCTGCTTTGTAAGAATTTAAAAGATACAAAAATCACCAAAATTATAAATTGCAACACTGTTATTCCACCAATTACAACAATAGCATCAACTGCAGAAGAAATGTCACCAATATTAATTCCTTTTCTGCTTACTGCATATGACAGCTATTAAATAAATAAAAAAAATAGTGCTTTCTATTCTTTCAACCACCCAACCCCTAAGAGATACAATTTCATGAAAATGATAACAAAAGAAAAGAAGACTGTGATCATCATTATTATTATTATTATTATTATTATTATTATTATTATTATTATTATTGGCGACCTACGTAGGAAATCGTATTATCGTGAGCTCCGCAAAGGTTTGTTATTTCCGTTTGTTTAAAAATTGCCATTTATGGAAAATTTTATTGTTAACTGTTTATAAGCACACATACATTGTTTTCCGAAAAGGACACCTAAAAAGATTGGGGCCTTGTGCCCAAAATTTTAACTTTTATTATTATCAAAAATTTCTTTGAAAAAAAATGGCTACTTCACCTCTGCACGAAGCAGCTGAAAGCCTTCCTCACAAAATAACACCTCACACCGACACCACCATTGTAAATGTTACTACGTTTGCCAACACAAAAAAAAATATAAGCAGTAACAATATTTTAAATTTGTCTCAGGCAGACATTCATTTCCCGCCATTACCAATGACTGCAGGTGTTAAACCCTCCACCACCACCACCACCGCGACAACAGAAACAAAAGAAGAAAAAAATAAATTAACTCGTGACATCGAAATGAAATCAAGCAAAATGGACTCTTCCCCACCAAAGACGACTGACGTCACCACCACCACAACTGAAAATAAAATTAATATTAACGATAGCAACAACAACAACAATGACATTATAAAACCGACCCTCAGTTTCGCCATCGTAGCAAAACAATTCGAAGCGTTCACGGTAACTCAAGAAGATTTAGAAAATGCCAAACAAATGGTAAAGAAAGATGGGTACAGGGTCAGCCTCACCCCCCCCACCTAATAAAATGGAGCATCGGCGCCTGTGCACCGTGTCGTATAGAACAATAAATGTAAAATCGCGCCGAGTGGAACGGGCATCCGAGTCCCAAATCCCAAAAGCTTTGGGACATGTGTGGGCAAGAAAAACCCACATCAGACGTGGGCAAAAGTATGGAACCGTGGATGTGTTCTTTGAAACACCAGAGGAGGCTAGAGAACACTCCATGGCCCCATTAAAAAGTGACGACCTCACACTCGTCCCAAGCTATTGTGGCCAGAGACTCGTAAAGATCAGGGTGACCCACGTTCCACCGGCCATCGAAATTCCCTGGCTAATAGCGGCTGTCCTCGCCGGCATCGAAGCCAACACGAAAATAATAGCAGTAGCAAAAGAAAAGCAGGAAAACTGGTCCGGATCTGGGATGGAGCTCCTGATCCAAGCGGACCAAAAAAGAATTGAGGAGATCCCAGAGGTAATAGACCTCACTGACGGCAGCCACCTCACGGTAATTGTCGAGGGCAGAAGACCTAGGTGTGTCATTTGTGGTGAAGGAACCCACCTAAGGGCTTTCTGCCCTCAGGCTAAAAGGTTGAGGCCACCTCTCCTACCCACCCCAGTGACACAACGATCAACACCACCAGTAGCAGAGATGGCAGCAACAACTGTAGCAGCAACAACAGAAGCAACTATAACAGCAACAACCCCAGCAGCAGTAGCAAAACCAACACCACTACCATCACCAGCAAAACCAACACCACCACCACCCAACGCTTCAGAACTAGCACCAGCGCCTACACCATCCACCACACCACAACCAAAACTAACGCCTGTGGAGGATTTTCCACTCCCCGGCCTATCACAACTGGAGACAGATTGTGACGACGAGGAGTGGGAAACGATATCCGGAAAAAAAAAAAGAAACCAAAAAAGAAAAAATTCTCTTCCTTCCCCCTCCAAAAACAAAATACAGAGGGAAACAAATAAACTAAGAAACAAAAAAGTTAGGACAGATATGCCACCATCCACACCAGCATCACCAACCCCATCAACCCAAACACCAACACCATCACCATCATTATCCCCAGCACCACCATCACCTACACCACAAAAGTCACCAAAATGCGAAACAGAAACAAACCCACAACAAACGCAAACAAAACAAAACAACCAAAACGATACACACTACACAGCATTAAATTTGAACAACAAGCAATTATTACACTACATCCAACACAACACCAGCATCACAGAAAAAAACTACACAACAACTCCAAAATTCACACCACCTCCACACATACAAATCACTCACATCACACAGAAAACGTACATGACACTAAAACAAAAATTCCCCAAAGACATCGGAGACTTCCGACAAGCACTCTCCAGGAGGATTTATAAGGACATCCTTCCTGAGGAGGCCACAAGCAGTGAAAAGGATGGAAAAGCCGTCCTTCCCCTACGAGAAGTAAGGTAAGTGGTCTTTCCCATCTTTTCCACTCCTTTTCAACATGACCTCACTCAGAATAGGCAGCATAAATGCGCGTGGCTTGGGGTCGTCATGGAAGCAGGGCCACCTGCTCAACGACCTCAGGTCACTAAACATAGATGTAGTGGCCATCAGCGAGACCAGAATCTCCGAAGCACAGGCTTTCGCACCGATCTTCGGCGGCTACGATGTGTACGCATCTCCCAGCCGTCCGCGATCGGGGGGAGGAGTTGCTGTGCTTTTTCGGAGAGGTTTGGATCTTGCCATATGGGCCATCTTCATGGACCCAGAAGGTAAGTTGGTGGTGCTGGACGTGACCAGCGGAGACGGGCAAGCTTTCAGGTTAGTGGCCGTCTATGCCCCGACAGGAGCAGGGCGGCCTGATTTCTTCCGGCGTCTGGAGACCTTTCTTGGAACGTCCCGCTCTTTAGTGTTAATGGGCGACTGGAACGGGATCTTAGATGCACGCTGGGATTGTGTGGGATTAGTGGATAGGGAAGGAGGGTGCAAGAGTCTCACCAACCTGCTCAGACGTTTTGAACTGTCTGACAGGTACCGAATGGATTTCCCGAATGCACCAATGTGGACTTGGACAAATCGCATAGGGTCATCCAGATCATATCTAGATAGAGTATTTTGTAGGGAAATAGATAGGTCTAGCATAGGCTGTCCACAATTCAAGATAGTCAGCTACACGGACCACAAATTCGTGATCTGTGTGCTTGACTTAGATAGGCTTCATAGACGAGGACCCGGCTACTGGAAGTTAAATGCGTCCTTACCAGCGCGCAAGGCCTACAGAGACCGGATTAGTGAACTAGTTAAGCGGGCGTTGATGGGGGCCATCGTCAACAACAAGTGGTGGTTTGCTCTGAAAAGAGCAATTAGAATAGAGTCCATTAGGTTTAGTAAGACTTTAGCAATAGAGAAAAATAGAGCAGAGGGAGAATTAGTTAGAAAATTAGATGAGGCGCTTAGCAAAGGCATCGCGACCGACGTACTTGCGGCGAAATTGGCCCTTGACCATTTCTTCAATGCAAAGCACGAAGGCTGCGTTGTCAGAGCTAGGGTGCGTGCTCTCAGACACGAGGGGACGAAAGCCGTTCAATGGGCCCGAGTGGCGGAGGCGCGTCGTGGCAACAAAGCCACGATCCGGTCTTTGGTGGACCACGACGGGCGCATGCTACTCAATCCCGGGCAAATGTGTGAAGCTTTTCAGCGACACTTCGCTCAACTGTTCGGGGGCAGTGGCGAGCCTGATCGAGGGATGGACTTTAGTGTCTACCTCGACGGACTGCCGCGGCTTTCGGCCACTGAGGCGGAGTGTTGCGAAAAGCCGATAACAACCGCTGAAGTACGGGATGCACAAGGGGTAAATCGCCTGGTTTGGATGGTCTGCCCTATGAACTTTACGTACAAATGCCAAACTTGTTCGGAGGCCTCTTGGCGGACGTCTACTGCAACTGGCAACAGAACGGAAGAATTCCCAGCTCTGTGAGCCGAGGAGCGGTGGCGCTGCTGAGAAAGGATCCGAACAAGGGGGATAACATAGATAATTTTAGGCCCATAACTCTGCTAAACACAGAGTTCAAGATTTTGGCCAAGGTGCTAGCAAAGAGGTTGGCGCTTGTCGTTGGTGGTCTGGTGGGAGAGGCACAGACATGCGCCATTCCCGACAGATCCATCCACGACAACCTCCACCTCATGCGATACATCGTAGAGAGGGTAGCTAGGGAACCTGGCACGGGTGGCTCTTTGATCAATTTAGATCAGTCGAAAGCCTTCGATAGGGTCGACCATCGTTACCTAACGGCAGTCCTGAGGGCGGCTGGCTTTGGGCCCGTCTTTAGAGGCTGGATCGCTGCCATGCACAGCGACATCTGCTCTGTAGTGAGAGTGAACGGTCACCTTTCGGAACCGTTCAACATCATGCGCTCGGTCCGCCAAGGATGTCCCCTCTCGTCCCTATTGTACGTATTGACTCTCGAGCCATTACTGCACAAACTGGAAACGTTGAGGGGGGTCCCGCGCGAACTAGGATGCGGAAGATCCGTGTCAGCATATGCCGACGATGTCACCGTAGTGGTGCCGAACGCCAAACACATCGAGGCGATCGGCACTACACTAAGAGAATACGAAGCGGTGACAGGAGCAATGATCAACCAGGAAAAGTCAGTGGGCCTGCAGCTCGGCACCTGGAGAGGCAGGTCCATGCCGTCCAACAGCGTCGTCGGGCGCTGGACGGACGGACCGGTTAAATTGCTAGGGGTCTGGTTCGGTCCAGACCTCCAGACGGACAAAAACTGGGACGAGGTGACGAGCAGGGTGGCTTCTCTCACCCAGAAATGGGCCGAGAGGAAGCTATCCCTGAAAGGTCGAGCGGAGGTGGCGAATGCGTACATCGCATCCGTCATCTACTACCGCCTGACCGTCGTACCTTGTCCTAAGCCCCGCCTGACTACGCTGGAGCGTTTGCTCTTTCGCTTCTTGTGGAAGGGACGCGCTCCGATGGTCAGGCGGTCCATCTGCTGTCAACACCCGCTACGTGGAGGGCTGGGCATGCCGTGGCTGATGATGCGCAGACACGCGCTCAGGCTACGACATCTCCACCTCTTCCTCGACGGTGATCAGGTGTGGTCGCAGTTTGCAAGACACGTTTTTCCCCAGCTCGTCTCCTTGACGGAGTTGCAGTCCTGGGTCAAGCGAAGACAGAGAGGGAGCACTTGGAGACTGGAATGTCTTCAGGCGCTCACAGCCCTCGACCAATCGGGCAATGTGATCGGTGGAAACTCCACCTTGGCGTTCTATAGGGGATTAGTGGAGGGGAAGAGCGACGACGTACTTGGAGAAACTCTAGGCGTCGACGAAAATCAACTAGCCAATCTCTTCGGAAGGACTTTCGGGCCGGGGCCTATGGACAACTTCCAGAAATCCCTGGCCTGGCAGTGCTACCAAGGAGCTTTGCCAGTTCGGGATAAACTCTACAGGCATGGAGGCGCCGTCAGCCGGGCATGTCCGAGATGCGCGCAGGGCGACGAAACCGTCCTGCACGCACTCGTCCAGTGTCCGAGCATTGCTGACTTGTGGGTTTATGTCGAACACCTGCTGTCACGTGTAGGACGGATCCGGCTATCAGCTGAGTCCATCGTGAGGATTGCCCCGCCCCATTCCTTTAGCCTGGAAGGGCAAGCAGTTTTTATCTGTCTGGTGGCCATGGCGAAAGAGATAGTATGGTGGACACGTTTGAAAGGGCTGAAGACGAGCACTTACCTCTTCGGTGATGCCCTGATTAACTTTTTCAAATTTCATTTGAAAAGGAAAATCAGGGTAGAGAGGGAAGTGCTCTCTTCCCAGCATTTTGTTGAAAGATGAGTGAGAGAAGCAAGTATGGCCCGAATGAATGGGCTTTCTCTGAGTATGTGTCTGTAAATTAAAGGTGGAAAACTGGGAGAGGGCACTTGCCCTGGTGGTCAGGGCCACTGTGGTCTTTTAATGGGCTTTCTCCACAAATGTCCCTCGGAAGTCTCCCCCCTATTGGGGAATTTTTCTTTGTTATTTTATTTCAACCTCTGTTTTTTTTTACACGCAGAAATGCCCATTTGTACCGTCCTGTATTGTCCTGTACTGTCCTTAATGTCTACTTTATGTAAACCCTTGTGGTTAATAAAGAAAACATTATTATTATTATTATTGTTATTATTATTATTATTATTATTATTGTTATTACTCTTTGAGTCTCAGTCATTGATGTTAGTTAACTGGAAAGTTTGTTGAAATGAATATCAAGCCACTACCTGCAGCCTCAGATATTCAGGACGTATCGGAGGGTTCTTGCTGTTCCCAGCAAGCATGCCTTTTGAAGCGTTCCAAAAAGCGTGAAGGGGCCAATTTTCTTTAACCATCCCTGGAAACTTTTTGAGATAGTCCCTAGTGCGCCTATGACAATCGGGATCACTTTGACTTCACGGCAGTTCCAAATCCTTTTTACCTCCCACTTTAAGTCCTGGTATCGGTTAATTTTCTCCATCTCCTTCTCTTGCACTCTCGTGTCGAATGGGCAGGCCACATCCACAATCAGGCACGATCTTTTTTCTTTGTCCAAAACCACCAGGTCAGGTCTATTGTGTTCCAGTTTCTTGTCCGTCTGTATCCTAAAATCCCACAGCACCTTCACCTGATCGTTTTCTATCACCGCCTCTGGCTTATGCTCATACCACTTCTCAGAATGTGGTAAATTGTTTACTTTGCATAGGTGCCAGTGTATCACCCTGCCCATCACATCATGTCTCCAGCCCTTATAGTGAGTTTGGGCTAGGTGTTTACACTCGGATACAATGTGAGCCACAGTCTCCTCTCTCTCTCCACAGATCCTGCACAGTGAGCTAGCCTCCTCCTTGTAAATGTGGTGTTTCAACCACTTTGTTTTGAGGGCCTGCTCCTGCGCAGCCATTAACATTCCTTCTGTAGCCTTTTTAAGGTCTCCTCTTTTCAACCAGTTCCATGTCTGTGGATCTCTAAATTCAGTTTTCTCAAAGAAGGTACTATGAAGGGATTTTTACTGAAGGCTGCTCTTTCTCCTTGATGTTATTTCCTCCTTGGACATCCCCTGGCCTATTGTCCCCTCCTTCAGTACAGTTCTGAGCATTGGCTCCTTGCTATCAGTCACGTATTTGTGTAGGTTGTTTTTCTCCATCTGAACACAGTCCTCTATGCTGATAAGACCTCTTCCACATTCAGATCTCCTTAAGTAGAGTCTATCGACATCACTCCTCTTGTGGAACATATTGTAGATAGTCAATAGCTTCCTAGTCTTCCTATCCATTTCTTTTTGTTCAGCAACATTCCATCTCAGAATTCCCGCACTGTACTTAATAATAGACACAGCTCGGGAATTTACTGCACTTATGGCATTCCTACTGTTCAGATGTGACTTTAATACGCTCCTTACTCTCCAAAGGTATTCAGTTCTTATCAATTCCTTCATTTTTTTGTTCTTGATGTCATCAGCCTCCAGAATGCCCAAATACTTGTATCCTTCCTCAGAGTCAATTTCCTTTATCATCTCACCTGTTGGTATCTGGATTCCGTTACTTCTGCTCAACTTACCCCTCCTCATCACAATGACTCCACACTTACTAATACCAAATTGCATACATATATCATTGCTGAAAATACGGACAGTGTCAACAAGCACATCCAACTCCTTCTCACTCTTCCCGAAGAGCTTAAGATCGTCCATGAAGAGGAGGTGATTGATGGTAAGCCCTCCCTTTCCCAACCTGTATCCTGCTCTCACTTTTCGCAGTACACTGGTCAGGGGCATCAGGGCAAGGACAAACAACAGAGGGGACAGACTATCTCCCTGGAAGATACCTCTCTTGATCTTCACGCTTCCCAAGGATTCTCCAGTTGATGTTAACTCTGTTTCCCAGGACTTCATACTCTTGCCCAACAACTGTCTGATGTTATCTGCCACCTTGAAGATCTCCATGCTTTTGGTGATCCAAGAATGAGGCACCATGTCAAATGCCTTTTTGTAGTCTATCCATCCCATGGCAAGACCAATGTGTCTCCTCTTGCAATTCCTCATTACCATCTTATCAATAAGTAACTGGTCCTTTGTACCATGTGACTTCTTTCGGCATCCTTTCTGTTCGTCCGGTAACAAGTTGTTTGTGTGGAGGTGATGGTAGATTTCCTCAGACATAATGCTTGTCAACAGTTTCCACATTACGGACAGACATGTGATAGGTCTATAGTTGGTAACATCATTACCCTTGATTCGGTCTTTCATTATCAGAACTGTGGTACCTTTTGTCAACCACTCTGGTACCTCACCTGACATCAAGCAGTCATTGAACATGGTTGTCAGTTTCGGGTGGAGGGATGTTATGTTTTTAATCCAATACCCCTGCACACCATCTGGGCCAGGTGATTTCCAGTTGGTTAGTTTTATTATTATTATTATTATTATTATTATTATTATTATTATTATACAAATGTGTTTAAACAGAACATTTAAAACTGAATTAATTTTACTGTGAAAAATTGAGGATGTTCATGAAAGAAAGTAACCCAAGTGAGACACAGTATGTGTGGTATGTTTGGTGAACCATAATGAGATAGGCAGGAGGTTGTATGATTGAAAATACAGGAGCTGTAATAGAAGACAAATTAACTGAAGCATCAGCTCATTGGCTCCAATGAAACTAGCATTGTTCATTGTTAAAATAAGTGTGTGGTATACAACTTGCTGAAATATTATTTTCCTTTAATGTACACAAACACCAATAGTTCATATCTGTATTGGGAAATAAAGGACATTAACTTTCAAAGCAAAGTCGTTCATCAGAGAGAGTAAATTCTTTTAACATTTAAAAACATTTTCTTGAAATATCAAGATTCCTGTTTCTCTGCAGGAGGCTAACTTTTCGAAATTTGTTTGCCAACACAGACCACCACTAGTTTCTTGGAATTTGATTTATATTCAATACTCTACAGTTGGACATCACCGACACCACCACCCATCATTATGATCATGTTCATTTTATGTCCACTTCCCATGCTAGCATAGGCTGGATGTGTTGTCATGGTTTGAATCAGTTCTTATTTAAAATTAAAGCTCTCATAGATGTATATCTAAGATTCTAAAACAAGGCTGGAGGCTTATTAGACTGGTGCTTATCACAGTTTCCTTTTGTTAAGTGACTGAGAGTACAAGACTCCCCTCTAGACAAGACACCAGTCCATCACAGGGTTAAACCCTCAGCTACTACTAGTTCTAATTTTCAGCTGAGTATACTAGAGCAACATGAAATGAAGTGTTTTGCTCAAGAACACAAACCCAAACCATGAACCTGTGATATTGTGATCATGAGTCTAACACCCTAACCAACAGTCCATGTGCCTTCACATATCTAAATTTAGGAGGGTGAAAATCTAATCAAATAAAAATATTTATTAAGTTCTTTACTAACAAAAACATATTTTGAAACAATTTGCCTTATATTATTTCCAAAGGAAAATAGGACTGAAATCAAAACTAATCTAATATCTTTTGAGCAGATAAGTGTTAAAATAGTTAGACTGTAAATTTTGATGTTTTTCTGAATACATATATGCCCCTTATATCCCAAAAGTCAGCTCAAAAGTGACACAGAGGAGACTGAGGTTGGCTGGACATGCTCACCGACATCCAGAGTTGACATTGCACTCAGTGCTCCTTTGGGAGCCCCTACATGGACACACTAGAAGAGGAAGACCTAAGGTTAACATATGTTGATGCCCTAAGGACAGACACTGGTCTGTTGGAGATGCAGGATATGGCAGCGATAATGAGGGACAGAGACCGCTGGAGAGAACTTGTCCATGGATCTCGGGAATTTTACCCGCCTTAGATATATGCCCCTCATTCATTTCTCTAACATAGTTTTGTATTCATATATTTTTCATTTAATAATAAATCCTTAAACATTTTAGTATGCCCCCAAAGGATTTAATCAATAGCACCATAAAGAATGTAACCTTGAAAACCTAGATTTTCATGACAGAAATAAAAGAGAATATATCTCATGCTATTTTGGCAATATAAAATATATTGCTCTATGGTAGCAATAATGTTATCTCTGGTATCATGGACAGATTTATATCCTACTTGATAAAGGCTGTATCCTGTATCTTTCAATATTGATTATATATGAGATAGCATCTCTTCTCCAAAGTATATTTCTATGGAGATAGAAAAGGTAATGTCTGAGAAAGGGAGAAAATGTTTCAAATTTAAACTTGGTGATCCACAAATGAAAAGGAAGAATTTTATTGAGAAATTAGCCAAAATCAGAATATAAATACAAACCCCCCAATAGAAATTTGGAAGCATATTACAACATTAAGTACATTTACTTATCCTCATGGTTGCTGGCCATATTGGCAATGGTCATCAAATCAGCAAGAAACAAGCTTGTTAATATTTTGTTACTTTATTGATAAAGTCAGTATAGAATTATAGTTTTTCCATTGTTAATATTTGGATAAGTTTCAGTATCCAATATTTCTATGGTTTGGATATTTCCTGCTTCTACTCATTGAGCCAGAAATGTGTGTGTGGCTTTTTATCCATCACATCTATATCTCTACTTGAAACCATTAGCTAATTTGTTTAGATAGAATATAAATAGAAGCTTCCGTTGGAACAACATTATTTTGCTTTAGCTTTTTTTATTTTCATAATAAACACACACACACACATATATATATATATATATATATATATATATATATATATATATATATATATATGTATCATGATGATGATAATGATATTTGTATGATTGTATCTGTGTCTGTGCGTGTGTGTGTTTATCCATGCATATATGTACAAGTTTGTATACATATTTAAGTATGTGTGTGTTTAGATGGAGGCAGTACAAGAACTGGTAGTATAGTATTGGTCGTGATATCATTAACCAAAGATTCCACAAAAGAAATATATATATATAGCTTTGTATTATTTAAAACTATTTATTCTCTTGCTGGTTTAGAAGTAATTTAATTATAATTTTTCATCTTTTGTTTAGAGATTTGGTTGTTAATGAAGACTATATATTGATTTGCATTATTTGGCTTTGGAGGTCAGTAAATTGGTAGAGTGTCGGACAACATGCTTTGTGGCATATAGTTAAGTTCCTTACCATTCTGAATTTAAATCCTACTGAGGTTAGCTTTGCCCCTCATCCTTATGGGGTCGATAAAATAAAGTACCAGTAAGCACTGGTGTCAATTTAATAAAGTACCACTAATGCACAGGGGTCGATAAAATAAAGTACCAGTAATGCACTGGGTGGTTGATAAAATAAGGTACCAGTAATATGCTGGAATCGATAAAATAAAGTACCAGTAACGCACTGGAGTTGATAAAATAAAGTACCAGTAATGCACTGGGGTAAATTTAACCGACTTTCCCATCCTCCAAAATTGCTGGCCTGGTGCCTAAATCAGAAACCATTATCTGGCTTTGGAAGTATAGTTTGAGTTTGAGAAAAAGAACCTGTGGTTTTTAATTATGGATATTTATGTTCTAATTTCAAATCCTACCTAGGTCAACTCTGTTTTTCATCCTTCCAACCCCAATAAATTAAAGTACCAGTCAATTATATCAACTGTCTAAAATAAAGTACCAGTAATGCACTGGGGTCAATTTAACCGACTTTCCCATCCTCCAAAATTGGTATCAACTGTCTTCTGACCTCAAATGTGTCAGCTACTGACAGTCATTAGAAAAGGCATGTCCCTACATTTAACATTGAGTAGAACTACACCTAAATTATTTACCTGTAAAGTAACTACTTAATTTATTAGAGATATCATGTTCGGTGTAGTTCTACATGATTCCATCAACACTATCATTCTTTTTAGCATGCATACTGGATTCAATTTCATTGGTTTCCTCTACAGCATCTCCTTATGATATCCAAAAGACTGATATACCATCTCTAGAAAACATATTACATGATATAGTCATAGATATATATGATGTCTGTGTGAGATACACGATGCTGCATGGTAGTGAAACATGGGCAGCTACTGTGGAGGATATGTGATGGCTGTAAAGAAATGAAGCAAGCATGCTCTGATGGATGTGCAATGTCAGTGTGCGTGTATGACCAAGCATAGATGAGTTGAGGGTGAAACTGTGTATAAGAGGGATAAACTGTAGTGTGCGGGAGAGAAGACTGCATTGGTATGGACATGTGATGCGCATGAAGAATGACCGCTGGGTAAAGAAGTGCCAAGAAATCCCAGTGGAAGGAAGATGCAGTAGAGGAAGACCACAAAAATCATGGATGGAGGTGGTCAGAGCTGACCTCAGAATACTGAAGCTCACACAGAAGATGATGAAGGACCATGACAAATGGAGAGATGCTGAAAAGGACCTGCCCCACCCTTGCAAGCAAGGAAAAGTGGAGGTAAAATGATGATGGTGATGATGGTGATATATCTACATCATTGCTGTTTTTACGAGTTTTCTATATTGTATTGGTTGGCTAAGACTTTCTGATCATGTATTGTCTAACTGCATACCCTTTCTGACACTAACCCATGCTTTATTTCTGAAGTAAGGTGCATATTTTACTGATCTTCATTGAATGCTAAGCTGTGGGACATAAACAAATGTTTCTACTTGCTTAAATGATGTGAAGATGTATGTGGAGACAGACAAACATCAGCACACACACACACATATACATTTACATATACATACATATATTGTATGTATGCATATACATACATTTACATATATATATATATATACACATACATATACATATATTTACATTTATATATATATATATATATATATACACACATACATATATATACATTTACATTTACACATATATATGTATATATCTATCTAAGGCGGGTAAAATTCCCGAGATCCATGGACGAGTTCTCTCCAGCGGTCTCTGTCCCTCATTATCGCTACCATGTCCTGCGTCTCCAACAGACCAGTGTCTGTCCTTAGGGCATCAACATACGTTAACCTTGGTCTTCCTCTTCTAGTGTGTCCATGTAGGGGCTCCCAAAGGAGCACTGAGTGCAATGTCAACTCTGGATGTCGGTGAGCATGTCCAGCTAACCTCAGTCTCCTCACACATACATATACATATATGCATATACATACATTTACATATATATATATATACACATACATATAAACACATGAAAGGCTTCTGCACAATTCCTCATTATCAAATTCCTTCACAAGACATTGATCAGCTAGATGCTGTAATGGAAAACACTTGCCCAAAGGCCACACTGTTAGATTAAACCCCAAACAATATAGTTGCAAAGAAAATTTTTTAAGGACACATGTTCTCCCTCCACCTCATGTTTCCTATCTTTGTCCATCATAAATTTTCTTTTTTTTATGGTAATTAGTAATATGGTAAATGGAATATGATTAGTAATTCTGGAGAGAAAATATGCACCAGGAGTTTATTTATTATCATGTGAGAATAAACCACTGTAAACTCTAGCAGGATAAACCATGAGAAATGCTACATGACATGAATAAAAACCTATGCCCAATGTCATGTATCACATGAAACTGAGATAAGCTCCAGCATGATGAGTGTCTAGGCTCCAGAAAGACTAACATTTTTAACAGTTGATATAGCAGAAAGAAATTTATAGAACCTAATTTGATAAGAAAAAGCTGAAAAACCCTGCTGTCGCTTGGCAATTGATTAGCTGTACAGTTCAGCTCCTGTCAGTATATCTTTCTCCTTTCTCTCTTGAATTGCTGCTTATAATATCGAATATAATTTACATTAACCTTACTTTAACATATCTAATAAGCGAATTCCAACTAAATCTTTCTTTGTTTACTTCCAACTGTTATACTGTCTTAGATCACATCTTCTGCTACCTAAAATCTGTGTTAGTTTGCCTACAGCTACTCCTGTTTACCTAATTTCTATGGCATTGCTTTTATCTAGTACACACATTCATCAGGATTCTAGCTATCTATTTATTTCTCTCTTTCTCCTCTTCTCAATCAGATAACATTTTTCAATATATGTTCCACTTCCTTTTTCTCTTTTCCAAGTATTTTCCATTGAGCAAAATATTCTCTTGAAATTCTGTGATGTTTATCTTTTCTTTTGTATTTCTCTAGACATATATTGACATTTTCCATGCGTCCTCCTCATCCCATGACTAGTGCTGTCATTTCTATTAACTTTCATCATCATTTTCATAACCACCACGATCACTATCATCATAACTACCATTACCGCCAACATCACCACCACCACCATCATCATCATCATCATCATTATAAACATCAGCGTAAAGATTAGAATCACAGCCTTATTATCTTTGGCAATGTTTGAATTTTGTAATACTTACTTTTGGTAACAAGGGAATCTAGCTTTTAACTGTAACCAAAAAATACAGGCATCTGATAGCTGGGTGATAATGGAACTTTTTATGTTGCTTTATACTACTTCATTATAGGCCATTAGAACTTAAGGCAAAATATTTGGCTCAAATTCTGAAAATCAATTATGAAAACCATATTTCAGATCAATTTTTGTTACTCTCTGAATTGTCTGTGTGTTTGGAATTTTCGGAGCTAATGCTATATAGCATAAATTTGGAACAAAATGAAATAAAATATATTTTGATGCTTTGAGCAGTCTGATTCTCTCTCTCTCCTCCTTTCAACAAAAAATTTTCTGTCAAAATGTCTTTGCTAGAAACAGTAGCATTGAACCATCTGGTATTTGGGTGTATCTGCTTTAGAATTGAGTTGGAGAAAGAATGGAAGTAGCTATGACATTTTTAGATCACCTGGAAAACTGACCTCACATAACCATAAAACAACTGATGAACATCATCATCTAAACAGATGATTTGATGAAAGTTGTGCATGGAGTTGAGATCCACCTGAAACTGCCCTTGGTTTTATGATACAAAACTCTTTGGTTAAAAGTGCTTATAATTTATCTAAAATCTTTCATCATAATCTTATATAAGAACCATTAAGTTATGCTCCAGACACCAACTTAATAGTTGTTTCTACTTTTGGCACAAGGCCAGCAATTACCCAGTACATTACTGGTACTTTATTTTATCGACCAACTTAATAATGAGATAGAATATTGTGGTACTAGATAACATACACATAAAAGGATCGATTGACTTTCGCCAAATTGGACAGAGGAAACAATGTTTCTGTTAGTCTTTCCAGTTGCTAGTACTATCTATCGGTCGCAACTCCAGGTAGAAGGAGCAACATGAAATAAAGTGTCTTGCTCATAACGCATCGCCCAGTCCAGGAATCAAACTCACAACCTCAGATTGTGAATCCAATTCTCTAACCACTCAGCCACATGCCTTCACAACATACATATGAAAAATGATAATCATGGTCTGAACATCTCCGATTCATTAAATTTGACCTGAGGCTGAACAACAGCAACAATGGAACATTTTGAATAATATTCTAAATCCTTGAATATTCTAGTCTAGTCAGCTGAAAAGTTCATAGGCTGACAAGATACTCTCAGGGAATGACTAAATTAGGTTTCTCTTTCAACATAGTCCCTAGAAAGAAACAATGCGGTTATTAATATGAGTTGAAATTAATGCATGCAAGATTTCACAGCTCTAGCATCAATCTTTTATAGTCAACCTATGAACATTTCAGCCGACCCTTGTAGAGCTCACTTGAGCAAAAACAATAACTCTAAAGCCGGATTCACAAGTTCATGTCTTTATACTGGATTCTGCCTGGCTACTGTTTTAATTAGTTCTAGATTCATTAAGTATAATTATTTGATTAGGTGATCATATATCAGTAAATCATTGCAACTTGAACACAGACATCAGAGCAAGTATCTAACTAAATCTCATAACTTTAGTATTTATGATCATACTAATTTTATTATCACTACCATTATCACTGCCACCATCACCAACACTACCATCACCACCGCCATCACAACCACTACACCACCACTACCATTATCACCATTACCATTATCACCATTACCACTACCCTTATCACCACCTCTACCATCACCACCAACACCAACACCACTACTACTACAATCATCATCATTTCTAAGTCTGTATTTTCTATGCTGGCATGGTGTATTATCTGAGATGGTATTTTTCAGATGGATGTCTTTCCCGATACTAACCTTTGCTTATTATACTTGTTCCATCAAATAGCTAGGCTACAGAACATATTGCTTATGCAGAACATAAACAAATGGTGCAAAATGATATCACTGTGGAGAGACAAAGACAAACACATACATACCCATGCACACACACACACAAGCACACACACACTCAATCATATACACACACACAAGCACACACACACTCAATCATATACACACTCACAAGCACACACACACTCAATCATATACACACACACAAGCACACACAAGCACACACACACACACACACACACACACACACACACACACACACAAAGTGGGTTTTCGCAGAGTTTATGTCTACCAATTTTCACTCACGAAGAATTGGTCAGCTTGAGGTTGAACACAGGGTGGGGTCAAAACCCAAACCACATGACTGTGATGCAAACTTAAGCAGACTGCCATACTTCTTCTTCTTCTTTGCCCACTTATTCCTGAGAAGGTTGTGGGGCTGAGTCCTCGAACACTCCCTCTAGTGGGCCCTGTCAGAAGCAACTGTCTCCAACTGCTCTGGCTGCCATACATTCTTCATATCAATATCTTTTCTATGTAATTCTTAACTTAATATTATTTTCCAATTAGACATTTCTTCCTCATACCTAAAACTGCAGGAATGGTCTTCCAGTTGGTTTCCATTTGTCTAGCTTAACTGATTTTGTCCAAATATTGCATGGACTAATGGTTATTCATTGGTTTCTCTTCTCATTGGCATCAATAATCAATTAAATCTATCAGTTAATGTTCTTTGATAGAAACTGAGGTATAATTTATTATAGTCTGCTACTAAAGCAGTTAACATCCTCTATGAATATTATTTGTTTGGTTTTAAAGGAAGCAATAGATTGTGTGGCATATATCACAGGTCTTTGTAGTAGTAGTAGTAATAGTAGTTTAACCCCATGTCAACTATGATAATGCAGATCTATGATTAAAGTCAGTGTAGCCATGATCATTTCTAATTTAGGGGTATATAGGACTACATTTTCTAATGTATCCTTTGCATATTTAAGACACCAGAGTTTGATTTCAGGGAGATTTGGCTGCTATATCTTGTAGAGAGAATGATCACATATAGGCTATCTCATCTTGAGATCTATCATGAAAGATGGTTTGTGTGTACAATATAATTAAGAAATAATTAGATAATAAAAATGACTTTAAACAACAATTCCACTCTATCTGCACTGTTTTTACTGAATCAGAGGTTGACTTAAATTTATCTAGATTAAATATGTTAGTGTCAATCAAATCATGTGGTATTAAAATTTGTTGAAAAATAAATATTTGGTTCAAATTGTTATAAATTTAACACTGGATCATTAATCTGACACTCTATCAAACTACGTAACCACAGATAAACAGGATATTTGCTGTTCCCAAAAGTGTTGATGAATGATTGTCTTCAATTCTACAAATCCTAATGATCATATCATTAAGATATAGAGTAATGGCTGTAGATTGTTCAGAAAATTCTCAAGCAGACAAACCAAATCTGCTAGAAATAATGCAATGTCATAATGTTGGGACTGACAAGTGCTCTAATCATAATTGGTACCACTCTTGCTTTTATATTCTACATTTCCTCAACACTTATTCTAAAGTCTGTGTAGTTTACAATTTTCTCGTTTTCCTTACCAATGATGTAATGGTTTCCTAGGCAAGCTACATCAATCAACAAACACTTCCTTTCAGTACCTTTTTCCACCAAAGTTATGTCTAGCCTTGATTGGATTATAAAGTCCCATAAAAGTTTCACAGTCTAATTTTCTAGGATCTTCTCTTATGTATATTGGGCTACCATTTCTCAGTGGTTGAAAATCCATGTATAATATTATTATTATTATTATTATTATTATTATTATTATTTCATAAATATTTTATTTATTTGTGGAGGTGCTACTTAAGGCAGTTCAAAAGAACTTGGGTTTCTTCCAAGCTTATCCTTTTGGAATATTTTGCAAATAGTGGGCTTAATAAATTTAGGACATTTATCTCAATATTGGAATAAATGTAAACTCTGTTTCTTGGTCAATATTTCTTGTTAATGTCTGGTATTTCAGTAAAAAAAAAAAATGATGTGTTCACTAGAGGTGTAGCAAGAAGTATATGAAAGAGAAGAAATAGCATAAAAGACACTGACTGAATCAAAATTTATCACAGATACTAGCGATGACCCTACTTAAATGAGTTTACTAAAAAACAAACATTGTTTAAAGAAAGACAAACAAAAAACAATAATGATATCAAAACAAATGCTCAAATACAGAGATAATAATTATCACTATCTTTTGTCCAGACTGATTATTTTCATAACATAAATAAGAGTAATAACAACAATGCACGCCCCCCACCCCACACACACACTATCACTAACACTACAAATACAAACGTCATTTGCCAATGTAGTATCTAATATCTTGTTCCTGAATTGGATGATGCCAAGCTACCTTTGTTTTTCTTTGCTCACCCAAAGCAACAAAGCCACTAAAATAATACTGAGAAGGGAGAAGAACAAGGCAGAGAAAACATAATTCAAGGAGAAAGAAGATAACTTTTAATGTTGTTTTTGAATTTGTTTAAATTGTAATTGTCAGAAAAGGAAAAAGCTGGAAGAGAATTCCATAGGTGAGATGTGCAGTTGAAGAAACTATCAGAATAGAATTTACAATTGCATTTAGGAATTTCAACTGTAAATGGTTGAGACCTAGTCAGCAATCTGTTGCTCCATTTAAACTCATGAAGATGAAGAGAAACGTCATCAGAATAATTCCAACTAAAATATTTTAAAAAATCAAAGAGAACTGACATTTTGACAGTGTGATAGTGATTGAAGCTGACATGGTAAGTCAATCATAAAAGTTCTGTGATAACAGTGAAATAATCCTGTGATAACAGTGAAAGCTACTTCTTGTTCATCCCCAAAGGTGAAAGATGCCGAAATTCCTCCTCCTAAAAGCCCTACCCCATCCATTGGTGATGAGGAGGATGAAATAGAGATTGAAGTAGAAAATAAGAGAAAAAAATAGAGGTAAAACAAAGCAATACAACCCCCTCCCCCCAAAAAAAATAAAAGAAAGAATTTGTTCTGCCAGAAATCTTTAATAAAAGGAAGTTACACTGTAATGTGGTGCATTGAAATCTGTGCTTGTCAGAATCAACAAGATTGGGTTACTTAACAGAATGTATGAACTAGAAGAGGTAAATCCACCCTATATGTGGTTAGACTTGAAAATAAAGGATTGCTAATGAGAGCTCCTCCATAAGATAAACTCTTCTAACAATATAAGAAGTATATGAAGAGATAAAGCGGTGGTGGTGTTGCTGTTGTTGTTGATGGTGGTGGTGGTCTTGGGGTGTTGTTGTTGTTGTTGATGGTGGTAGCAGTATTAGCAGTAGTAGTAATAATGGTTTCATATATAGGCACAAGGCCAGCAATTTTGGGAGAGGGGAAAGTCGATTAAATCGACCCCAATGCATGACTGGTAGTTTATTTTATTGACCCCGTAAGGATGAAAGGCAAAGTTAACCTCGGCAGGATTTGAACTCAGATCATAAAGGGCAGTAATTCTATGCTGCAAAACATGGTGTCTGACCCTCTACTGATACTGCCAATAGTAATAATAATAATAGTAGTAGTAGTAGTCAAAAGACACCTTTAAGAAAAGTTGCTTTTACACAATTTTTACATATATAACAACATATATTTTTGTAATATCTAAGTATACTTCACAAGGCTATAGTTTAATATATTTTTTACTTTTTATTTGACATGGTATTTCATATCAGTATCACAGAATAAATTGGTTTTTGCAAGGAAAACTTTGATTTAAGCAATATTTTTTAATGTTTTTCTATCTTATTTGATATAGATCTGTCAGTTTCCTTTGAGAAACACTCCAATTTCATTCTCACTTTGATACTTATAGAGGAAATAAATAGTATGAGAATAAAATATTAAAGTCGTATTTATTTTCATAAAGTTTAATCTGATATAAAACACTTTAGAAATAGCTTACTGGTAAAAGTATGTAATCAATAACTGGAGACTCACTGCTGCTGTTGATATTTATGTTAAGGTCAGTGTTCCAGGCAAACTTCCTTTAAATTACACCCAGTGCCAGTTTAATACGTTAGGAAGAGAAGAGTAGCATATTCTATGGTTCCTGTATTTTAAAGGACCCTATGCTAAATAATTTATTACTGTAGTACTATTTTGCTTTCCATTTGTTGATGTTTAACTCTTTAACATTTAAACTGGCCATATCCAGCCAGAATCCACTCACCTCTTTCTGTTCAAGCCAACTGTAACCAATTACTCATACCAACATTAAGGTATTATTCTCAAAATAAATAATATCAAAATCTCATAGATTCGATATTATTTAAGATAATTATGTGAGGTAAAGCCTTTACTGTGAAAATACAATAGTAAATATAGAGTGAATGCTAAAGGATTAAGATTGATAAAATAATCAGAATGTTTCTTTAACCCTATTGATACTAAATCAGCCATAACTGGCTTTGGTTCTCTCAAAAAACACCACCCAATTTAAAGGGTTCTTATTTAGATAAAAATCAACATAATTTTATATAAGAACCATATGTTAAGTTACTATCAGAGCAAATAATTAATGATTCTAGTAAATACCACAACATTCTTTATTAATTAATTGACACAATGTGAAAGCATCAGTCCAATCTGTCAGCTGGTCATTTTGGTGCCATGATAAAAAGCACCCAGTTCACACTGTAAATGGGGTTGGCATTAGGAAGGGCATCCAGCTGTAGAAATCAAGCCAGAAACAGTTTTGTATTAACAAGACATTGTCACCTGATCTGACTTGTCTCACAACAGGACAACTAATCTAACCCATGCTACTTTGGAAAATTGACATTAAATGGTGATGATGGTGATGAAATAGTGTCATTAATTTAGACATACTGCCATGAAAGGGTTAAGTAAATGATTTGCAGTCAATTTCAATTCAGTGTGATAGTGCCTTCAACTTTTATGATTGACTTTGGATCATATTAATTTGCTTAATTTAAGTGTTGATCCAATACACTTTAAATTAACAAATTAATCCAATCCAATTGAATGATAATGGGAAATAGGTAGATTTACTTCTTTTTTATCAGACTCTAATTAATAGACCTGCCATACTATTTCTCTATTTTGATGCATTAAATTTGGCATAAAATGATTGAGCCTTATTATTATTTTTCTCATAAATAAGATCATATCCTCTCTTACTGAATTCATTCAAGTAAAGCCATAGCTTCACACAATCCTTTATGTCTAGAAGCTTTATTCTACTAAATAACCACACTCTCTGATATTGAACTGGTAGCCTCTTTAAATAGTTGTGATCATGTGTAAGCATGTAAAAAATGCAAACAATATTCTGATGATATTAGCATAACAGTGATATCATATCTCCTGGAAATTAATTGGAAATGGATTAGTTTAAATCGTTTTGTTATTTGTGAATTCTGTCTAACATCATTTGCATTATTTGTTCTTATATCACTTGTCATATCACAATCTTTGTTAAATCAATCTTGAATAAGATTCAAAGACTGAGGGAGTAATTCAGCCTTTTGTTCACTCTGAATATTTCTGTCATTATTTACTTGATCTGTTTTAGCTAAGGGCTTATATAACCTGTCTACCTTTAAAAATCACAATTGTATTATTACCTGCTTGACATAGAAGTTTAACTTATAGTAGTTCATTATCTCTTCTGGAATAATATTAAACTGGAGCTTCAGTTTCATAAGACATTGCTAATGGTGAATAAATTTGTATGCTTATCAAAACAGATAAACTAACAAAAATTCTTTATTGATGAATTGTTTGATGATTCAAAAGCATGTGACTCAAATGTACATTAATAGAACATTTACTTATTGGGTATGCTTCTAAATGTATTTCAACAATTTGGCCATTCTTCCTTTAATTCCATTTGAATCTGAATGATATGGGGCTGTTTTCAAAGGTTTACATGCAATCTTATTAAGCTGCATTATTTTTTATAGGGCGGTGAATTGGCAGTATCGGTAGAGGGTTGGACGCCATGCTTTCTAGCATAGTTACGTCCCTTTACAGTCTGAGTTCAAATCCCGCCGAGGTTAACTTTGCCTTTAATCCTTACGGGGTCGATAAAACAAAGTACCAGTAATACACTGGGATAATTGTTGGCCTTGTGCCAAAAAGTAGAAACAATTATTTTATATTTATCCATGCTGATGAAGTTTTCAGCTTTATCTCTCCAAGGTATTGAATTCTACCTCATCTTCTTAAACTGTTTTATAGTCCATGACTATAAGGCTGTTATTTGTAGCCTTGATGTGAACTGGTTGCAGTACATGACAAATAAATACCTGTATGGGAACCTTTCAAAAGTGAGATCAGAGAACATTGACTTTGTCTATCAGGACATTGTGTACAACATCTTGAAGAGGAAGCATCAGAGCTGGTTCTGTGACAGCCACAGCATAAGGAGGCATAGTGGATATAGTGTTACATACACTGACAACCTGAAGCATGTATAATTGCCTGGAGTCTGTCCAAGAACTGAATATGGCAATGGTGGATAAAGAAATGCGGAATAGGGACTTTGTTGTCCTGGCCTTGGTTGGAGCCTGGCCTAAATAAATTAGTTGAAATATACAGGTATATTATGATAATAATATTTTTAGAATACAATTTCTGGAAAATGCACTTCTAAATATGTGCCAAACTTTTCTGCCTCTTTATTACTTGCACTTATTACTTCTGGTCACAACATATACTTTGACATGTATTAAAAACAAACTTAAATTCCAGGCATGTGTGCTTACACATAATCATGACTAAAATGACTATCAGTCCAATGTCAGAGACAGTCAGAAACTATACAGAGCACATATAGTTTCAAGAAATTAAAGCATAGATATGCTGGCATGTAAAATGCATACATTACTCTATACTGGTACTTTATTTTATCGACGGGGTCGATAATATATAGTACCAGTAATGTACTGGGTACTTGCTGGCCTTGTGCCAAAAATAGAAACAATTATTGTTTCTATTTTTGAGTAATGTATGCATTTTACATGCCAGCATATCTATGCTTTAATTTCTTGAAACTATATGTGCTCTGTATAGTTTCTGAATGTCTCTGACATTGGACTGATAGTCATTTTAGTCATGATTATGGGTAAGCACACATGCCTGGAATTTAAGTTTGTTTTTAACACATGTCAAAGTATATGTTGTGACCAGAAGTAATAAGTGCAAGTAATAAAGAGGCAGAAAAGTTTGGCACATATTTAAAAGTGCATTTTCCAGAAATTGTATTCTAAAAACATTGTGGTATCATATCTCCTGGAAATATGTCAGATATCCATACTGTTTCACACCTTCCATGGTAGCCTGGCTATCAGGCTTCTAATTTAACCCTTCAGCATTTACATTACTCTATATTTACTATTGTATTTTTGTGGTAAAGGTTTGATCTTACATAATTATCTCACATAATATTGAATCTATGAGATTTTGATGTTATTTATTTTGAAAACAATACCTTAACGTTAGTATGAGTGGTCAGTTATGGCCAGAAAGAGGCGAGAGAATTCTGGCCAGATATGGCTGTATTAAATGTTAAAAGGTTAAACAAATTCTTTGTTGGTGTAGGCTAACATTGTATATTATCATGCTCAGTTTTTATCATCAAAGTTGGTGGAACAAATAATTTTCCATCACACAATATATTAAATGTTATCTAATTTTCAAATTATCATTAAAACCCATTTTGATATACCAGATAAAATATTATCATTGGTAGTCTCCAATTTTATATTTTCTCATTATATTTTCTCATTATATATCAATTTCATTTTATGTCATCTTCACCACCATGACTCACACCACCACCACCATCACCATCACCATTGCTACACCCACGGTCGTCCAAACCAACATTATTAATAAATTCCTCCTTTGATAATGTATCAACATGTAGCATTTCAAACCCCTTTATGCAAGATATTTCATTATCAAACCTTATCATTTGTAAGGCACGGTATTTTTAGTAAACTATAAATTTTGCTGAAAATAAATACTAGAAGCCTATTACCTGAGATCAATTTAGATTTTCAGCTAAGCAGAAAATGTCATGCTCTTCAAGTAGCCTATATAATCCTCCAGATTTCCTTGTCAATATTTGTGTATGTTGTTTCAGATGTGGTTAAAACTTTTGACAAATATAGTATAAGATGACCATCTTGTTGGAGTATTTCTGATAAAACATTTTCACTTGCATCAGTAGTTAAAATAACCTTTGAGTGGCTTCATAAATCTAGACCAGTGGCTTTAGAAGCAAGCTAAATTTTGTATGTACAAATAATATCTTTTGTTTTTGGACACATTGTAAAAATAAGACTCTATATTTATGAAGTGACATAAGTGGTGGTATGCTATCTGAATAACGATCAATATATCTCCCAGAAATACATTTTTATTTCTTCTTATTCTTTGGTAGTTTTACATTTTCATAATTCTTACTATTAAATGACTATCTGGTGATATTCCCTCTTTAGCTAGTCATTATTCTAAACAAGACAACTCATCAATTTCTAATAGACTTAGATTAATTGATTACCATGAATAATAATTCCAACCTATATTTCCAACATATATAGAAATGTAGAATTTAAACAGTTTTAGCACCAATATATATACATCATTTTGATGAATAATAAAATTATTGATGTAATAAAATACTAGTAACACACTGGGGTTTATTTAATAGAGATATTCTCCTTTCCTTCAAATTGCTGGCCTTGTGCCAAAAGTAAAAACAATTATTAATATATCTTTAACATCCTAAAACAAAGTGTTGGTTGTTTTAAGGCTCATTGGTGTATTTTTCATAGCAATTAGTCTTGATTCTGAACACATTTCTGCTTGATTATATCATCCCTTTAAATCCAATTTAGGAAGATAATTCATGCCAGAGAGATAAAATGAACACCAATATTTGTAGTTGGATAAGAATCTGAACAAATTTATTTCATTACACTTATTTTATAGTTTCCTAATATTCTGCAACCCCCTACATTCCACGCATGAGGAAATTTAAAAAAAAACTTTCATTAATTAGTTTCCTCAGCTTTTTCATGACTGATGGCTTAATACAAGGGTCTCAAATATGCTGCAAATTACTTTTCTATGGCCCACATTAGAATAGACTTAGATTAATTGATTACCATGAATAATAATTCCAACCTTTTTATATATTGATATGTAGAATTTCAACAGTTTTAGCACCAATATATACATAATTTTGATAAATAATAAAATTATTGATGTAACTATTACAGCCCTTTGCGTTCTGAATTCAAATCCTACCAAGGTTAGTTTTGCCTTTCCTGACAAGGTCGATAAAATAAAATACTAGTAACACACTGGGGTTTATTTAATAGAGATATTCTCCTTTCCTTCAAATTGTTGGCCTTCTGCCAAAAATAGAAACAATTATTAACATATCTTCAACATCCTAAAACAAAGTGTTGGTTGTTAAGGCTCATTGGTGTATTTTTCATAGCAATTTGTCTTGCTTCTGAACACATTTCTGCTTGATTACATCATCCCTTTAAATCCAATTTAGGAAGATAATTCATGCCAGAGAGATAAAATGAACACCAATATTTGTAGATAAGAATCTGAACAAATTTATTTCATTACACTTATTTTATAGTTTCCCATTATTCTGCAACACATGAAGAAAACTTTAAAAAAACTTTCATTAATTAGTTTCCCCAGCTTTTTCATGACTGATGGCTTAATACAAGGGTCTCAAATATATTGCAAATTACTTTTCTATGGCCCACATTAGAACATAACATTTGAAATAGAAAATTTGTCCCCCTACATTTTTTACTAATTCATATATTCCACTTACTGTCATATGTGTATTTATTTTGATGAAAAAAGTAAATAGCAGCCTATCAGCTGTATTGCAGATTAGCATTATAAATGGAGGAAATTATGCCCCTCCCTCATCTCACTTTTGGTCCTCTGTGCCTCTTCCCCAGGATGTAATGGCCCTTATGAATCCTTGAGTTTGAGAGCCCTCGTTTAATCTGTAGTGGTAACAGCATGGCCGGATATTTCATTTGAGTAGAATGATAGTTTTTAAAATCTCCCAAATTATCCTTTAATTTCAATATCATAAATTCATAAACCTCCTTCAGTCATGACTGACCATGAACTTACACCTAAAAACTTCACCTCTGAGACACAAGCTCCAGACAGAATGCTTTTGTGGAAGACTGGCAGTTGCCCATTCATACCAGTCTCCCTCCCTTCTCAACACAACCAATATTGTACAAGGGAAAGGCAGAAGCCTATACAGTTTGGCACCAGTGACATCACAACTTGTTATTTCCAGATGATTGAACTATAGCAATGTAAAATAAAGTGTCTGGTTCAAGGATACAATGCACCGCCTGATACAGGAATCAAATTCACAACCTCATGATTGTGAGCACAATGCTCTAATCACTAAGCCATGTACCTGAACAATATCATGAATTAATGTTGAATAATCAATATTAATCATATCAGTAGAAATCATGACATGGTTTCTTCTTATTTGACATTCAGCAACAGTAACATTCTCATCTATTCTCTTATCAGTTTCTATTAATGCATCAAACTTTCCCAGAATTTCAATCAGTGATTCATCAAATTGTTTTAGTGTGACATCACTCATTTTATAACTTTGATTTATTCTAGTCAATTGAAAAGTTCTAAAGTATTACAGTTACCTGACTGTCGGTGTCAGCTTGAATCTTAACTTGCATTTCTGTGTGGTTAAGAAGTTTATTTTATGACTACATGGTTTGGGATTTTATTCCTCTGCATGATACCTTGGAGACGTTTATTCTACAATATCCTCAGTCTGACCGATGTCTTGAGGTGATTAAGAAGTTTGCATTGCAAACATATCGTTTCTGGTTCTAGTGCATTATGTGGTACCTTGGTTAAGTGTCTTTTACTATAATGTTGGGTCCACTGATGTCTTGTAAATGAACTTGGCAAATACAAACTGTACACAACCCGTTGTATATATCATCATCATCATCAATTTGCATCCACTTTCCAATGCTTGCATGGGTTCAGCTTCCCAAGATCCATCTTCACCGCATGTCTTTCTAGGTCTACAATATCTACAGCTCCCATCCCATGTCTTTCTAGGTATCTCACATCCACAGCTCTCGTCCCATATTTTTCTAGGTCTCCCACATCAACAAGTCCCATCTCATATCTTTTTAGGTCTCCCACATCTACAGCTCCCATCCCCATCTTTTTAACCAAACAGTCATACCTGTACCTACAGTAAATATTAAGTGTATATAACAGTAATTGTTTCTACTTTTGGCACAAGGCCAGCAATTACCCAGTAGATTACTGGTACTTTATTTAATCGACCCCGTAAGTGTATATAACAGTAATGAAACTGCAAAATTAACAGGGTTGTTAGAACATTGGATATATTGCTTTTTAGTATCAATTCTGGCTCTCTGCACTCTGAGTTCAAATCCCACTGAGGTCAACTTTTCCTTTCATCTTTTCAAGGTCGATAAAAAGAATGATGCCAGTACAGTGGTTGAGTCTTTATCCCTCACCCTCCTTCTTTGGTAGAAATTGTCTATATTCAGACCTGGAGAGGGAATAGGCTCCCAAAGGTTTAAAATGCCAAGAAACACTATATGTCACTAACTACTGCACCCATATGATTCCACTAAGAGTTGCGGATCCATACATACATAATAGTAAAGATGTTGGTGGTAGTTACATTAATGATGATGATGGTGATGACTACAAACGTTAAATGATATAATCATGATTCTTAATAATTTCAAAATTAGATTTTATTCTTCTGAGACAATTGATATCTTTTTTAAAATTAGAAAATTAGAAAAAGTCACATTTGGAAAATTTGAATAAAAAACAAAAATATATAATCTATAAGTAGTAAAAATTACTCCTATTGCAATCTAATTTAGGACAGTGTGAAAGAATAAAAAAAAAAACAATAAAAAAATAGAAATATGACATACTTTTATCAAACAAATGTAAAGTGTATGTTGATTATTCAATTGAAAACTTAATTAATGTTGAATGGCATAACAACATTTTATCTTCAAACATTGAAAGTCTTTCAAAAGTAGCTCATTTCAAGTCTATTTCAATTTCATTGATTTTTTTTTTCACCAGACTGTCAAAATTTGATATGGACATTCAGCCTCTTCTCTTTCTCAAAGAAATGTTGTAATGTGAGCAATTGCTCTAATTACTTTTGAATATTTCAGAGCTGAATTTAAAGAATTTACAGGAAAAGATTGTTTTACAATATTTTATTTTAATTTCTTTATTTGTTTTATTTGATTCTTGAGAAATATTTTTAGTTCTGCTCATAGGAATTCCTATCTTTAAAATGATGTTTCAATTGATTTAACTAATTCTTGATTAAAATTATTAAGCTTATCAACAATCCACCAAAATATTGCCTAGCATCCAGACAGATTATATTTATAAGCAGAAAATTAATCATTAACATTCAAAATACAATCCATCATTATTGTCATTACCACCCCTCTATCTACACCATTACTACCATCCTCCATACAGTACATGCGCTAGATCTAAACCAACTCTTTATTTTCATTTACCTGTATTTCCTTATTGCAAAGCTGTATCAAGTGTCAGACTAGCAATTTGCAAAGCTAGAATTGTTTTCAACATGCTGATGTGTATATGTGTATGTGCATATGAATACATTTATATGTATGAATATATAAATATAAGCACACAAACACAGACACACAAAATACACACTCACAGACATACATTCACAAAAAACGCACATACATTCACAGAATCACAAGCACATATACACATACACTGAAGGTGCATGGCCTAGTGGTTAGAGCATCGGGCTTACAATCGTGAGGTTGTGAGTTTGATTTCCAGACCAGGTGATGTGTTATGACATTGAGAAAGACACTTTATTTCATGCTGTTCCAGTTTACTCGGCTGTAGCCATGAATTGCAACATCACTAGTGCCAAACTGTATTGTCTTTCCCCTATGACGACATTAGTGGCATGGAAATAGGAGACTAGTATGCATGGGAAACTGCTGGTCTTCCACAAACAACCTTGCCCAGGTTTGTGCCTTGAGGGGGAACTTTCTAGGTGCAAATTCCATGGTTTTTGTGACTGAAGGGCGTTTTTATCCTTTTATTGTTATATCGATATAATTGTTTCTACTTTAGGCACAAGGCCAGCAATTACCCAGTGCATTACTGGTACTTTATTTTATCGACCCCGTAAGGATGAAAGGCAAAGTCAACCTCGGCGGGATTTGAACTCAGATCGTAAAGGGACGTAACTATGCTGAAAGCATGGCGTCCGACCCTCTACCGATACTGCCAATCCACCGCTGGGTTATAATTATGAGTCAAATAACAACATCAGTAGCAACTTGCAGATGTTATTTCCAGTCCTGCTAATGTGTCATAACTAAACGTCTCCTCAATATTGCTTATACATTTAATCATTTATAGTCATGATGACATAATTAATGTTATCTGGGGAGATTGTTTGTTTTTTTTTTTTTTTTTACATGATGTGAAGTGTCTGGAGACGTAATATTCTCTCTAAGGAAGTAATTTAAAATTAGACATCTGGTAACTGAAGTTAATGTATTCAATTATTTAATTAATGGAAATGAATTCCCTAGGATATTTAATCATTTTGTGACCATAGTTCTAATAAAATATGCTGCCTTTGTCTTTCAATTAATTTTGAATATAATCAGGAACTTGGAAGGATTTTGCAAAATAAATAACTTTGTCACTATTAATTAACAAAAAGGCTCTTACATAAAATTATGATGGATGGTTTTAATTTAAATGGGAACATCTTAAAACAGCAAATTTTGTATAATGGAATCAGTTAGACAATGGGTTGACAGAAACATTAGAACATCAGACAACATAAGAACCTGGTCATATTTAGTTACAGGTCTTTAATGTTCTCGGCTCAAATCCTGCAAATATTTACATTGCTATTCACCCTTCAAGAATGGATAAAAAAAATATTAGTCAAGTACTGGGGCTAGTTTAAGCCTTCAGCATTTACATTACTCTATTATATTTTCATAGTAAAGGCTTTACCTCACATAATTATCTCACATAATATGGAATCTATGAGACTTTGATGATGTTATTATTTATTTTGAGAACAATACCTTAATGTCAGTATGAGTGGCCGCTTACAGCCGGTTTGAACAGAAAGAGGTGAGAGAATTCTGGCCGGATATGGCTGCTTTAAGTGCTAAAGGGTTAATATTCCTACAAGGTATCATGATCAACATCATCACTGTTTTTAAGTCTTCTTTTCCATGCTGTCATAGATTGGATGAGGCTTTTCCTTCTGATGCAAAGAGACAATTATTGTTATTTGTTTTGTTATTATTTCTCTTTATAATCCTTATTGTTATTGTTATATCTACTGTTTTCTTGTTTTTTTTTAGTAATGTCCTTTTCTTCTTTTTACTCAATGTAAATTTGACCTTGTGTTGCTCCTACATTGTGGCTAATGAAATAAATAAATAATATTATTGCCAATATTCAATATTTGTTGTTTTGTTATTGTTATAAGATTATATATATATATATATATATATATAAACAATTGTTCTCGGTTTGGTGAACTAACTGTTGTGTTACTACTTCTATATATATATATATATATATATATATATATATATATATAGAAGTAGTAACACATATAGTTAGTTCACCATACCGAGAACAATTGTTTCACCTTAAGCGGATCTTCAGCTCGGACTGGTAAAAAGAAATTGTAACAATAGACAAACTATCTGGTTCTCTCCTCCCTTCTCACTCAACGTTAAAACTAATGTAGGAAAACATTTTTTACCATTCCTAGATAGACACTTTCCCATAGGTCACAAATACCGCTCCATCTTTAACAGACACGGAGTAAAACTAGGGTACTCCTGCATTAAGAATATGAAGGCCCACATCGCCAACAGTCCTAAGAGCGGCACCCCACCAGGATGCTCTTGTCGAAAGCCTGAAGCTTGTCCCCGCCAACAACAATGCAACACACCCGCTGTAGTTTATGAAGCTGTGGTCACTTTCAACTGACCTAAAAAAAATGGATTACCAGTCTGAGCTTAAGGTGAAACAATTGTTCTCAGTATGGTGAACTAACTGTTGTGTTACTTCTACCAAACTCGTCCCATGGACTGAGTGCTCTGTCACTATGGATATTACCTTCCAGTGTTCTACATCTCTCTCTATATATATATCCTTATAATGATAATATATATATATATATGTGTGTGTATATATATATGTGACATATAGCATAACACTTTATCATATTTCCATTTTCCGGGTATTTAATGAGCCATATGCTAAAAGTGTTTTGGGAAAGCTAATTAGTGAATGGCAGAAAAATAGCAAAGAATCTATTAACTACTATCTGATGATAAACAACTCCATTGAGTGCTGGATCTTACCATGATTTTAAAGTAATTTTTTTTTAGAGATAGAATAACAAAAAAATCAATAATAGCCTGAAATACTTACTCAGTTTAATGTTATCTAACACTTAACAGACCACAATTTTTTAATCATGTTTTCATTGTAGTAAATCTGAGCTTCACTTATAATTTTCCTATGATTTCAATTTGTAAAAGTCATAGGTCTAAAGTAAATATTTAGTTAACCATATATGTGTGTGTATGTATGTATGTGTGTGGTGTATGCATGGTGTGTGTGTGATGTGTGTGTGTTGTGTATGTATGTGTGTGTGTGTGATGTGTGTATGTGTGTTGTGTGTGTATGTGTAGTGTGTGTGTGAATGATGTTTGATGGGCTGTGTGTGTGTGTGAATGATGTGTGATGTGCCGTGTGTGTTTGTGTAAATGATGTGTGTGTGTGGTGTTTGTGTAAATGATGTGTGTGTGTGGTATGTGCGTGTGAACGTTGTGTGATGTGTTGTCTTGTGGATGTATGTGTGTGGTGTGTGTGTGTGAATGATGTGTGATGTGCTGTGTGTGTTTGTGTGGTGTTTGTGTGAATGATGTTTGTGTATGTGTGGTGTGTGTGCATGATGTGTGATGTGTGAGTGATGTGTGATGTGTTGTGTGTGTATCAATGTGAACGTTGTTTGATGTGTTGTCTTGTGTATGCACATATGTGGTGTGTGTTTGTGTGTGATGTGTATGTGTTGTATGTGTGGTGTGCATGTATGCATATATATGTATGTGTTTATGATTATATATATTGATCATAGCTTGTGGAAAAAACAATCACAGAGGCAGAGTTGTTGATATTCAATATCTCATTTATCAATAATTTTAACGTGTTTCAATGCAACATATATATACACACATGTATGAGTGTGTTTGTGTGTGTTTGTGTGTTTGTATGTATGTGTACATGCATATATGTGTGTGTGTATGTATGCATGTATGTATGCATGTATGTGTTTGTGTATGTATGTGTTTGTGTATGTATGCATGTATGTAAGTGTTTGTGTATGCATGTATGCATTTGTGTATGTATGTGTTTGTGTATGCATGTATGTATATGTTTGTGTATGTATGTATGTATGTATGTACACACACTTGTATATTATAAACTACGACTTAGTTTTTGATATATCCTTTTATGCCTTTTTTTCCTAAAATATGTCAAGTTGTATGTTTTTATGAAATGTTGGGAAATACACTATTTATGCTTCTGTTAATATGCCCCAAGTTGTCACTCATTAGTATGTTATCACTGTCATTGTCATCATGTTAATGACGGTAGCTATAGTATTAATGATGGTGGTGCTTGTATTAGTATCAGAACAGACAGAGAGAGAGAGAGAGATGGTAAGATGTATTACATTGACGTTTTTGTTATATCAAATTTATAAATTTATATTTTGTTGCCATACACATCACATGCTATTTTCTATAATGCTACTACTGCCTCCTCTTGCCATTGAGTATGACTTTTTAAGTCAGTAAGCAATTTAGGTGCCCATGCTTTCAAGAGTAGACTAAACACTCTCTCGGCACTCTCTCAACACTCTCTCAACACTTTCTCAACACTCTGCTTTAGCAGAACATCCAGTATGTAATTGCTGGAAGAAAAAAGAGAGCTGCACTAACACTGGTCTGGTACTTTCTTTATCAGTTTATCAATTTGAAAGTATGAAAAGTAAAATGAACCTTAACAGGATTTGAACTCAGAACACAGAGACCTGGAACAAATATCCAACACTCTAACAACTCTGCCAAAATCAATTGCCATATTATTTATTTTCTCTAATAAGAAATGGTAATGTACTAAAGTGGACTTGGTTGATTATATTCTCCTTGCTCATGTTGTCAAAGATTAAATTTTATGAATAATGAGTAATAACAAATAATGTAATGATGTAATTAGTAATAAGGAATGATTAATGTCTAATGAATAATGTATAATGTAATAATCCTCCTACTCCTCTGTGAAGCTGCATGACTTTGTGGTTAGGATGTTCAGCTTACAATTAAGAAGGCTGTCAGTTCAATCCCAGTGCTCTGTATTTCATATTGCTCCAGTCAACTCTGTAGGCAAAAATGAGTCGTAACTGAAATTCAAAGGTCCAGTTTTGTCATGTAGTATGTCATGTTGAATTTCTCCGAGAACTACACTAAAAGTACATTTATCTGTGGAATGCTCAGCCACATTCACATTAATTTTATGAGCTGGCTATTCTGTTGTTCAAACAACTGGAACACCCAACCTCGGACTGATAGAGGTCCAACTTTACTCCTCCGTTTCTCTATATTTTATGGGTTGGATGGGTCCTCTCCAACATGGCATTTTGCCACATGTTGCATTCATTTGTTATCTCCTTTGTGAGATTTAACATCATGAGATCAGCTTTCACCACTTTTGCCTATGTCTTCAATGATACTCATTTTTCACAGCTTCTTTTCAATTAGATTTCCTGGTACATCTTTACTTAACTAACCACACAGGCATGCCTACACTTTTGCCTTTAGTATTAAATCCTGATAACATGAATGATTCAGAATACTGAAAAAAAAACAAACAAACAAAAAAACGATTATTCATGGGCAAACAATGCAGTGTTAGGTTTAGTATCTTAAATATTTCATTAATCTTTATGAAATATAAATAAAATAAGACAAAACCAGACTAAAGCCAGACCAGAGAAAGTCAAATGAAACTTAATCTTCGAACAAGGATTGGATTCTGTTTGTCCAGTTATATAAAGTACATGTAATCCCTTGGATGGTTACACAATATGCCAGTGCTATAGTTAACTGATTTCTAATTTATTTGCCATTGAAATCTGCTTACCAGAAGCCTGTCCTTTTATACGACATAAAGGAAATGTTTGACAATAAAGCAGCCTCTGAATATGGCAACAGCTGTGCATCTATCTACACACCGTTTTTTACCTTTGTTATGTGTAAATGTACAATAGTTCATGTTTCCTATGGAACAATAATGATAAAAGACATTTAATCATCCAATGCTATTTAATGCCAGAGTTTACATTATTACTTCATTGCATAGTCAAACTATAATTTGATTTCTATCAAGCAAATAGAAGGATATTACTTTGTGATTGTATCTTTAACCTTTTCAAATCCACATCAGCCCGAAGCATTTTTTATGGCTGCTAAATATTACTATTCAAACTTTATATCTTGCTGTAAAGGCACTTAAATGAAGAGTGGGATAAGTTTATAAACGAAAAAGTTTGAGTCAAGGTGTTTTCAAGTGATTTTGCTTTTGGCTATTCTGAAAAAGTGAAGGTTAATGATATCCAAGTTAGCACATTTTTTCTTGTGGTTATTTCTATTTATGAAATTCTCATCTGTACTTCTTTCCTCAGGAACATTAATCTATATTTTAATTTCTATTAAAATGAAAAAAGGATTTTCTTTGAAGAAAACAAATTTTAAAAAAATGCTATTTCATTTCTGCTGGCGGCAAAGAAATGTTTGGACTAGGTTTTTCTTCAAGATAAAAATTCTTTGAATAATCTCTATTTGATGAAAACAAAATACAAAATACTATTGAATTTCAATTTTATTAAGGAGAGTGTTTGGCTTTTAAAAGCAGTAGAGAATGTTTTTTTTTACTAAATGTTTAAAAAAAAAAGTTGTTTAAATGACTGTGTGGTTATGAAACTGGCTTTGCATCCATGTGCTTCTGGTTCAACTTCACCGTCTAATATAGGTTCAAATTGAACAATGCTTTATGAGTGAAATTGGAAGTTGAAAACTCTGATGAATGGAACAAATGAGACCACCAAAAACTGCAGTATGGTCAGATGCAATGAAAGCATTCATACCACATTATCCTTTGCATGGGCAAATAAGGGAGATGTTCAGGCCTCAGGTAGAAGGTCCTGTTCTAAGAGTATATAGCAATCTCTATGCATTGCTGTGAGAACTGGCAAGGTGTCTGTGACCTGTCTTTAGAAGCCTCGGTAGATTCACAAAGAGAATCCAAGATCCCAAAGAGGGTCCAGAAGGAAGCAAATCTTAACAATTGGAGTGTTTCAGTTGATTTATGAATGAAACAGCTTACACATTAAATAGTATGTAAGTGGCTAAATTTTCTACTGATACATCTACTTTCGTTACCATATTTCTCATGAAATACACAGTATTTAAATTAATTAATGAAGAATTTAGAAAGATTTTCTGAAGTTATTAAATATTTAATTATTAAGATAGTATTTGTAACAAATGGTTCTTATGATAACATTAAGTTTGAAGATTTTAATTTAAATAGAAACTTTTTAAAATAGGTGGTTTTGGTTCATAAGCCCAGAGCTGTTTTTGACTCTATTGGTGTCAAAAGTGTTTACATTATTTTCAAGGAGAATCAGTATGACACTGTGTGTGATAAGTCTGGCCCATTGAATTACAGGTATAGTCCAGCTGATGGGCTTCCAAACTGCTTCTATCCATCTAATTTCACCCACAATGCTTATGTTGACTTGAGGCTGGGCTATAGCCACAAACAAACTAGAAATAAATATTCACTGTTGTGAAATGAGCTACGAGGAGAATTCAAAACAAGAATTAAAATACCAAAGTAATCATTTAGATTGTTGTATAGAAAAAAAATGCAAACTAAAGTGTATAGTAGGCCTCACTTTGTTCCCATAATTGTAGGTATGGGATTGAAGAAGATGATGGGGATTTATTTCAATGAAATTTAGAATCTGTATATTATTTGATATATTTCTTTGCTTTCCTTTTTAGCAAAAGATTTTCAAAATTCTTTATTCAGTTAAAGCCATCATTTTGATTTCATGTTCAAAATGATATTGCATGTACACACACATTCACATACTCACACACACTTAAACATATGCCACACGCTCACACACAAACATATAAAACACCTGTTTTCCCCAAAAGATGTTATATAGATATATATTAATTTTCTGAAATATTTCTTTCTTCTCTTCTATTTCAGGTAAGTGAATCCATTGTTACAGAAATCTGACTGAACATGTGTGTAAGAAATATATTTTACATTAAAAGCTATTTTAAAATTCTAAACAAAATTTCTTCCATTAAATTTTTTTTTTTTTTAAATTAGGATGAAAAACTACTTATAAAGCTGTAACCAGGTGGATAAATCATTGAACTTAACTTAGTAAAAATGAGATATCTTATTGCGTATATTGTGTGATTCACTAGCGTGATACTTTTAAATTTGCTTATTAATTATACCGTGTAATATATTTTTTGTTCCCCGGTTCTAAGTGTCATTTCATGGTTTGTTATATCCCATTATTATCAAAAAAATACTATTATTTAATCAGAAGTTTGGGTTTGTGGTCAGGAGTTTGATATTTCGAAATTTTCATATTTTTCAACAAAAAACACATTTTTATAAAATTTATCAGTTCATATAATTAAATCAACAGAATATATATTTATTTTATTACAAAAGCAAACAAATAACACTTATAAAGCAACTTATACACATCAGAAATGACTGGATTTCCTGGATTTGCGGTTGTAGTCCAGGGTGCATTCCCGCACTAGCCCCCAGATATAATCCTCCATCATTCTTTCATTGTAGTGGCCCTGGTACCTCTACTCTATCTCTTTCACATTTTGGTGGAATCGTTCGCCTTGTTCTTCTGAGTAGGCGCCCATATTGTCCTTGAATTTTTCCAGGTGAGTATCCAGCATATGGAGTTTAAGCGACATCCTACATCCCATGGCGCCAAAAGCCGTTATCAGATCCTGCACCAGTTGCTGATAGTTTTCAGCTCTGTAGTTGCCCAGGAAGCCCTTAACAACTGCCTTGAAACAGTTCCATGCTGTTCTCTCAATCCAATTGAGCTTATTGGAGAACTCAGTAGACTCAAACACATTCTTTATCTGAGGTCCAACAAAAATTCCACCTTTGATTTTGGCCTCAGATAACTTGGGGAAGAACTCAAGAAGGTACTTAAAAGTGGCTGATTCTTGGTTGAGAGCCTTCACAAACTGCTTCATTAACCCCAACTTAATGTGCAGTGGCGGCATGAGCACAATCCTGGGATCAACCAGTGGCTCCCACATGACGTTCCGGGCCCCAACTACAAATTCAGTTCGCTACTCCCAGTACTTTCTTTTGTAGTGGTCAGAGGTGGCTCTGCTGTCCCAAAGACAGAGGAAGCATTGGAATTTGATAAAGCCTCCTTGGAGTCCAAGCAAGAAAGCGACCATCTTGAAATCTCCAATGATTTCCCAATTGTATTGGTTGTATTGCAGAGCTTCCAAGAGGACTTTCACACTGTAGTAATCTTCCTTCAGGCAGACTGAAGGAGATAGGGGCAGTGTCGGGAACTTGTTTCCATTGTGGAGGAGGACAGCCTTCAAACTTGTGGTGGAGCTGTCTATAAATAGCCGCCACTCCTTGGGCACAAACGGCACCCCAATGATGTCAAACAGTCCAGGCACGTCATGGCAGAAGCAGAGGCCATCCCTAAGAGTGTAAAAGCCTGAGAAAGGTTTGTGTCGACTTCTCTGACTTGTCACCTGCCCTTCCTCCTTGACCAAATTCCACTGCTTCATCCTGGAGACGAATAGCTCTGCATTGGACTTGGTCAGACCCATATCCCTGACCAAGTCATTGACTTCTTTTTGGTTTGGGAAGTGAAGAACTTTTTCTGGTACCTCAGGCAGGTAATCCAAGTCCTCAGCATCCATCTCCTCCTCTTCATCAGAATACTTGTCTTGGAAAATAAATTTGATATGCAATACAAAATAAATATTGGAAAGGGAAATACATATTTAAATAATATAAAAGAACACTAATCATACTAATGAAAATTTGTGCTTAAAACACAACTTACCCTTTATTCAGGGTGTGAAAATCCAGTATCAATAAATCTCTTTAATCCACTTTTTAACAATTTTATACTTTATTGCACTTTTATAATTTTCTTTAGGTATTACTCTTTATTTTATAATTTTAATTTAACCTGAAACATATATAAACAAATCATTTAACATAAGCAAATTAAACTTACATACAACGTAAAATCCAGCATACAAATAATTCTAGTGAATAGCTTAGAATTTTTACAAACCCAAACTTTTAACTGTTTAATAGCACTTTTTTTTATTTATTTGGGACCTAAGCAACACAAAAAAGTGATTACAAGCCAGGAACAGAGAACATTTTTTGTTTGTTTCACAGTGTTATATTTAGTTAGCATGCAGATGAGCCAACAGAAGTGACTCTAGATGGTTACACAGCATGATAGTAGGAACAGGGAAATTATGAAATCACACTCTATCATCTTTAAAAAAAAATTGAATAATTTTGTCTATTGTAGACAATGCCTGAAAAAATACATGATGCTCATTGCTATAATACTTTTGATTATATGTCTGTTTAATCAAAGCTGATCTGGGTCCAAACAACAACTTGGTGTATAAGCACTGCTTTAAAGCAGCACACACACACTCACTCACTTGATGTATGGACATTAAGGATAGATACACATATGGTTTGGTAACTGGAAGACATTTAAATCTAAGAAACAAATTTCATAACATATGTTCTATTGTTATATGTTTTAACCCTTTCATTACCATATTTCCATTGAAAGACACTACCGATAATTAAAAAAATTATCAGGAATTTGGATAGATTTAGTAAAATAAATATATCATTTTCTGTTTAAGCTGCTGTTTCGAGCATAACTTAACAAAAGATTTTAGCTAAATATAAACATTTTAAAACAAACAGCTTTCCAACATAGAACCAGGGACAGTTTTGGACAGTTTAGTATCAAAAGGGTTAAATTAATAGTGCACCAATAGCATTAGTTATATCTAGAATTGTGGATCCCAAAGTTATTTTGTTGTGAATCCCTTTTATGATATTTTCCCAAAAGTTGTAAAACCTGTGCGTATATTTTATGGACATTCCTTATCCTAGTTTTAATAAAACATTAAATAAAACTAAAATTACCTTAGAGAGAGAATATTTATATATAAAACAACAACATATGACTATATATTTTATTAAAAGACATGCTTATCTCACAGAACCATGGTTTTGCTTGGAACCTACATGGGGAGGCACAGTCTTAGGGTATGATTAGTAAGAGATTATAGTATGTAGCTAGAAAACATGAGACATCTTAGAAAATGTAGAAATCTGAAACACAATCAATTGTTAATAACCAGAATTGGCAAAGTACAAAGTTTGAATCTTCATAGCGGCTGCTGGCCACTTTTTCCCATCTGTAAGGGGTTTTACCTGATTTTCTAAGCTATTATTTATAACAATCGACTATGTTCAGTTATTTTCTGCATGTGAAATTTCTACATTTTCTAAGAATTTCAATGAACACAACCATTTTCAAAATGGAGCATAATATTTTTTAAATAGCTTTTCAATTTATTTTTTCCATGCCCTCATTGGTTAGAAAACTTACATATTTGTAGAACTTTTGTAAACTAGGAGTTTACAGCTTCATAGCGCTTCTAAAACTAATAATCCAACTCATAGCACTTCTAAAACTAATCATCAACTCGTCCTTATTCTAGATACTATGGCCTTGGAACACCTCCCCCCATGCTAATCTGATCACCTAGATACTGGAAGCTATCAACCACTTCTATAGAACCCACCTGCATTGAAAAAATGAGTCTATCACAGTGATTACTACTGCCAACTTTCCCTGTACATCTACTGCATATGTAGTTTTCCTTACCCGTTAGTTTGCCTCCTATCCCACTACATCTCTTGTGTACACATGATCTGCATTGCATACATTTTATGGAATTTATGCCAGTTCCTTTCCTACATATCGAACATGGCCATTTCCCTGATGGAATCAGAGTATTGTCCTCTCTTCTACTTATCAACACTTTCATTTTAGTTATGTTCACTCTATGCCTCTTGATTCCAACTGCTGTTTCCATAGCCAGAATTTATTCTCTAGCCCCTCTACTGATTCTGCTATAAGAACCAAATCATCAGCATAGAGAAGTTCCCATGGGCATCCAGTCTTAAGCATATATATATATATATATATATATATATATATATATATATATATATATATATATATATATATATATATATATATATATATATTTCTTCATTTCTGTTATATTTATTTATCTATGTTCATTGAAACATTGAAATAATTTTTCAATGAATATTTGTTTTATAAATATGATTATTTTGTAAAATATGATTATTTTTTATACACCATGTTCAACTTTAAATATTTTAATGAAGACACAATTTGAAATGTTTTTATATCTACTGTATACTGCAAATGTTATTAATGTTTCAGAAATCCTTTTATTTTTCATTTTCTGGGAAAGAAATATTGTTTTCCATCAATATGTCTGCTTTCTCAGCAGGATTTCTTAGTTACATAACAATTTTTCCAAAACTTCTTGTTCCTTGCACTTCTTGTTCTATTTGCTGGAAGATTGATGACATTATTGACATGTCTAATGGACACATAAACACACACATATAAGCATGCAAATACACACTAACACACATGCATGCATGCACATGCACACACACATGCACATCTATATATCATCATTATCATCATCGTATGTGGGTGATGGATTAGCAGTATTGGTAGTGCATTAGTCAATATGCTTTGCAGCATATAGTTATGACCCTTTACATTCTCAATGCAAATCCTGTCAAGGTTAGCTTTGCCTTTCCTTCTTACAAGGTCAATAAAATACAGTACCAGTAATACACTGGGATCAGTTTAATCCCCCCCACTCTATATAATGAGTGTCTGCAGTGCAAAAACAGGAAGCCCACAAATCAGCGTAGTATTCGATGCATTGTGTGATGCATGGTGGGAAGCTTGCAAAGTTCAAAATAAAACTGCTGGAGCTTGGGGTCAGCTTTCCACTAGTGTGGAAAAATGGACGTTAAATGGCAATGATGATGATGATATATAGTAATTCAAGGTGACACTAAGAGAGCGTGGTTCATCATAGGAGTGTATATGAACCGATATAAGATATAATTTTGTATAATAAACATACAAGTGTCTTGCTATAAAATTTGACACACTATCATTTTCCTTGTCTTCAATATATTCCAAAATTTACTGGCCATTTTGCATTATCATGGCCTTAGAATAACTTTATCTCTCTCTCTCACACACACACACACACTATATATATATATATATATATATATATATATATATATATATATATATATATATATATATATATATATATATATAGAGAGAGAGAGAGAGAGAGAGATGTAAGTTTTCAATAAGCAATTCTTTAAAATATAAGAATGACAAACTGATTATAGAAATTCATATAATTGTGTAACTAGACACAGAAGTCAATGACTAATTATAATTGTTTCTACTATTTGCACAAGGCCAGCAATTACCCCAGCACATTACTGGTACTTTATTTTATCGACGCTGTAAGGATGAAAGGCAAAGTGAACCTCACCGGGATTTGAACTCACACCATAAAAGGGCGTAACTCTATGCTGCAAAGCATGGCGTCTGACCTTCTACTGATACTGCCAATCCCCCAGTGACTAATTATAATACACATTAGATAAAATTGAAATTGCTGAAGATAACCATGAAAGTTTTACAATTCCAGCAAAATATTCATTAAATTCAAAAGATTGGCAAATACTGTAAAAACACTTAGGGTTAAGTATTTACAGAATATATATATATATATAATTTAAAAAAGAGAACACATCTTCTATGTTGGAAAAGACAATACATTTCCTAATTCAAAATAAAACAACAAAATAATATGAAATTTCTTTCTGAATAGTGTTTTGTTTAGAATCTTGACAAATTCTGTGAAAGAATATTCAAGATTTCCACCTCAATAAGAATATTGACCATTTTTCTAAAAACACTTGATGCATTTCTTGTGAGAAAGAGAAAAAACAAACAAACAAACAAGTTGTGTTGTTTAAATGGGCTTGACTACAAAAGTTCACAAGAATATCTGATTGTCCTTTGGTAGAATATGAAAGCAAACATTTATTTATAATTTTTTTTATTTAATTTTTTTCTGTAAGAGATGGTAATAAGATTCTTTTGTTGTGTTGTATCATATCTGCTCCTGCATGGCTAGGTAGAGATATGAAACAACAGCTATTGAAGAACTAAAGAAAACAATTATGCTGTGTGGTTCTTTTATTCCTATTCTGTATTATAAATGTTTACATGAAAAGCAGAAATGAAAATGTAATCCCAATAATGTCTATTGGGTACAGAAAAAGGGACATTAGAACATAAGTATAGATCAGAGAAAAATGTGGAAAATATGTCATATCATTTTAGAGTCTTTAATCATTGTGAAACATAACCTTCGATTTGCTTTCAGTGTTTGGTCAATTAAAGCAGATACTGAAAACAATAAAGTGATTTAACTGAAGCTTCTTCAATATTGATAGCATAGCTTAGGTATGGGCAACCTTTTTGAGCAGTGGGCTGCATAGGATGTAACTCATCATCAGGCGGGCTGCATTACTAAAAAATTCAAGGCAATTTTGAAATTGTCTGCCATTCAGAAAGCCAAGCAGGCCACATGTGGCTTGCAGGCTGCAGTTTGTTCATGACTGGCATAGCCTTTAGAAAGGTGGAGGCATGTGGCAAGTAGTTAGGGTGTTGAATTTACAATCATAATTTTGTGGTTTTGATTCCTGGATTGAGTTGTCTGTCGTGTTCTAAAGCAAAACACTTCTTTTCACACTGCTTCAGTACACTCAGCTGAAAATGAGTACCAGCAGTAACTGGGAGTTAACTTTGCAATGGACTGGCATCCTTGTACTCCCAGTTGCTTAATGCTAAAGAAAGAGTATAAACACTGAACTAATGAGCCCTCATGTTTGGTACAGACTTTAACAAATCACAACCAAAAGAGTATTTTAACACACCACTTGTATTTATCTTCCCATATGTAAAGGGCTAATTCTTTAAAGTGGTATTTAGAGTGACGAGGGGGGGGGGGGGGGGTTCTATAAACAGGTTCAAGTTTACGGTGCTTTGCCTAATCTAAATGTAAAACGATTTCTACATTATAATTGTAGAATTTGGGTTAGTTAAACAGAAATACAGTAGATTCCTATTCCTTTAACCACAAATCTAAACTTCAAAAATAGAGCCTCAATGCAATAATTTGACCTGCTAAAAATCTCTCTAATACTAAAATTCTCTTCCTTGTATGTTTGTTTGTGCCATACTTGTTGTTTAACCCTTTAGCATTTACATAACTCTATATTTACAATTGTATTTTCATGCTAGGCACTTTACCTCGCGTAATTATTTCACATAATAGTGAAATTATGAGATTTTGATATTATTTATTTTGAGAACAATACCTTAACATCAGTATGAGTGGCTAGTTAGTCGGTTTGAACAGAAAGAAGTGATCGGATACTGCTGGTTTAAATGCTAAAGGGTTAAACAGTCCTTTCTATATGTAAAATCTTTTGATTTATGTATACTTAAATACACATGTTTTTTGCATAACATAATATCTCTACTTATATCTGAGGAACACATGGAGTTGTGCTTAGTGTTGCAAGAGAAAATCACATTAAAAATGCAACAATAATTATATAATTCTTTATTCATGAATAGTAGAGTAGGTAGTGATGATAAATATAACAAAAAAATGTAACAAAATATATGAAAATCAATTGAGGAATATTCCCGAATGATAATTTGTTCCCTTTACTCTTTGTGCTCTAAGTGGGTGCATGCATAAGGAAAGATTAGGCAGTAAAAAGAAAATCAATCATCTTCTATTTATAGATGACTTGAAGCTGTTTGTAAAGAATGAAGATCAAAAACATCTCTTGGTGTACTATAGGCTTAATGAAGATATTGAGATAGAATTTAAGATTAAAAAGTAAGGTGGTCTTCAAGCAAAAGGAAGGGAAACAATAGAAATTACACAATGGCACTACCTAATTATGAAAAGGATAAAACAGATTGTTAGTGATGGTCATATACTTAGATATATGACAGCTAATCATCATCACTATTTTTACAGGCTTTCTATGCTAGCATGGGTTTGATGAGAGATTTCTGAGGCAGTAATTTATGAATGGATGCTTTTGCTTATGCCAGCCCATATTTTCCATATTTATTTTTTTAAGAATTGTACTTATTCCATTGAAAATCTTTGAATCCCTATATATATATATATATATATATATATATATATATATATATATATATATATATATATAAATATAATATGGAAAACGAAGAATTAGTGATGCATCTAAACACAATTTATTAACGTATTACAATTGTTTCTCCGGTGAGCAGCTCAAGGTATGATCATATTATTATACTCTGCTCTCAAGGAGCATAGAGTGCTCAACCGACATACTGCCTATGGACACATCCAAGCAACCCTACTACAAATATATTTATATATATATATATGCAAAAGTTCTATTTAAAATTGTTGGGATACAACAAGTAAATATTTATATAACTGATATAAAGCACTCGACAAGTATTTGGAGTAGATATACGATATTAATAAATGGAAACTATATTTATAAAACCATATTTATTTCATTATACATATTTCAGGGATACCAAATTAAATTATGGTATGCCTTCATCAGACAAAATACAATATATAACAGTTTTACAAATAAGCTTTGACGTACCCTTTTAAAAAGCAACCATTATTTTTGGAAGATGGCTTCCAAAAATAATGGTTGCATTTTAAAAGGGTACGTCAAAGCTTATTTGTAAAACTGTTATATATTGTATTTTGTCTGATGAAGGCATACCATAATTTAATTTGGTATCCCTGAAATATGTATAATGAAATAAATATGGTTTTATAAATATAGTTTCCATTTATTAATATCGTATATATATATATATTTATATATACAGAGAGCGAGAGAGAAAGAGATTTATATATTTATAAACGGTTTCAATGGCAAAATAGGTTATTTTATCATCAAAATAGTTTAAGCTTGACCATAGGGCATAACTATCTTATAATCATATCTACAATCTACTTTCTTTAATAAGGGATTACAATGTTGAATAATGGTCTTAATAATCTTGGTTAGTAAAATCTTATATATATATATATATATATATATAAATCAAAATTGATGCAGCCTATTAGATCATTACTCACCAGAGTACTCGTTACTTGGGGTAGTAGAGTATGGAACTAGCTGTTAAAACTGTAAGAGCTCTGCTATCAGGGTCCCGACTTTTTTATATATATAAAGAAGCCATGCCTAAAAGGTTTGAAAGAAACCTTCAGTTATGTGAAGTAAATGACAATCTCTCTAATATTGGTGATCTACACAATAAACATGCCCAATACATGCTGTAAAGTGGTCAGTGATAGGAAGGACATCATGCTGTAGAAAGCTTGCCAAACAAAGGGTTGGGAGGATGCTTCAGTTGTGTCACAGAAAATGACAGCACTGGTGCCACGTTACAATGCATTTTGTAATGTGTGGGGCCATATGTAAGCGAGATGTAAACTCCCTCGCTTCTGGGAGGTCAGTAGTGACTCAGTAGTCAGTAGTGACTCTGTAGTCAGTAGTGACTCGATCTAGGAAGACCTGTCCAACCCTTGTTAACAAAGAAAGTGGATATTAAATGATGATGAAGATGAGGATGATGGTGATGATACATATATGATAGGATTTCGATGCAGTTTCTCTCCACCAAATTTAGTCATAAGGCTTCATCAGGTAGAAACTACTGTCGAAAACACTTGCTCAAGGTTCCCTATAGTGGGATTAAATGAAAAACTGTGTGGCTGAAAAGCAAACCTCTTAACCACACAGCTAAGCATGTGCTTGGATAAGATAGTGTGAAGTAATATGAAGGAAAAATTTAGTGGACTGTATTTCAAGAGGTTGAAGTACTCATATTGAAAATAAAAACTAAACAAAGAAAAAATTAAGAGTAACCATTAAAACATGTTTTTTTTTTCTTTTTGTATTTTAGAGAGATAGTTATAAAGTGTCATAAAAAGGAGCAATTGTATTTAGAAATGATTGTGTATGGATATTACATCCATGTATAGTATTAATAGGATTTAAGTACTTTCTATACAAAGACAAAGCATGGTAAGTAGGTTTGTAAAGATTCAAGCAGACTGATAAAATAATAATGTTTTGTGATATAAAAGAAATAATATAAGAAGAGAAATAAAGAAACCTGAAGGAAATACTGTACCTTTATAGCCCGAGAGAAAATATCTCATTTACAGTGAAACAGGTGGGAAATAGATAGAAGTATATTCTTTTATGTATAGATTTTATGGAGATAAATGAAGGTGCTGATATTATTAAATTATGGTTAAAGAAGATGGATTAGCAGAATTGTTAGATCATCAAATGAAAGGCTGGGTGATATTTCTGAGCTCAAATTTTGTTGAGGTCAACTTTGCTTTGATCCTTCCGAGGATGATAAAATACAGTATCAGTCAAGTAGTAGGCTAATTTTCATTGAATTCCCATCCCCACAAAATTGCTGGCTTTATGCCTAAAATAGAAACCAATATTAAATTATGGTCATATATATGAGAATCTGATAAAACACCTGAAACTGATAAAAATCAATCATTGCAGCACAAGAACGAGCTTTGAGAACACAGTATGTCAAGTTAGGTATGGATAAAACTAATAAATCACTATTATTTTCTATGTTTTCTAAGGGTGGTGGATTGGCAGTATCGGTAGAGGGTCGGACGCCATGCTTTCCAGCATAGTTACGTCCCTTTACGATCTGAGTTCAAATCCCGCCGAGGTTGACTTTGCCTTTCATCCTTACGGGGTCGATAAAATAAAGTACCAGTAATGAATTGGGTAATTGCTGGCCTTGTGTCTAAAGTAGAAACAATTATTTTCTATGTTGCGGTTGTTGTTTAACACCAGGTCACTTCTGACCAAGCAGAGTGTGATTGACAGTGAAGAAACTTCATGGCAACCAAAATAGTGAAAGAGTAATATGAAAATGCAGTAAACTGATTTAGAATGTATACAAGAGGAGACAACTTGTCTACTGTGAATTGTGTGGAATACATAACTAAAAAATACATAAACATTATTTAAACAGCAGCACATTATTAAAAGTCTTTCATTAGTTTCAGAAGTTAGACTGTGGTCATGCTGGTGCATCTCCTTAAAGTGGAGTCAATCATATTGGCTCTCATAATTATATCAGTTTGTAATTATTTATCAATAAAAGTAGGACTAATAATAATAATTATTTCTACTTTTGGCACAAGGCCAGCAATTATCCCAGTGTATTACTGGTACTTTATTTTATCGACCCTGTAAGGATGAAAGGCAAAGTTAACCACGGCGAGATTTGAACTCAGATCATAAAGGGAGGTAACTATATGCTTCAAAGCATGGCACCCGACCCTCTCCCAATACTGCCAATGCACCACCCTAGGACTAATAATAATAATGTTTCTACTTTAGGCACAAGGCCAGCAATTATTCCAGTGCATTACTGGTACTTTATTTTATTGACCCCATAGTTAACCTAGCAGGGTAATAATAATAACAACCTATGCTATTTAAAAATCAAATAAACAATGCTTCATGATAAAGCAATTAACAACAAAACACTAGAAAGATGTGTGATGAATTTCTTAGCATGTATGTATTGCAATCACTATTCAAAAATACTATTGTAATGTTGTTTACAAGTAGTGTCCTTTCAAAAGGTTAACTCTGAACAGAAATGCCTGTGTCTTAATGCCAGTGTCTGAAATAAAAACAAAATTAAAAGAAGAATTTTGGATCAATGAACACAAATTAAAGTGTAATCTTACTACACAAATATGATGTATATATTCATTATATAATTTAGGTATGTGTTATACTTAAATTAACTTTATCTTAATTTTTCTGTTATATGCCAGTTGATTTTTCATTGATACTCAGTCTCCTTGATAATGTCGATGTATTTACTCACCAATAATCCTTTACACTGACCACATTTCCCCAACTGGCAGTGCTCCACTAAATTCGAGTTGCCACACTCCCACTCTAGGTCTTCACTTAACTCGGGACTGCCGCTTTTTCAAAGAGATAATTCAGGGAAACAAGATCTCTAACAAATGTTGACTACATCTGTTAACCATCAAGGCAATACTGAAGATGTCACAGCCTCAGCACATATTCATGCATCATCAGTCACAGCATGCCTAGACCTCTGCACATCAGGTGTTGACATTAAATGTATTACCTAACTGGTGGAATGTGTGCCTTCCATAAAAAATGATAAAGGAGATGCTCCAGTCTAGTCATTAACTAGGACAAGTTACGATGGTCATGTGGTAATAGAATAGATGATAGAAGTGATGTAGGCATTTGCCAACTTTGCTTGGCGTTTCAGGGATAGCTTTGTCTCACCCATTTTCTGCTCAGCACCTCATCCCACTTCTTGTTCATCTAGATATCTGGACGAAACCAACCCCCAAGCAATTAAACCCTTTAGCATTTAAACCGGCTGTATCCAGCCAGAATTGTATCATCTCTTTCTATTGAAACAGGCCATAACTAGCCACTTATACTGATGTTACGGTATTGTTCTCAAAATAGATAATATCAAAATCTCATTGATTCAATATTATGTGAGATAAAGCCTTTACCATGAAAATACAATAGTATATATAGATTAATGTAAATGCTAAATAGTTAAAAGGTTCATTCAGCCAGTGTTCCTGGTACTTTATTTTAGCAACCCTATAAGGATGAAAGACACAGCTAGGCTCAGAATGTAATGATACTGACCAAATACTGCTAAGTATTTCTCCAACACTCTAACCACTCTGCCAATGCACAACCCACATGATGATAGTTACAATAAAAATAACCCCTTATTGATAAATTGAATATATGATTAAATATAACAGATTGAAAATAACTAAAATATCAATCTAATTATGAAAATTAATGACAAAATTTATAAGATATAAACTAGCCTGACAAATCACCAGCAAAATGAATTATTTGGTAATGTTGGAAACACAAAATGTAGTAAAGAATCATTATATTGTGAAGAACAAAATTATAATGGTGAAATACTGACACCATAATATCTGGAATATACAGGAGGCCAAAGAAGGAAAGAAGAAACAATTAAGAGAGTTTCGTTAAGGAAAGCTAATGAAGATTTTAAAGATATACTGGACTGGGAGAGAGTTGTAATTTAAATAGAATAGAAAAGATATTGAATTAATTGCAAAGATGTAATGAAATTCACTGTTTTGGGCAATATAATCACCAAATCTTGAATGTAAATTTGAAATCATTTAGTTAAACATTAGATTGTATCATTGTTATCAAATTAGAGGCTATATTCAGAAAATTACTTCGGATTGGAGAAGAAATAACAACATATTATTTATTTAGTGTAAGCATATAATTTATTGATATATCTAATGATTGATGAAATATATATGAACATTTTGATTAAAATTGAACACTTCAATGGAATAAATAGCAAAATAGACACCATAGAACCCCCTCCCCCACACATACACATATCTAATCGATTAGCTACTCACTATGAAAAATATTCTTTAATAGGAATGAAAATGTGAGAAAGGAACATGGGCAAAGCAGGAATGCATTATATAAAACATCTTTCATGGGATTTTATATTTATGGGTTTTGACATTTGTTAAGATTTAGACTTGGTCTCTAGTTTGAGGATGTGCACTCTCCTACCAGTCCTGGTGGCCCCTGGATAGGACCGTGGTTATTGCCCTTCCCTCACTAATGAAACAATAAAATGTACTGTTTTCACCTCTACATTTTTTAACTGTTAACATAAAATATAGATTAATAGTTTTACATATTTAGACGTCTTCATTAAAAAAAAATGTAATATTTAAAATATGTAATATGCAAACTTTTAGCATTTTCATGAAAACATTTAGTAGTAAATAGATATTATCCAATTTAAACTGATGTAGTGATTCAAAAACAACTGCAGGTCAAGAAATTAATCTATGTAGGGACAGAAAACTGAATAGATATCAGTGGAAGTTTAGGAAATTATATGAAAATAAATCATCATCATTATTTAGCATCTATCGGTATAGGGTCGGGCGCCATGCTTTCCAGCATAGTTACGTCCCTTTACGATCTGAGTTCAAATCCCGCCGAGGTTGACTTTGCCTTTCATCCTTACGGGGTCGATAAAATAAAGTACCAGTAATGCACTGGGTAATTGCTGGCCTTGTGCCTAAAGTAGAAACAATTATTTAGCATCTATTTGATGCACTTCCATTGTGAAACAAGTCAGATCAAGTAGCTGTGTCTTGCTCAAACAGAAATGTTTCTGGCTTGGTTTCTACTGCTCGATGCCCTTCCTAATGACAACCACATTACAGTAATAGGCTGGGTGCTTTTGATAATGGATAAAAAGAAATATTCTTGAAATGTAGTGATGTAAGTAACTTTATCAACCATTTGGTTATTGAATGTGATAAAAGTACCTGGAGAGTTAATGAAAGACCACTTAATAGGATAGAATGAAAACTCACAAATAACTGTTTATGTAGTATTACATGAAAGTATCAATACGAGGGTTGACTGAAAAGTTCATAAGCTAACCAAGATAGTACTACTTGGAAAGAAACGATGCAATTATTAATATGAAGAGTTGAAATTAATGCATGCAAGATTTCACATGTCTAGCATCACTCCCATGAAGTCTTTAGCCCACTCTCTTAGAAATGTATGAATAACTAACTGGGAAGAATAATTACAGATTCAGATGAAGGTCTCAAAACTTTGATAGACTTATGGATCTAGGAACACCATTGTTCTAAACAAAACAGAAAAACTAATAAGGAAATATGAAAAAAAACATTTGTTAAAAGAGATCAACCTTGAATGTTGTGTTTTCAATAGAACAAAAGAAAAGCTGTTTTCTATTCTCTCTCCCCCCCCCCCCCTCCCTCTCTCTTTATCTATCTATCTATCTGGACTGGAATAGAATCCTAGATGCACGTTGGGACTATGTGGGAGCATGTCCCGATAGAGGGGGGTGTAACAGCCTCAAACAGTTAATCGGCCGATTTGACCTGGCCGATAGATATCGACTAGATTTTCCGACTGTGCCACTGTGGACGTGGACTAATTTCAGTGGAATATCTAGATCGTACCTAGATAGGGTTCTAGTTAGAAAGGATAGGGACATGTTAAGCTGTCCACAAATGTTCATGGTTGCCTATTCAGATCACAAATTAGTGACCTGCTTAGTCAACCTTGACAAAACCCATAGACAGGGACTGGAAGCTGAACTTGTCGTTACTGACATGCAAAGCCTACAGTAGATGGATTAGCACTTTAGTTAAACAGCACTTGACGGGGGCCATTGTCAACAACAGATGGTGGTACTCTCTCAAGAGGGAAGTTAGATTAGACTCGATAGGTTTTAGTAAAGAATTAGTGTTAGATAGAAATAAGACCGAAAAGGAACTGGTAGATAAAGTAGAAGAGGCACTTAGGAGTGGCAACGTAGCCAGCATGCTAGCGACGAGAATGGCCTTGGACCAGTTCTTCGACGCAAAGCATGAAGGCTGCGTTGTCAGAAGCAAAATACGTGCTCTGGAAAACGAGGGAGCCAAAGCTGTTAGCTGGGCCCGAGTGACGGAGGCGAAAATGGAAACGAGTCCACGATTCGGTCTCTGAAGGACCAAGACGGATGTGTGATACGTGAGCTGAAGGAAATGTGCGCGGCCTTTCAGCGGCACTTTGCTCAACTATTCGAGCAGGGCGGCGCGCCGGGAGGGGCTATGGATTTCGGTTCATACCTCGACGGCCTACCGTGACTCTCGGACAGCGAGGTGAAGTTCTGCAAAAAGCCGATTTCGGCTGCTGAGATAGGGGACGTGCTGAGCCAATGCGGCAAACGCAAATCTCCAGGTCTCGACAGTCTACCCTACGAATTTTACGTAGCAATGCCGGACTTATTCTCTGGTCTCCTGGAAGCGGTCTACTGCAACTGGCAGCAGAATGGGAGAATTCCTAGTTCTGTGACCAAGGGCGTAATCACGTTAGTCAGGAAGGACGAGAACAAGGGGGATGACATAGGCAACTTCCGGCCCATAACTCTGCTAAACACAGTTACAAATTTTGGCCAAGGTGTTGGCAAAGAGGCTGGCGCTTGTCGTCGAGAACCTGGTGGGAGAAGCGCAGACATGCGCAACCCTGACCAGGTCCATACACGACAACCTCCACCTCATGCGATACATCATAGAGAGGGTAGGGTTAAACCCGGCTTCGGTGGGGCCCTGATCAACTTGGATCAGTCTAAGGCTTTCGATAGGGTTGACCATCATTACCTGGATGCGGTGCTCGAGGCGGCGGACTTCGGTCCCGTGTTCAGGGGCTGGATTGCTGCAATGCACAACAGCAACATCTGCTCAAGGGTCAAGGTGAATGGCTACCTCTCAGAGCCGTTCCATATCACGCGATCCATCCGACAGGGATGCCCTCTCTCCTCCCTTTGGTACGTTCTGACTCTCGAGCCACTACTGCGGAGGTTGGAGCTATTGCAGGGCATCCCTTTGGAACCGGGACTGCGAAAAGCAGCGTCGGCCTACGCTGATGATGTGACAGTAATGGTGTCGAGCGCCTCGCAAATTGGGGAGATCGGCATCTTACTGGAGGAATACGAAAGGTTCACAGGAGCGAAGCTGAACCGGGACAAATCCGTCGGTTTGTAACTCGGAACGTGGAGAGGCAGACCGATGCCTTCCGATGATGTCGTCGGACGCTGGACGGAAGGAACAGTAAAACTGCCCGGGATCTGGTTTGGTGCTGACCTCCAGGTGGAGAAGAACTGGAACAAGGTGACGGCCAAGGTGTTTGCGCTCACCCAGAAGTGGATCGAGTGCAAACTATCCATGAAAGGTCAAGTGGAGGTGGCGAACAATTTTATAGCGTCCGTCATCTACTACCGCTGACCATTGTGCCTTGTCCAGCCGAAACGCTCACCAAAATAGAGCGCGCGCTCTTCCAATTCCTTTGTAAGAAATGGGCTCCTTTGGTGAGAAGATCCATCTGCTGCCAACACCCTTCAAACGGAGGGCTGGGGATGCCGTGGCTGACGATGCGGCACCTCCACGTATTCCTCACCAGACAACCGGTGTGGGCCCCGTTCGTGAGGCGAGCCTTCCCACGACTCGTCTCGCTGACCGAGCTGCAGTCCTGGGTCAAGCAAAGACCGAGGAAAATGGGCGACTGGCACATCGCATGTGCTCAGGCACTCACAGTCCTCTGGCAAACGGACCCGGCAATCAGTGGAGACTCCACTTCGACATTCTATAGAGGGTTGGTCTGCAGCAAGTGCGACAACACGCTCGGAGAAACTCTAGGCATAGAGGAGGTCGAACTGGCCAGTCTGTTTGGTAGGACCTTCCGCCCGGGACCGATGGACAACTTCCAAAAGTCACTTGCCTGGCAGTGCTACCGAGGAGCTCTACCAGTTCGATACAAGCTCTACAGACACGGGCGCCCGGGTAGGGACCCTTCGAAATAGATCTGTCTGAGATGCGTGCGCGATGAGGAAACCATCGCACACGCATTTGTACACTGCCCGGGCGTTACCGACCTGTGGGGTTATGTAGAATGACTATTGTCGCGGGTGGGACCAATCCAGTTGACCACCGAGTCCATTGACATGATCAAACTGCCACCCTCCTTCAAAAACGAGGGAGAGGCGGTTTTCCTACGTGTTATGGCTATGGTGAAAGAGGTTATATGGTGGACGAGGTTAAAAGGGCTGAGGTCAGACACCTTTCTCTCCAATGAGCAACTGATTCGTTTTTTCAAATATCCTTTTGGAAGAAGAATCAGGATGGAGAGAGAGGTGCTGTACCCCAGCAAATTTTATAAAAGGTGGGTGAATGTGGCAAAGATGGCCCGAGTGGTTGGGCCTTCTCTCTATATAAGCCTGTAGGTTGAGGAAAAAGAGGAAGAGAAGAAGGCAGTACTCACTCTTGGTGCTCCTGGAGATGAGGGTTGTACATTTTTTCGGGGTGTGTACAACCCCTGTGTAACACCTCCCCCCTATTGGGGATTTCAATTGTTATTTGTTATTGAATTAATAGTTTTATTTTCATATATCTGTATGTAAACGCCCCATTTGTATTTGTCCCCTTCTTTTGTGCCCTTGTGGCTAATAAAGAAATTTATCTATCTATATATATGTTAGTTCACCATACCGAGAACAATTGTTTCACCTTAGCAGATCCTCAGCTCGTAATGTCCATTACAAGCTGAGGATCTGCTAAGGTGAAACAATTTCTCAGTATGGTGAACTAACTGTTGTGTAACTACTTCTACCTAACTCGTCCCATGGACTGAGTGCTCTACCACTACGGATATTTCCTTCCAGTGTTCTACCACTATATATATATATATTACAGGGATTCATTTCTGATGCTACTCTGGGTTCCTGTTGATTAACGAGAACCCATGAAACTCAGAGTTGCAACAGAGCGTAATCTTTGTGAACTCAAATGTATGGGGTTACATATGTATATGTAAGTGTATTTATATGTATGTTTGTCTCTGTGTATATTTTCATATGTGAAGACATGTGGGTGTTTGGTCCATGATTGTAAAGTTGTGATTTTGATTCTCTGACCAGGCAGTGTATTGTCTTTGAACAAGACATTTTATTTCACATAGCTCCACTCCACTCAGCTTGTGAAAACGAATCATAAGTGCAATTCAAGTGTCAAACACTATGTCATGTTGAATTTCCTTGAAAATTACATGTTTCGTACTATATCCTGCATAAACAATACAGTCCATGGTTTAACTGTTCAAACAGTGGAATAACCACCTTACTTAACATGTAAGAGTTGGTAGCAAGAAGGGCATCTGACCCTAAAACATTGCTTCATGAAGTCAGCATGGAAAAACATATGTAAACCTGATAATTATGTAATAATGAAAATACTGATAATGGTAGTAGTTAGGATGATTATAATAGTAATACTAGTAATAAAATAATGAATAAATAATTTAGAATAAATTCTGAAAGTCTGTCATTTTTATTTCATATCTGATGTATATACATGATAAAAACAGGATAAATGAAGTCATAAAGAAGTTAACATTTTGTTTTGCATTGATTATATATAGAAAAAAATAATTGTTTATCCTAGAATTTAAAAATGGAAAGATTTTACTTGTAGCAGTTTGTATTGTCTATATTCTAAAGTTGATCTTTTTTGTAGATTTTTGGTATCACAAAATAGATCTTTTAATATCAAAAGCTATCTCAGATTTTATACTTGTTTGATTATTATTTGCTTTCCATTCTGCATAACTGAAAATATACAGTTTTTCTTCCCAATGTTTAGATTGAGGAATACACAAATGTTTAGCAATAGTGAACACTGCTTATTCATAATTGTTAATATTGATTTTTGTGTGTATAGTAAATACTAAATATTATTAAGGTTCTGCCATTTTGTGATGGAAATAATCAGAGTATTGGCTCTAAATTCTATTTACTTTTCTGTAATGAGTTCATATCAACCACATCAGAACTTTAATTACAACAGTTATTGCTATGTCATCTGATCCTCTGAACATCATTATTGATTTATATCCTTTTTTCCATGTTGACATGGGTAGGATAACACTTTCTTTATCAAGGCAGTAGCCTATTGCTGGATACCCTTTTAGATATCAACCTATATATATTTTATGTATGTTATATACAGCTGATTTTCATTGAACCCCCTGAGGGACAGAAATAAATATTATTGTTTGTTTAAATGGTAGTGTTGGTTTTTCCATTGCTGGCAGAAAGAGCAACGTAAGATTAAGTATCTTGCTCAAGGACATATTGCAACCTTCCGATTGTGAATCCAATTCCCTAACCTCTAAGCCACATACCTTCACAATTTATATAAATATATATATGAGTGTGTGTATATATATATGTATATATATATATATAAATATATATACAATATATTAATAAATGGAAACTATATTTATAAAACCATATTTATTTTATTATACATATTTCGTATAACAATATATATATATATATATATATATATATATTGTTCTTATATATATATATATATGTGTTAAGAATATTAATATATGGAAAATATCTTTATAAAACCATATTTATTTTATTATGCGTATTTCAAGGGTGCTAATATTTAAGTACGCTTTCATCAGATAAAATATAATATTTGGTGTTAAGATAGTGACATATCTTCATGTGAACCTAATGGTATAAGTTCAGTGAAATATGAAAAGATTCAGGACCCCGACTGTTTTGACATCTACCTGTCGAAACGGTCGGAGCTCAGTCGTCAGGGTCCTGAATATTTTCATATTACCCACTCTACTACCCCAAGTATCGAATACTCTGGTGGGTATATATATATATATATATATATATATATATATATATACTAGCAATAGTTGCTAATGTTGCTCAAGAAAGAAATGACTTAGTAAGTGGACAAATTTTTGGCAAATAATTAGTGCAATTCTGCATAAATATATTATTTGAAACACATACTCAGTGTGTTTGTGTTTGTGTGTTCTTGCTTTTGTCTTGTGATGTAGTAGCCTGACAAAGATCAATAATAAGTAATAGATTGAAATAAGTGCTGGCATCGATATGATCATTAAATCTGTAAGTTGTTTCTTCTGTTGAATGACTGAAACCAAATCAGTGAAAGATCTAATTCATTTTTATTGTTGTTGTTCATTTGCTGTGTTGGTATTATGTGTATGGAACTGAAACCCCACTGCAGCTCCCCACCCTTAAACACGACTAGCACACAAAACAGACTGGGCCTTCTCTTCAGAACCCTCTACAATGTTCGTAAACAAATATATCATCATCATCAAGATTTTACATCCACCTTTTCATACTGGTATGAGTTGGATGGCTCATTATAGTCTGAGTTAGATCTTAGTTGCAATTACCTTACTTCTTGCTTGTATGCTCTATTTTTGGCACAGTTTCTATGGCTGGATCTCTCACATATTGCCAAACAGTTTACAGAGTGTACTGATTGCATTTTATTGTGGAACTATCATTAGAATGGTTGTTGTGTCCCTGGAAAAGAGTTCTCTCTACCATGTTTTTCTCCATTTGTTAATTCCTCAATGTCAACTAATGTCTGCATTGGCTTTATTTGTGTAAGAAGACAGCCTACTGTGTGGGGAGGCAGCCTAATATGTGGGAAGGCAGCCTAATATGTGGGAAGACAGTCAAAGTGAGGGCGTAATAGAAGAAAGAGTAATGGAAGAGAGAGTGAGAAACTTAGAGAGAATGAGAGGGACAGAGTGTGAGAGAGATAGAGAACATGATAGAGTGTTACATTTTGGTTCGTAATATTCATACTTTATTGATAAAAAAACCACCAACCAGCATGTCTAGAAATAATGTATGAGTCTCCAGATATTATTCATTGAGTTTGTTTTTTGTTGGGGTTGCAAGAAGCCCCAGATTCAGTATTGTGCAAATTCATTATAGATAAAATAAAATAAATGAAAAGTATTTTGTAATTGATGAATAAATTATTTGTGTTCTGCTAAACAAGGAAACGTTTACAGATTTTACGTTTTTTACTTTCACAACTAATTTGATTTTCACTCTTTATTTTTTATGATTTGCTTTTCTTAACAAAGAGTGTATTTTATCAAGTATAGGTTATTATTTCAAGTTCGTATGACTTTACCTGGGGGTGATGTTGATCTATAAAAAAATATTTTGATGAAAGACTGCTTGTATAGTCTTATTTATAATACTCAGTATAAATTGTGTTATACTGATCTTTTCTTACTTCATTTTTATCTTCAACTTCAAACATTGTTATTACATTTTCCCAGCAATTTATTCATCAGTTTCATATTTTATCCAATTTCTGATTACAAGTAGTAGTAATCTATGTTGTAATCTAAAAATCAATGTAAACTTTCATTTCTTGATACTTCTCATTGTTTCTAGATTCACAATTCATTAAATTTAAACAGAGAATAGTGCAGCTCCAAGAATCTAATTATATATAGCTTTGAGATAAAAAAATAAAGACTACAGAAACTATCAGAGGAGACAAATGCAAATTTCATTTTCTTGTTTTCGATCAAAAGAAAATAAGTTCATGAAATTTACATGTCAGAGGTGTTTGAACATTCTATTCATGTTTCCTCTGGCTTTTTCCTGAACATGTCCTGATTATAATCTTTTGGTTCAATGAAGTAACCAGTACTGTTTTACCTCCTACAAGTAGTAACCAAATAACCCTCAAAATCACACCCTAATATATAAGAAAAGAATGATATATTTGATAATGTGTAGCTGGGCAAAATCTGGATGAACAAGACTAGAATACCATGTTGCTACTCATTCATTAGTTTAGGAAGATATTTATTATTTATTTGTATTTGTTTTGGAGGGAGGGGTTGATATGGAGAGGTTGGGGAATTCTAAGATGATAATGGAGAAGTTGTTTTGTTGCTGTTAACCCGATCAAGCAGAAGTATAATCAAATGCATTCCAGCCAAGTCTTCTGGGACCCCAAGGTAAACTAACTCTTAAGCAATGAGTAGTAAACATTGGTTGTTTGTTTTTGTCATGTATAGAATATAATTTCCCATTTGAAATAATTTGAAATAATTGGTATTCTTGAAAATATTTATTAATTAGAATGCTACTGCTACTACTTCAGTCAGATGAAACCATCTTATTACTACTACTACTACAACTACTACTACTACTACTATTACTAATACTCTGTCATTTTGTACATTTTGGCCAACCCTCATTAAGCAGATTTATGATGAAAATTGCTCCAGATATAAGCATCTCATCTTTTTCTTTTTTGGAGGGTATTGTATGGACAACATTAGCCAATGTGATTTTTCCTTTTCTAAGATGGTAGGGTATAATTTAAAGGAGATTTAATTGGTATTTTATGCAGGGAGTGCAAACATACAGAATCTCTCTTGTTAGAATATATATAAGATGTTTTCTTTCTTAGGTAGTTACAGATGTTTATGTGTTGGTATTTTCAGAGACTATTTAAGTAGAAATAGACTGTGTGTCTTGTACTACATCAACAGTCTCTTCCAGCTATGCTGATGATATAAGTGGGCTCTGGATGTGAATATTTTACTGTGTAAATGATGGTGTTGTTCTTCAAGTCTTCTTGTTAACCATGATTGAGAAAACCTGTGATTAAAGGCATTTCAGTTGTGAGCATTCTACCAGGGAACCCAGAACTACATAATCTAATGTGTTCTTTTCTAAGATGATAGGCTATAATTTCATAGAGATTAAGTTACCAGCTTGAGTGACTTTATATAGGCTCTCTTGCTGGCTTGCACTGTGCTGCTGATATATTGTTGTGGTGTAGCATTTATAGCACACAATCTGGGTATGGTTTGAATGTAGGTATTCAATGTTCACAATAATGGCACTCTTGGTTATCTTGTAGGTGTAAACATGTGACATATATGCTTCCATAACAACACCATTGGCAGTATCAGTAGAGCCTCAGACAATATGCTTAGTGGCATAGATTTATGGCTTTGCCTTTCATCCTTATGGGGGTCAATAAAATAAAGTACCAGTCATGTACTGGGGTCAATTTAATCGACTTTCCCCTCCTCTTGAAATTGCTGGCCTTGTGACAAATATAGAAGCAACAATATATATAAATTAAGTCAAAGCAACTAACATTCTCTCAAATAACACCAAACTATTGTAAGAAAAATTTGGAGGAGACATTGAACAATGTAGTCCTAGAGAAACTTTTATAATACACCTGCTCAGTCTGAGATGACTGAGAGCTAAACAACAACAACAATAACATTCATGCAAATGTAGATGATGATAAACATAATGTGAAACTTGTTTGTTGGCATGCAAGCACACATTGTTTTTGCCAATACACTTTTGTGAAAAGTTAAAATTCTTCAATTATGTTTTGAATTTTTGTTAGAATTCTTTGATATTTAAACATCTGAGTATCTTTCTAAATGTCTAATTGATCTATAAAAATAAACAAACTCACCATTGTCAAATTAGACAATGTAATAAACAATGTAACTAATTAAATAATGATACATCAGCTAATAAGCTAATTAATTAAATCTAATGTAACATTAATATTGTAATGGAAATTTCATCTTTAATGACACATTCTTTCAATGTAAACAAAATTAGGTATTTTGACAGTATAACATCTCCACATACTGCTTCACCCAATCCTTATAATTAATACACTTTTCTGAAGTCACAGACAATCACTACTCTGACTAGCAACCAAATTATATACTTTGATCACATGACATATTGCCTTAATTAATCCTGGTTGCACAAAATCAATACTATCCTTTATTTCTACCTTGGATAATTATAGAGGAAAAATGAGGGTATTATAATTGTTCTCATCATTAAACATTATCAATATCATAATCATCAACACCCTCCTCCTCCTTTTACATCTGCTTTCCATGATGGCATGGGAGATACTGGTTGCTACAGTCCAAAATACATCATATTTGGAGTTACTGCTCCCCTAGACAGGTCGGAGAACAGCATCTCCCTTCTACATTCCATTTTAGAATTGTTTCTCCTGTTGTACACTCTTACAGAGTGTACGGAGTGAAAAAGAAGTTGTGATATTGTTGTCAAGAATGAAGAGTCCTCTCTACATTATGGTGTCAATTTTCAACTGTCAACCACTTTAAAAGGTGTACTGGGTGCATTTTGTTTTGGCATCAACACCAAAAAGATTTGTTTGTTTCCTTCAAGGCTATAAAGTCCTCTCCACCATATAGTCTCCATTCTTTCTAGACAAATATAGCTGTCAATGTGAGTAGAAAGATCAAGAGTTTGAAAACATTTTTGATAACTTTTTAAAATATATTTTATTTCTTTATAAGTACTTTATAAGTTAGCTATTATTTAGCAATAGTTCAGCCTTGATCAATCAGTTATTTAGTCGAAAGAGGGACAAGCCTTTTGTTGCATTCTGAAACTGGTGGAAAAATGTAAAAAAACCTATCCTCAAACCAGGGACCTGGTCCAAATGCTTACAACAAAGTAGACTCTGGTAAAGGCGTCCAAGGTGCCAGGCAGTTCTCTTAAACCAGGCAAAATATTAAGTATATCACCCAACTAGGCTGTAACTCTGAAGGCAATAGCCAAGTAGATCTTGACAGGATTTGAACACAGTGTGTAGGGAGCCAGAACAAATAACACAATCCATTTTATACAATGCTATCTCTACTCTCCCAATCCACCATGTTATTACATAAGAAACCATGAAAGAGAAAACTTCAATAAATTTCTTTGCTATTTACAAAATTATTAAAATTAAAAATATGGTAAAACCTATCAAAACATAAAATGCATTTGAAAACAAAATACATATAATCTTATGAGAAAATACTCTTTTCTAAGAATATAATTTAATAAAATCAAATTAAAGAACAACTTTATAAATAGAGGAGATTAAATTAAGTTTCTGATTATAATGGATATTATTCAATTGTTTCTTTAACATAGGATGCACTAAACTTAAGATGGTGAACTTCAGCATTGTTTTATCTAATACATACTGTGTATTTAAAAGATAGTGTAGTATTTAAGATAAATGTAATGCAGGTGTAGCTAGTTTTAAATTATAAAACTCATTGTAATGAGAATATATGTAAACACACTTGGTACACATTGATTTTACCTGTTTCACAGTCAGTCGGCAGTACATTAGAAGATAAGTATCCTTATCATTCCACACACAGAGAGAACCTATAGCAAACAGCTACTTATGTTAAACACAAACCAGAACTTAACTGAATTGGGCAATCTAATTTGCATCATGCACATTTGTTTGACAATATAATTAATTAAATAATTAGTGTAGTATATTCATAAAAGAAGCTATATGGTTAACGAGTTTGAAAAAAATCCACACTATAAAAGCACTAAATTAAAAATGAAAGAAGTCTTGTTGGATTTTCAATGTTCCTGGCAATAAATATCTTACCTCTAACTCGAATCTTCCTTCTCCTTCTTGGCTTGGCACTATCGGTATAGCATCAGACAACATGCTTGGGTGCATATAGTTACGGCCCTTTCCATTCTGAGTTCAAATCCCGCTGAGGTTAGCTTTGCCTTTCATCCTTACAGGGTCAATAAAATAAAGTACCAGTAATATACTGGGATAATTGCTGGCCTTGTGCTAGAAGTAGAAACAATTATTAGTATTATTATTGTAAGGGTTGATTGGGCGGTGGATTGGCAGTATCGATAGAGGGTCGAATGCCATGCTTCCCAGCATAGTTATGTCCCTTTACGGTCTGAGTTCAAATCCCGTCGTGGTTAACTTTGCCTTTCATCCTTACGGGGTCGATAAAATAAAGTAACAGTAATGTACTGGTAATTGCTGGCCTTGTGCCAAAAGTAGAAACAATTATAAGGGTTGATTGGCAGTATCGGTAGAGGGTCTGATGCCATGCTTTGCAGCAAAGAGTTACGGCCCTTTATGGTCTGAGTTCAAATCGCATTAAGGTTAACTTTGCCTTTCATCCTTACGGGG